>VXAZ01004547.1:300298-355615 GCA_013399875.1 Gymnorhina tibicen | reverse complement strand
CGGCGAGGTCGAGGTGGCGGAGGAGGAGGCCGAGGCGGCGGGCGGCGAGAGCACGGCCAGCCTGGAGGAGCTGGAGGAGGAGGAGGTGACGGCAGCGGCGGGGGCTGCGAGCGGCGAAGCGGCGGCGGGCGGCGAGTGCAAGAGCTGCACGTACCAGGGCTGCAGCGAGACCACCACGCAGGTGGTGAAGCAGCGCAAGCCCTGGATGTGCAAGCGGCACCGCAACAAGATCTACAAGGACAAGTACAAGCGCAAGAAGAGCGACCAGGCCCTGGGGGGCGGCGGGGCGGCGGCCGCGGGGGGCGGCCCGCGGGCCGAGGTGAGGCGGGGGAGCGGCGGGGCCTCGGCCGGGCCATCCTCGGGGGGCAGCCTGGGTGCCGCGTTCTAGAACCCTGGAAAGCTGGGTTCTGTCAGACGGAATGGGACCTTTCCAGAGGAAAGGAAGGAGTCTAGGACCGTCCTACAGGTCGCTCTTCCTCCTGTTTGCCAGAGGAAACCCCGTTTGTTTTTAGCTCGGGCATAAATTGTAGAAGCTTACAGCTATACCAGAAGATTCCAGGAAAAGAAATATCGCTAGAAGATGCTTCGCTGTGCAGCGTGGCTTTTTTTTCCGCGGTAGGAGAGTATAGATCTAAGAGAGATGTCAGTCTTGTTGCTCAGCTGGTGCTGAAGTGTGGGGTTTTAAAGTCACAAAGGCCGTTGGGTATCAGGTATATAAAAATCAGTTGCGTAGGTTCTTCAGGATGCTTTTTGGTTATTACTTTTATATTAAATGGTAGGTAAATATTTAGACCACTGCTAGTTCATACTAAATTTGCATAAGCTTATGTGTATTGTTTAGATGAGGAAATACTATCAGTGGGAAAACTGATGGTAGCGTTCAAGTTTTTAAATATTTTTTTTTCTTTCAGTTTGTGACTCGGCTAGGACCACATGCCTCTCTCATGGTCACTTGTACAGAGTTAGTGTTTCAGATCTTGTATTTAGATGAGATAGAAAAAGGGAAATAGTTTTACACTTGAAGATGCTGACTGGTTTGTGCTCAAAGGGGCAGGTATAAAATTGTGGCTGCTAGAAGAAAAAAAAATCTTACGGGGCACTCCTGCTGAAAGCAACCCTTTTATGTCAGCATAGCTGTCTCTGGAGTCGTGTAACTGGGAACTGATGTAACCGCAAACTGACCACCAAAAATCTTTTCCTGTTTTTGTTTTTCTTCGTGTAAACATAATAGTAACCATACTGGGTGTCACACAAAAGAATCTTCTTTTGTATGTCTGTAAAAGCCATGAGGCAGGTGCTTTAAAAAAAGGGAAGTGTACGTGATGGTGCTAGGGAATGTTCTCTCATCTTCTCTTTCCATTCAAAGGGCTTGCTGAAGTTTTCTGATGTATTCTGTAACTATAAGTGATGGGTTTTCCATATAGTATTTTGGATATTTGTTGAAGCCTTGTAAGCTCTAAGCATCTGTTACATTCTGGTAGTTTCTTCAGGTCTGCTACCTGGTATGAATACTCACCTTGTTTTTGAATCTTGTGGTGTCAACCTAATTTGCCAGGTAGTGTTTACACAAGAACAATTATTTCCCCTTCAGTTTGTGATACTTACTTGGAAGGCTTGCTTCTAAGTTCTTTCCTTCTCGCATCGAAAAGGCATAGCATGCTTGTTTCCAAGGAAGAATTTAGGCACTTTTATCATCCTTGCTATTTTGTGAGCCTTTTCTAATTCTAGTAGCTACTTCTCTTTTCAGTGAGGGAAGAGAAGCTGCACACATGATTCAAGGTGAGAATGAATTCTAGATTTATATACCAGCATGACTTTCCCTTTTCTCTCTTCCTTCCCTGAAGAAGGTTCATCCTGGTCGATTCATGATGTATTTACACAAATACTTGTGCTAGTTCAGAAGAGGGGACAGTATAGGAGAAGGGTAAAAATGCTGCATTTCATGTAGTGATGGGTTAAAACTTCTTGATCTGTAACATGAAATAGTGATTATTGCATGTTGGAAGAGGGTAGAAAAGAAAACTGGTTTTCTTTTCCCAGTTTCTGCGAGTGCAGATTGCTTTTAATGTAAGGAAATTAAGGCCTGAACTTGCAGAAGAAAGCAGGATAGTTAGTGCTAAACTTACTATGTTTTTTTGCAGTGGTCTCTGTTAAGGTCATTTTCAGTAGAAGTTCCTAGAACTAGTAGAAGTTTCATTTTTCACTTCTGTGGACAGGATAGAAGTGAAAGATACTGGGATACTTCTTTGTTGTTCTTGCTTTTGAAATCTTTCAGGTAAATGGAAGTGTCAGTAAGTTTTGAATGTAATACACATAGGATGCAGTATTGGTTGAAATTTTCCAAACCATTCATATTTTCTTTCAAGCAGATTGTAGAGCCATGTTGTATTCGTATGTCTTCTTTCAGATGACTGGTGATTGTACAAGGAAAAGAATAAACTTGCAAAAAGCCAAAAAAACCAAAACAAAACAGAAAAAAAAAACCCAAAAAAACAAAAAAAAAGAGAAAAACAACCTGTGGCTTTGGCAAGTTCATAACAGTGTTCTGAAGTATGTTTTGTTTTGGTGCTACAAGGATTATTGTCTTTCATGCCCAATTACAAATGGTAAATGTCATTCATTTTCACAAGCTGGGGCTGACCTGTTGTGTATTACTTCATTTTTAAGAAATGCAATCAAATAAATTGAAGCCATTAACTAGCCCTAGTAACCTGTTTAGTTCTGCAGTGTAGAAGACTAACTCAGCTGCACTGCTTCACTCTTACTGGTGAAATAGTGAAAGGCAGTGGAAAGAAGAGGCCAAATCTTGAATAGATAGATTTCCATTCCTGTGCTGTTACTTTCCTCTGCAGATTAAGGAGGCAAATGTTCTTTACTCTTGGGATTTTCTGTGTATCATTGTATCAGAGTTTATAGTCTGACATCCTTTTTTTTTTGTTTTCTGTCATGGGCAGGATAGTGTTGAAGGTTCAGTGTCTGTTACAAAGCAGAGAACAGGATCCATTGGAGATCGCCCAGCGAGACCTACTCTTTTAGAACAAGTATTGAATAAAAAGAGGCTGGTAAGTCTTGTTTTTGAGAGGTTTTGAACTCAAATAAATAAAGTGTAACAATGTTTACCTGTCACCATTGTGAAAAAAGAAAATCAGTTTAATAAGCATACACTGCATGTGCATATTTTCAAATTTGAAACATGCTTCAGGGATGTGTGTGTCAGCCTCTGTGATGAATACTAAGATGACTAAATGTAACAATTACTGCCACATTAACTGAAGTTTTGGTAGTAACAGATGTGGTGGTTTCTTTAGGATAAATAGTGCCTATAGTATAACTGAGATGGTTTTAGCTTGTTAAACCAAAGCTTTAGCTGGGAGAGTGAATGGACTTTAGGTCTGATGTAAGCTTTACTGTGGTGTGTTTTAGAAATTTTAGATGTATCATATCACACTTAAAAGTTCTGTATATCTCTGTTGATACAGCAAACTCTGAGCAAACAGTGTTATTTATAATGTTTGCAGACTGCATGAATGGCACATGTCATCAGTTTTTTAAACATTGGTTTCTCCTTTAACAAGTTAAGCCTGGCGTAGGGAAATTATTCAGTACCTACAGTTTGTTCAGCTTCTTCATTACAACTTTTTTGTTGCATGTTCTTGCAATCACTATTCTTCAAAAGCTATTTGGGACCATTTGTCTTCTCTCTGTTACCTGTGCAAAGCAATTCACAATCCTCAATAAAGTGCTGTAGTGCTTGTTCAGACATTTGGAAACCCTTTAAAGAAACATCACGTCAGTCTTAAGTATACAACTACCTAGATGTATTTCTTGATAATTCTTTCTCAATGATAGCACTTTTTTAATAATTATGACTAAAACTCCGAAGAGTGTTCATAGCTTTTCAGTTTCTATGAGGAAAACAAGTAGTGAACTATGGAGTAGTTTTAATATTATCTCATTCTTCATGCCCCACTTACTGGCTTGTTGTCCCCTTTCCTGGCTGTTTCTATTGATGTGGCTTTTAATTAAATTTGAAAGGTATCTTATTAATGAAACTTTTTTTTTTTATAGAAGTACAGCAACCAGGAGCTCCTTTAATAGATGTTGAGAGCTTTTGCACAAATTATGTCAAGGCTCTTTAAGAACTCAGGCTTCCTTTCAGTATTCTTTAAATTCAGATTCTCCTTGATCTGGTTCTTGCTTCTCTCTTTCTCCTCTGACTTGCAGTTGCAGTACCTCCTGAAGTGACCATGGATAATGAGCAAGTATCTAGGGAATTCATTCAGCTGAAAAATAACCCTTTTCCTGTAGTAATTTTTGGAAGGATCAATTCCCAACCTGATTTGGCATTTGACCTTACAATCACTTGTGCTGCCACCATGCAGGAATGAGAGTGAACAACCAGAGTTGGATTACAGACTACAGCTATTCAGGCCAGGAGCCAGATGCAAATACTTTTAGATACTTTTGTCTTTTGATTGAAGGCAGAGGAGTTTTTGAACTCATTCCCTGTGGATGGACTGCTGTTTTGAAATGTTGGGAAATTCTGGACACTCAGTGAAAATCATAGAGTATCTTGAGTTGGAAGGGACCCATAAGTATCATTTAGTCCAACTCCCTGCTCCTCACAGGACTGCCTAAAACTAAAATAGGTGCTACAGTCATAGTCCTGATGCTTGAACTCTGACAGGCACATGAGCTTTGCTGAAGAATTACAATATTTTATTTATTTATTAAAGTATTTTTGAGCTATCTGCAGTGGGAAATGTAGAAAGTAGCTCAGTTGAAGCACAGTTGTAGAACTGAAGCACAATTGAAAGATGTTTTGGTTCTAGTATGTCAGTAGATTACTCCTATTTGCTATACTTACAGGGTTTTCACAATGCTGTATATGCTTTACATTATGGATCTGGTTTCAGGATGTGTATTAATGCTGTTTCTGGTTACCCACTGATGTCCTGAAACAAATCCTAGATGTCTTTTGTGAGCATGTTTTGTAATTCTGCAGCATTTAATTGAACTCTCATTTGTGTGGGTGTACTGGTTTTGGCTGGGATACAGTTAATTTTCTTCACACTTGTATGGGGCTGTGCTTTGGGTTTGTGATAAAAAGAGTGTTGATAACACAGTGCTGTTGTAGTTATTGCTGGGCAGTGCTTCATTGCACGGTAAGGAGGGAAGGAGGAAGAGGCTGATCCTTACCTGTCTGCTGGGATTAATTAAACAGCAGTGCGTAATGCGCAAATTTGTGTGATGGAAAAATATTACTATGGGAACTATTTAACATATGTGAGTTTTGTAAAGTAAAGTTCATTTTCTCTCTCTTTTCAGTCCCTACTCAGAAGCCCAGAAGTAGTGCAGTTTCTACAGAAACAACAGCAACTGTTAAGTCAACAAGCTTTGGAACAAAGGCAGCAACAGTTTCAAGGAGCACCTGGGTAATGAGGAAAGATCAATGATCTGCAGATGAGTCTGGTGCTGAAGGAGGGATAGAATCTGTATTTTGTATAAATACAAAGAATCTCAATGTTTAAACAAAAATGGAAGTTGCTGTTGTTATGTATTTGTTTCTTGTTTGCACTTTTGAGGTTTTGAGCTGCTTGGGTGTCTGCAAATCATAGAATGGCCTGGGTTGCGTTACAGAAACTTCCCAGTGTGACCATTCACGAGACTCTCTTGACAGTCACTCTCCCAGTACCAGTGACTAATTTCTGGGACCAAAGCTCCTTCACTGCGGGTAGCTCCAGTGATCTGACAAGTGCCCCACTTGACTCCCTGCACACCCAGCTCACAGTCAGACCAGGTTTCCGTACTGGTTCAACCCCAGGTCTCAGATACCTTGTTCCATAAAGCAATATATTAACGGTGTAGTAACACAGAAACAGCCTGGGCTGGTGCCTCTGAGGAGCAAAAAGAAACTCCTGGGCTTTTATACATCACAGTCTAAGGCAAGTCTCGCTCTTCCTCTTGAGTCTTCCCTTCTGAGTCTTCCATTCCTGCTGTGTCTCTGTGTCCATTCACCTGGCTAGCCACTCCTCTTCATGCCGTTTGTTATGCAAAGAGGTGGCAGTTCACTGCCTCTTGTCTGTCTGGACTCCCACCCAGAGCTCAATCTGCATCTCTTAACTGCAGTTTACAAATCAGCTACCTGTACCAGATGTGTTCCTCAACCATTGGAAGGGACCTTGAAAGATCATCAAGTTCCAGCTCCCCTGCTGTGAACAGGGACACCTTTTGTAAGACCAGGTTGCTCAGAGCTCCATCCACCCTGGCCTTGAACACTTCCCAGGGAGGGGGCATACATAATCCAGCTTTTCTGAGCAACCTGTTCCAGTGCCTCACCACCCTCACAGTAAAGAATTTCTTCCTCATATCTAATCTAAACCTACTCTCTTTCAGTGTGAACCCATTCCCCCTTATCCTGTCACTACATGGCCTTGTAAAAAGTCCGTCTCCCATCTCTCCTGTAGGCTCTCTTCAGGTAATGGAAGGCTGCAATTAGGTCATCATGAAGCTGCCTCTTTTCCAGGCTGAACAATCCCAATTCTCTCAGCCTTTCCTCATAGGAGAGGTCTTCCATCCCTCTAATCAACTGGTGAGCCTTTTCTGGATTTGCTGCAACAGGTGGATGTTCTTTCTATGTCGCAGGTTCCAGAGCTGGATGCAGGCCTCCAGATGGGCTCTCACCAGAGCAGAGGGGCTGTGATGGGTTGACTTTGGCTGGACATACAGATTTATAAATTTTCATTAACTGCTATCCCCTGTCCTTTCACAGATACGTATTATTTTCCCATTTCAAGAGTGTCCTCCACCCCTCCAGATGTCTAAAACCAGGCCATGACTTGGGCTCGATTCCATCAGGACAGGTGCTCAGGACTGGAGAAGGAGCACGCTTGATTATTGGGCACCAACACTGGCCCTGTTCCTCACAAAATTCATGCTTCATCAGTTCATGTCATTTTTGCTGCTTTACTTTTGTAACGTACAACTTGCACCACAGTTATTTCCTCCCAGAGGAAATTATTTTCCAAGGTTAAATCTCCTTGGAGCACACACCCATCCTTCCACATCACCCAACAAATACACCCATGAATGGGTCTGCCTTTTCCTATAGGGAGAGAAATCTACCCTGATTTTCCCAGCCACTTCCTGTGTATAGCATGGGGACCTTACCTCCTCCCCCTGTGTGTGGGGAATTTTGTTTGGCAGGACCAGGGAGGTTTGCAGATCCCCTAGTGTTAACCAGCCAAGTGGTTTCTGCTCAATTTCCATCCCAGTCCTTCCATGCCCCATTACCTAACGGTCTTAACATAGTCTTCAGCAGTCCGTTATACCTCTCAGTCTTTCCAGAGGCTTACGGGTGACAAGGGATGTAATTTATCCACTCAATGCCATATGTTTTTTGCCCAAGAGTTTATGAGGTTATTTTGAAAATGAGTCCCATTGTCTGATTCAGTTCCAGGGTACCCTGTTGCCATAAAATGTGTCTCTCAAGGCCTGAGATGGTGTCTCGAGCAGTGGCAGTGGTTTACTGGGTATGTTGCCAGCCAGCCAGTTGTTGCCTCTATGGTGGTTTGTAATGCTTGGCTTGGTGTGTTCGTGGCAGTGGTCCAATATAGTCTACCTGCCAGGCCTCACCATATCGAAAATCCAGCCACAGCCCTGTATTCCAGGGAAGGTTTACTTCTGTGGCTTGGATGATTGCAGCATGTGCTTCTCATTCATGAATGATCTGTGCAATGGCCTCCATGGTCAGGTCTACCCCTCGATGATGAGCCCATTCATCTGTGATGTTTCTCAACCTAGAAATGAAGCAACACACTCTCAAGATAATATTAGTATGGGAGGTAATACCAAAGCTGGTCATTACTGGAGGCCTCCAGGGGCAGATACAGAAAATGTCCACAAAAGCCCGCCCACATGGGGTGAATACAATTTTTGTAAGTTTATCAAATTAGTATATTTGACAAGGGGAGGCAATTAGAAGCACAGGTGATGAGGTAATTCCCCCTTCTGGTTCAACCCTTTTCTGGAGCCCCCCCTTGGTACTAGCTGTACTTCCTTTATGAAAATGTGTCTTGAAGAGCTGTTTTCAACCTTGGTAGCCAAGGACAACCAATATAGAATAGGGGTCCTGGAATTTGTTTTGTCGTCCTGCCTAGGAAAATGCTGAAGCTAAGATACAATAAGAAGCCGCAAAGCTACAAATCTATATGTGTAAAGAATACAGAGAATATATAAAAGAAAAAAGGCAAAAATCAATAAGCATCATCTGTTGAAACTGATGTTTCATGGCCCCATCAGGTTATAAATAGCTCCCTCTTCCACTCCCAGTCCAAGTCTACCTGAGTTAATGCAGTTTTGGCAGCCTTATCTACCTGTTCATTGTTTCAATGCTCTTCAGTGGCACGGCTTTTGGGCACATGAATATCTACCTGATGTACCTTTCCAGTCATGTTTTCGACTTGTGCACTGATGTCCTGTCCCCGTGCAGGTGCAGTCCAGGCGAGATGGGTTTATCCCTGTGTTGCCAATTGCTCTTCTTCCATTGCTGCAGCCACCCCCATAGGGCATTAGCCACCATCCAGGAGTCAGTATGGAGTACAGGCCACTTTTCTCACTCAGCAATCTCTAGGGCTAGCGGGATGGGCTTTGCTTCTGCAAATTGGCTTGACTTGCCTTCTCTTTCAGCAGCCTCAATGACTTGTCCACCTCTGATGGTTTCCTGCCACACGGCAGGATCCATTAGTAAACAGGACATAGCCTCTTTCATCTTCTGGTAACTTGTTATGTGGGGGTGCTTCTTGTTCACAAGTCTCCTTTTCTGGAAATGCTCCAAAATCTCTGCCTTCTGGCCAGTCCATGATCCCTTCCAGAATTCCCAGCTGAGCTCATGTAATCAATGCTACCCTCTTATTCCATGTAGTGCTGGCTGCATGATCTGTTGAGGGGATGCTTCCTTTGAACATCCAGTGTAGCACAGGCAGTCGTGGTGCTAAGAGGAGACGTGCTTCTGTCCCAGAAACTTCTGAGGCAGCCTGAACCCCTTCATAGGCTGCTGTGTGGAAAACCATGCTGCCAAAGGCCAGTGTCCGCAAAGGAGACAGAGGAGTCCTACAGAAATCAACTTTATTGGAATAAAGCGAGAGTCCACTGGGGCATACCCCTGTGGGGTAGGGTCTCAAGTTTTTGGAGAACGCAGCCTCCTCTTACCCTGAACTCCCAACCACATGCTGCCCTCCCCCTTTCCCCAGTGCCTGAAGTACTAGGAAGGTGCGGCCTTCCCAATCTGCGTACTACATATATCCCCTCCTACATACCCGCCCACACCCATTCTTCTAGAATCTGATTGGTTCTTTCAGGGTATCTAGTTGTTTGTAAAGACACACGCACCCGTTTCTCCTATCACTGCTGATACCTCTTTTTCAGCTGGAGTGTAGTGGGTCTCTGATCCTTGATAATCCCAGCACCAAAACCCTAATGGTCGACCTCAGGTTTCTCCTGATGTTCTTTGCCAGAGGCTCCAGGTGAGACCGTGCTTCCCAGCTGCACTGTAGAGTATATTTTCCACCACTGGTCCTGTCCAAACAGGTCCAAGAGCTACCGCAGGAGCTGTTTTCTGTTTGGTTTGCTCAAAGGCCGGTTTCTCAAGGCCCCACTCAAAATATTTCTTCTTCTAGATCACTCGATAGAGGGTGGGGCTCACAAGCTCACAATGATCTGGAATATGCATTCTCCAGAACACCACAAGCCTAGGAAAGCTTGTGTTTCCCTCTGAGCTAGTGGAGACATAGTTGCTATTTTGTCAGCCACACCCATGATGGTGTCCATCCTGCTATTTTACTCTCAAGAGCTGAATCTCGTGTGCAGGTCCCTTGACTTTGCTTTTCTTTATGGCAAACCCAGGTTTCAGAAGAATCTGAATTAATCTTTTTCCCTTCTCAGTCACTTCTGCCTTATTGCCCCACACAGTGAGGTCCTCTGCATGGCATCCTGTCCTTCAGGTGTGTCAACTGCACCACTCAGCTTGGTGGTGTTTGCAAATCTGGAGAAGTCTTTTCCAATTATTTTTAAACCTTCATTTTAATATTTAATTTGTTAATAAAAACTCATTTATGGTAGTAATGTTTAGCTGTACACCCTTTTCCTACCAAAGTCGTCATTAAATTAAGATTTTTCTAGATTAACATTTGCAGTTAAGTCAGTCCTAGATGACAATCATTGATGGAAATGAGTTACTTTCTGTGGACATTGCGAAACAACGTTCTGAAGTTGAGCCAGTCCAGTGGCATTACCTAACAGCAATTGCTCAGGGATATGAGAAATTTATGTCCAGTAGAATCTTGTACTAAAGGCAAAGACAACATGCCATCAAGAAGCCAATCCAGTGGTTCAGAAAAGTACAAATAGGTGATCTGTTCATTACCTGCAAGTTGAATAGGTTTGAAATGCTTCATTGTGCATAGCATGTAAAAGAATTTGCATTTAAAAGTTCCTAGAGTGATAAATGGCAAAAAGCTTTAAAAAGTATTAGGTGAAAAGTATGAAACTGGAAGTTGGACCATGTTATATGGAGTTATTTGAAATTACTAACTTCTTATATGTGACATATAACTTAATTACAGATTAGAATACCACTAATTTTTAAGTGACTAAATTAAATTTTAAAGCTTTTAACTCATAATAGTAAATAATTCAAAAACTAATATTTTTCTTCTCAAAAAGTTATAGTTAAAATTCTTTTAAGACAACAGATCTCTAATAGCTGCAGTGCTAGGCTTTACAGGTTTTCAGCCAATTGAAATGAACTTGCAATTGATTGTGATAAGAATCCAAACACTTTATTATGTAAGTGTTAAATCCCATGTTTTGTTTATAATAAAAGTTTTGTATTAAGCCACTTTTCTGAATAGAGGTTATCCAAATGGGTTAGGTGCTTATTATCAAGTACTACTTTTACATTGCAGCAGTTTGATCCACTAAATAATATCTCTTCAGGAGTGTTTGTTAGTCTTACAGATTTTTACAAGCTGTGCTTTTTGTACGTACAAAACTTGTTATGTAGGGATTTATTGTACTTAGCATTGTGCAAGTTGTTCTTTAAAAAAGAACTTGAAAAACTTTGTATAAACAGTTCTGGACCAATATGTGAGTAAAATCTTTGGTTTTTCTTTAAAAAAAGAAGTCTGTTCTTTTTTGTTTTGTTAAATTTGTATGGGTTTTTCTTCCTATGCTAAAACAGCCAGTTCTGACTAGATGGCATTTTGTGTTCCAAGGTCTTGTTATAGAAAGTTATTTTAGCTTTAAGTAAAATCAGGTTACTTTTCAGTGTGTAAGAATATATGTGAAAACATAATTGGCAAAATTGCATAATAGTGTATTTGATTTTGTTTTAAACGGTCGATTCATAAAAGGTGAACAGCTCATTTGGGTGGACAGATCTGATTAAACTTTTAAAAAAGCCAAACCCTCAGGGTAGAAAATTGGGACAGGGAGTGTCTGTTAAGACAGTGATGAACAAGTTGTTTACATCAAAACAAATGGAAGTTGCTGAAGCTGTGCACAGAGATGTTCAGTAGAGTGCAGCTCACCTATCCTGTATTTTTGGTGGTCTGTGATAGCAGCACCATCAGGCTGGTGCAGACACTGGGAGATGTGCTGGTGGCAGCACTCTCCTGTTCGGGCAGAAGATCGGATGGGATTGCCAAGCCAGCAGTGTCTGTGTGTCTCCGGGGCCCATTATGTTGTCTACTCCCTTCTGTTATTGCAGAACAAAATCTGAATTTTAGGAAGATGAAAACATGACACATCTGTAAGAGTACGTTCTTGCTATATCTCTCATGGTCCTTGAGCAGTTCGAGAACCATGCAGCTGCAAGTCTTTCCACTAATGTCAGTCTGGCCTAGAGGGAAGGCTTCTGTCACAGGGCAGCATCACTGCTTATGGACTTCCTGTCAGATCAGAGCTGTCCCCGTCAAAAGAAAATTGAACCATCCTCTTGAATCATCAAATCTACCACAGGACAGTGAGGGATTCACATACTGTACATGGAGATTTTATGCTGTATTAATTTTCAATACATTTTCTTGTGTCGAGCATCCCGTTACTCACTTAGTGCATTACTGATTCCTCTTGCCTAAGACTGATTTGTATAAATTAAGGCTTTCTAAAGCCTCCAATTCCCAAAGTCACTTGTGGTCCGACTGGGATCTACAGCTTTCCAGGGCCAATCTGTTTCAAAGAGAAGAATGGGAGACAGCAAGGGAAGGAGCTCTTAAAACAGAAATATCTTTATTAACAATAAAACACAAGACGTGAATAATCCCTTTTACAATAGAATAATTCCAGCCAAAGGAAGTGGAGTGCATTAAAAAGTGTATTGTTCAGACTAAATGTGTTGTCTTCAGAATGCCTCAAATCAAATGCAGCAGGAGGAATGCCTGTGAAAATGTCACCTTGGTTAGCAGTCATTACATCCTTCTTGGCATGGCATGGCGTGGAATAGAGTATTCCGGGGCTGGTTGGAGGACTCAGAGCTGCCCGGATCTGTTGCACTCCTGAAGCTACGTCCGAGATTTTTCATTCTCGAGAGGCAAGAGCCCAAGTATTGTTCTCTATACAGTGACCTACGCTGGTTTACAGAATATCACAAGCCGTGAGTAATACTTGGATAGTGCAGATGTTTTGCTTTCCTTCTGATGGAAAACAGAGGGCAGAATTATTCATAGACATAAGTGACTCTGTAAATCTACGGATGACTCACAGTGCTTTTCTCACCGGACTGATAGCTCATAGTTAACATAGCCCCATAGTTAACACACCTTGCTCATATCCACCATTTTAGCCCCTTGCATAGAGCTTAGCAACTTTATGGCTTCGTTGATCCACACAAAAAGGCCTGTTTCTTCACTTTCTTGTCTCACTTCTCAACCCCATTGATATCAGAGAGGTGATATAAAATGAAGGTTTAAATTGCTAACACTGACTTATCTGCAGAAAGCAGGCTGTGGTACATTTAACTTGTACTTTAAAAGTATTATAAATAATTTAAAACTCCAATTGCTTGAGTAAGTGAAGAAAAGTTATCTGAATGCTCATTATCTCTGCTCATCATTATGTTTGTTCCCTTGCTCTCTTGTTTGCAAAGCTTCTCATGGACATAACTGTGAATTAATAAGACAACACACACTTTAGCATCAAATAAACCACTTTGAAATATGATGTGCTCACTCACTACTGTGAAAGTGCAAGGGGTCAGATTTTACCAAGTTTTTTCTAGCTTTTCTTTGCTGATGAGGTCTGTATTTAAAATTATTAACTGGTTGGTCTATTTCACCCTATGCTATTAATATGCAATATTATTTGAATACTAACACAGAATATAAAATAGCAGCATCCATGGATAATAAAAACACTATGACTGGAGATCTAAAATGTGTTCACAATTAGCTGCAAATGTTCACATTGACTGTGATGGAAGAGTAGCTGACTCTGGAGGACATAGTGGTTATGTCTACCTTGCGTAAGAGACATGGCCTGCAAATTAGATTTGTTATCTGTACAGGCACCAAGTGTGCAAGTGGAGGTGTCCTCTTGCTAGGATTCTCATGTGCCTCGCCTCCCTGGCAGGGAAGCACGGCATCAATATGGCAATGTACTGTAAGGCATGCCTGGGCAAGGTGTCTGGAAAGCCCTGACATGAACACGTAACAGGATTCTGGCTGTTCTGGAGCTTCCTATGGGTAGATGATGAGTACAGACTAAAGGCTGTATTCTGTGCTGGTCCCCAACATGCAGTCTGTCTGCACTAGAGAAACAATGCAATTCCTCTCAGCTGAACAAAGACTAAGTATAACAAAGACTCAGGCTTCCTGTATCTTGCAAAGGTACCCCTGGAGCTGCCATGAGGAACAAGCCCTGTTTCAGTGGCTGCAATGAAGCTTCCAGGTTGAGAAGTTTTTTATTCACAGATCTAAAGTCTCATACAATCTCTCTCCCTGCTGCAAGATGGGACCAACTCCCTCAAACTCTTTTTTCATGGTAACTTGACCTCTTAGTTGCTCTTAGGGAAGCACACTTGTCCATCCTTATGTACTGTTGTAAGTGTGATTTCATAGTCAGGAGTCCTCAGGAAGGTTCCTGCCAACTCTGTTTTCCTTGGGCACTGCAGTTTCCCACCTTATCTTGAAAGGAGCTGGTTTATCATAATTCCCAGGTAGATGCTTTCTCTATATGTAGTCCATGTCTTTCAGTTGTGCAGTTTCTGTTCAGACTGCATCTTTCTTTTTGGAGCACACACTGGATGTGCTTATAGTGTCCTTGAACAATTCCCCCAAAGCTGAGCTCCTCATTAGTCTTGCAGCAAGGCAGAGGGTAATCTTCCAAGTGTCCAACCAGAGCTTACTCTGTGGATCACATGGGACACCATTTGCCCCAGTATATCAAATGGCCTAATCCAGAAGCTGGCACACACTCCCAGGCTGAGTATATAGGAAGAACCCAAGCAAGGATTGTGGTACTTCTAGCTGCTCCTAAAACAGGTCTTAATGGTTAGTTCAGATGTGAATGTAAAAAGCTCTAGTGAACACAGTGGCTGCCTGAGCATGTACCGCCTTGATACCTCCAGCGATGACAGCTGAGCTTATCTGGCTGTATGCTCCCTCCTCCTCAGTCTCTTCATCATCTCAGTGCATTTCTGGCTACTGGAACACCCATGAACTGTAAATCCTCTATAAAAATTTTCTCAGCCCCTTCAGTGGAGTCTCCATTCTCTCAGAAGGGCTTGGGCTCAGATGGGCTCAGATGTTGGGCTCAGATGTTCAAGTAACAGCCTGTTCTCCAGGTTTCTGCAGAGTAAGGAGCACCTGGGACATCATCATCATCAAATAGTTTGGGTTGGAAGTGACCTTTAAAGATCATTAAGTCCCAACCCCCTGCTGTGGGCAGTGACACCATCCTCTAAACCAGGTTACTCAAAGCCCCATCCAACCTGGCCTTGAACACTTCCACGGATGGGGCATCCACAACTTCTCTGGGACAGCTTTTCCTGTGCCAGTGTCTCCCCACCCTCACAGTAAAGAATTTCTGCCTAATATCTTAACTAAAACTACCCTCTTTCAGTTAAAGCTATTACCCCCTTGTCCTATAACTACATGGCCTTCTGGTGATACTAATCTACATTTTGGGCAGCACTTATCAACTTTGGAAAATGGTATTTAATTACTCTACCTTATGACTCATTAATTTTTTTTGTTGTGTTTGATTTTGGTTGTACTAAGTTAGGTTATGGGGAGCCAGGGGAAGAGGTGAATAGTACAGAGGATGTAAAGTTTCTTGCCTTTGCTGAGAACCATGTTGTGCTAAAGTATTCCTAAAAGTTATAGTTGCACCAGAGCAGTCTTCATCCAAGAAAATTAGTCTTATACTTGAGACCCCTTCAAAGTTCCTAAATTGGATTGGGCTTCTTTATAAATTGTTTCCATCCAGTCAAGAAGCAAACAGTCTCTGCCTAAGCTGCCTCTGTAAATCCAGCTGTTTGTGCAACTCCTTAGTCACTGGTGAGATTGATTTGTAGAGCTGATAGACAAAGGTGGGTCTTGTAAGCCAGGAAGAACAAGGGCAGATTAGATAAGGTTACAGTCACAAATGCCTTGTTTTCTGCATTTTAAGAGGGGTGTGGTGAAGATGATGTTTACATCAAGAGGTGTTTGGAGTGTTGATTTTATGCTGAGGGAACATTAATATGTAATAGCTAAGGAGAAACATGTTTTGTCCTGAAACTTCTGCTAACACAGAGCTCCTTCCTTTGGCAACCAGTTATCACTGAATCTCCGCAGAGACCCAGAGGATAATGTATATTGGAAGGGATCTCGCATGGAATCAAGTCTGACACCCTGCTCAAGGGAGGGACTGCTTGGAGAAGGCTGCTCAGGGTGGTGAAAGTCTTGACACAGTACCTGCTGAAGACATTAAAGGGATTTCCTCAACTCCAGCTGATGCTACTTTGGGCCACAGTTCCCCTTTATGTTTCTGATACATTATCCTTCAGACTGAGCTTGGCAAAGCATTCTGATGAGGAGCAAAGATGGTGGTGGCATAGCTGCTGATGGGGAAGGAAAGCTCGTGCTGCACCTTGGATGCTACAGCCGCTGCTGTAGCAGCTTTTCCAGGGCAAGGGGATGGGACTGAGCCACCCAAGCAGCAGTGCCATAGAATGGCTCCAGGCAGTCAGGGTGTGAGATTTGCTTCTGTCACCTCTGGATGCAAAGAGCACATGAATACTGGTGCTGCTGAAGAACTGGCAGCAACTAAAGTCATATTCTCTTGGCTGTTTAATAGGAAAACAAATGATCTACGTACCATGCTGGATGTGCTTTATGCCTCTGCCTCATTAGACTCCCACCGCTGCCTGCTGATGCATGGTACTCCTCCACAGAAACTTTTAAGAGGCTATGAACTGTTGATGACTCAAAAAAACCATTTTAAAAATCTGTCTTCAACTAAGTAGTCTCCCTGTAAGTGGTTTTAAATCTCTCAGGAAGAGTATCTCCAAAGCTTGAGTATTAATGAGTAGTAAATTTAAAGACCTTAAATTGACTACTGGTTTAAAGGTTCATGAAGACCTTTCAGCAGAAATTATCTCCTTCCAAAGTGGGGAGACATTAGAAATAAAAAGTTATATTGCTGTAAATTGTAAGAAACCTGAATTTGTACCCAATTTCAATTCACATATACTAGAGAAGCCTGTAAAAGAAACTTTGTTCAAAAAGAAAGAGAAATAAATTTTTTATTAGCCTTACTTTTTATCTCTGTATCTGGGCAGGGGTCATCTTATTTACTTGTTTGCCTCATCCACTGTTAGCACTTTTCCCATGTACTGTGGGCTTTGGGGAGGAGCTGTCAGCTTCTGTATGTTTGCACAGCATCTTACACAGTGGGCTAAGCCCCCAGAAACCACCAAAATAGGAAACAGCTGACACAGCGGTATCAGCCTTCCCAAAGGCTAGAAACTGAGATGGCTGTTGCCAGAATTGCCCAGAATTGAGTGCTTTGATCCAATTTTCAGCAAACAGTTAAATTTGCTGAAATTCATCTCATCCTAATACAGGTATTTTAAATATGTTAGAAGAATTATGCTCCAGGAATGCCTCTTTTTTTACTAGCAAGACAGTATTAAGGTGACTACCTTATATGCGGTACATGTATGGACTGCATGGAAGCCAAATCCTATTTGTAAAATGATTACCGCAAAGGTAGACATAAAGGAAAGGAAAAACTGCTCTGAATTTACCACTTTCCATTTGAACAAAACAAACACACAGCGAGCAAGCATTGTTACTAGGCTGGGAAAGTCATCACATCTTCATTAGGGTTCCCCTCATCTATTTTCAGATATATCCAGTGTAGCAGTCTGCATTTGAGCCAGTGATCCCGAGTTCCCCTTATGCTCAGTGGGAAGACACAAGCATGCTCAGAGCACAGTGTATTTCACCTACTTGAATATCTTGTGATGAAACAAAAAATGCCCCAGAAGAAGCTGCTTCTCTTCACTGGCCATCCAATTTTCCTCTGCAGCATCAACAGAAAACCAAGTTCTGGAGCTGCCCGAGAGCAGATGCACCTCAGAACATCTCCTTTTGCTCTCTGTGAGGAAGATGACAGTGCTGGGAATGTCTAAAAGGAGCTCCTAGGCTTCCCTCTATTTTAGAAGGGAAGGAGGTTTCAGCCTAAAAGGCAAGGAAGAATCTAGGATAACGGACAGAGCTAGATCCTGGGCAGGAGAGGTGACTTCCTCTGTCCTTAGCTGCTAAGAAAAAAAAGGAATGAGCAAAATCAAAAGGTGTTCATCCTGGAGCAAAGGTGCAACTGGAGAAGAGGGGCAATAAACATGCTAAAAAATATGTTACTGGTACCTGATCACTGATGACAGAGGGAGCTGAGGAAAATGCGTTTTTCCAAACTGATGTCCCTAAAGTCTGCTAAATAGTAAATAGCACACCTGGAATTTCTGTATATTATTATTATTATTATTAGATTTCATTCCTGCAAGAGACTGTAAAGTTTTTCCTATCTCACAGTGACACTGCTGATGTCAAATGGTGACAGAATAGCATTTGTCACACTTACGAATTTCCTATACAACTTGCTATTACTGCTCAAACTTAACATTAATTTATCCTTCTGTGCCCTGCTAACTCTGTAGGCACCTGAAGATGCATTCGAATGAAGTAACATTGTTAGTTTACTCACTGTCTTTCCAGTGAATGTTATTTCCTTTTGCATATGTGATACAGCTGAATATTTCAAGTGTCCTCTTCTAATTATGCAGCAAAATGTGTAGCACCAGATATTGTGTGACAAGTAGAGAAATATTCTGAAAAACATTTTTCTTTTTACTCATGATACTTCTACTGCATTCTATGGAGGAATGAGATTGGAGAAGTTTTCACTCTTTCTAACCTTTAAATAAAAACAATTTTCAGTGGACTGTTATGCCTGGAAAGAAATAATATTTGACTTTCAGCAAAAGGAAAGACCATCAAAATGTAGTAAGAGTTTCACTTGTCTCCTCAGAAAAGATTTCCAAGTGAACAGCATTTTGCAAGGATGGGATTAGGGTATGGGCAATAGGTTTCCCAGCTTACAGAAGGAACTGTAACTTTGTAGAAGGGTAACCTTGAAGAACAAGGTTCTGCATATTCAGTCTTCACTTGTTCATGGCTTGCAGTGCCTCACCATCCTCTGCAGGCAAGGCAAAAGCTCAGCAAATGATGAAGCCTGTATCTAAGATGAGAAACCATCCATGGGGCTGTATGGAGTGACTGGCAGGGAAGCCCTCACAGTCAGACCCAAGCAATGCAGTCAGATCCCAAGGACTGGCTCAGTACAGGGGATGGACATGGCTGACTCCCATCTCCTTCTCATTGCATCATTTGAGTGTGGGGCTTTCTGTTCCCAAGATGAATGATAAAGTAAATGTTTGTTTCTTCAACGCACACTTAATTTCCCTTTTCTGAATCACAGTTCAAGTCCCTTTTAGGTGTACCCTTGATATCAGCACAGCAGTCTAAATCAGACAGTCCTAACTTTAAAACCAATGACATCGATACTGTAGAATGGATAGGATTCAGTTTACATGCCGGATACATATGCATGTATGTACTTTGCAAAAAAGCACTGGAAGTTAATTAGTTTTTTTAACTCATAGGTATATATTTCAATTATTATTTTTTTCTTAGGAGCTTGTTGCTTTTCAGTGCAGCAGTACCGTACCCTACTGTTTTAACAGTATCAGACTACTCGGATTGTCCAGAATGCTCTGATAAGGCTCCTGTGCGGAACACGTCCTGAGGGCTCTCTCCTCCTGCCAAATCCCAGGAGAGACAGCTGTGCCTCAGGTCACCAGAGGATTTGTTGTCCCATCGTGCTTTGCAGTAGGGAGACAGACTGGAATTGCAGTTCAGTCCTTCAGTTCACTAGATGAAAGTCATCTCTATGCATAAGTCCTGTGCATCACCCTAAGGTTCTCTTCTGGACTTGAAATCAGGATGTAAGATGAATATAAATGGCACAGAGATCTGACTTTTGTTGCCTGCAGAGGGGTGAATTTCACCTACTAGGAACAGCTACAGCCAGGTTTCCAAACCCACGTGAAAGTGCTGGGAATTTGCACCATTTACTGGCTTGGCTGGGGAATGAAGATGCTCACAGGAAATGTTTGACACTTTTGCAGGAATTTGGCTTATTTTGTACTAGAGAACAGATATGCTATACCCGAATTTCTAAACTTATTGTACTGGCATCAGATTAACTAGAAACCACAAAAAAAGAAAAAAAAAAAAAGAAAAAAAAAAGAGAGTAGGCTATATGTATATTTACATCTACATCCATCTACATATAGAAGCTTCTGTTCATGGGAATTCTATAAGCCACTGCCTGCAATAGCATCCATCCTAAGGGAATTCTAGAGATGATTCTTAAGAGACTGAGGAGATGGGGTTGTGAGGTGAGCCCATCTGTGTCAGCACCTTATCCAGCCATTGCAATGGTCCGTGCAGGTGGATCTCAATCCAGCAGGGCGTGCTTGTAACATCTTGGCGATGATACTCTGCTCCCCAGCCCTATAAAAGGACCAAAAAGTGAGGTGGGTTGTTTTTTTTTTTAAAAAACATTAAATCGCAACTCCAGTGCTGATAGTCTAATACAACTACAGATAGTCCACCACCCAAGTTCCCAAGATTTAATGCTTTATCCTAGGGATAATTTTCTCTAGAAACTTTGCTCCTTTTTATCATTGTTATCATAATTACCAGGGACTCTATGTTATTAAATTAAAAATCTCAGTCACACTTCTAGGTGCTGAGAACAACTGGCATGTAAAGGCCTGTTTCCAAGCTTGGCTGCCTGCAAACAGCCCATGGGGAATGGTCCCTGTTGTTTGCACCCCAGAGACATGGCCAGGAAAGTCTGGCATACTGCTGTCTGGCACAGACAAAGAGCAGGCCAGCCTCTTTCATTAACAGGAACTGGGAATGATCCTGCACACTGCTTCATGTATTGGTAGAGATTCATACTGTGAGTCTGAGAATTAGACTAGAGTCTAGAGTCTTAGAATTTCTAGGTATTTATCTAAACCTCTGCAAACTTCCAGCAGTTCCTGTGTACCATACTTAGCCTATGTATCAATATTTTCCACAGGTTTTCTATCCTTGAACATGTCCTCTTTCCCAACAGGAGTTCCTGGCCGTCTGCTGTGGGAAATCCGGCAGTAATTTCTCCAGCTCTTTTGGGGAAGATAAAGGATATGAAACATCTGAGAGAAGATGGGGATGGGGTGGTGGCAGGGAGGAAAGAAAAACTGAAGTACCCATGCCTCAAGGGGTGGGTTTAAGTTAGGAAAAGGCTTTTCTCCCAGAGGGTAGCTGGGCACTGAACAGGCTCCCCAGGGAAGTGGTCACAGCACCAGCCTGACAGAGTTCAAGAAGTATTCAGACAATGCTTGTGGGCACAGCTTGTGACTCTTGGGGATGGTGCTGTGCAGGACCAGGAGCTGGACTGGATGATCCTGATGAATCCCTTCCAACTCAGCATATTCTATGATTCAAGCAGGCACAGTGTCTAAGCAGTGCTAAGCAGGCAGCCTGACATCACAGCAACACAAGGCATGTGAGTCACAGCCCGAAGTCTTGCAGCTCACCAGCTGTCTCACTGGCAGAACTGAACTCAGATTTCCATAGGGCAATGTGCAAAACATGGTCCCACTACAGGATGAGGATCTTCATTTGTGGGATGCTGATCAGACACTGAGTCATACCTGTCATTATGATAGGCAGGCAGGTTGGGATTCTTGTCATGAAAAAAGGACATGGAAGTATATTAAGATTGATGGCTGCCAAAGTCACCAAAAGTTTAGAGTGCTGAGCAGCTCAGACAACTGAGGATGCTAGAGCCCACTTCTTTAGACAATAGCTGGAAAACTAGGATCAACTAGAACAAGGTGTCACCATAAGTGGTCTGGATAAAATCCATGCTAATTAATGAAGAAAAGGGGAAAGAAAGCAGAGGAGTAAGACATGGACCCACCAAAGCCCGAAGAGTACAGGCAGCATTTTTCTGAACTGCAGAGCATTTATCAGACTAGAAACAGCCTGTGTTCACAGAACCTCAGATTGATGTTCTGTGAATGTTTGCATAAAATGCCAGTCAGACTTCTCAGATGGTGAAGGCACAAGTACTCAACTGCAGTGAAGATACAGAGCCAGGAGAGCAAATGTCAGAGGAGCTGGCACACCTTGCTGACAGGCAGGACAGAAAATCCAGAGGAAAAACAGTTACAGGATTCAAGCACAACATGCCAGATTTGGGGGAGCCTGGCAGGTGGCTGGCCATCTCCCTCTGCTGGCAACTCCCAAACACTCCCAGTGATGCTGTCTCTGGCTGGAGCACCCCCAGGGGAAATGCCAGGACGGCAAGGACCCCGGTGCTCCCTGTATATTACTCTTGGGTTGCAGGTAGTCTCCTTCACCACAGGGCTGAAAGGAGCTCAGAGCTGGAGTTCTCTTAATGAGGGAATAAAGTGAGTACAACTCGCAAAGCTGCAGTGGTGTTTTGCACAGATGGTGGGAAGAGGACACTGGTACTCCCATGGGTCCTGCTGCTCCTGCCAACACTTCCCACCTCCTGGGCAACAGCTCTCTCCAGCCTAGGCTCCATGTCCCAGAGTGCTGAACTTTCAAGAGTGCTGGGTATTCCCCTTAGCCTCAAGACCCAGGGAAATGTGGGAGGGATTGTGCTGGGTTCAGACCTCAGCTTGGAAAAACTCTCCATCCCTTCCCTTTGTGCTTCAGCTCCCTCAGCTGTGGAGAGCTGACAAGAGCCATCCTGCTTTGGTTATCAGCAGTGCTCAGCAGATGGAAGCTGCTCTCACTGATGATACACCCACATTTGAGCTCCTCCCAGCTGCTCATATGGTGGGCACAAAAAGGGCATCAGGGGGGACCAGACCTTCACCTCCCTCTGTCCCATGCATCCAGAAGATGGCACAGTCCTGGCAAGTTTCTCATGTCTTGGTCCCTACCCCTCCCTGCCTTCCAGCTGGTAGCTCAAGCATTGTTGGTGTCAGAGGCAGGGTCTCCAGCCCTCTGGCTCCCCTCGCCCTGTGGGATGTAGTATCCGGACACAAGTCAGCGGAGAAGCCGCAGCACTGCCCTGCACCGTAGGGCTCTATTGGACTTTGGCTCTGACAGACAAGACATCCCTCTGGGCACTGCATCCCCAATACTCAGGGTCACTCCTGACCCCAGACTGAACACAGGAGGGTTCACACCTTCGGAGGGAAACATTCTGGGAAGACTGAGTACAAGAAAGAGTATTTGCAGGCCAGGAAGGAAAAGCCTAGATGAGATTTGAGTAGCCATTTTCCAGATGTCATGGCAAAGAGTTTAAAATAACTCCTTGCACTGGTCCTCTGGTGCCTGAAGCACTATAATAGCTGCTATTATTTCAACAAAGCAAGGTGATAATATGGCAGCAGCGTTATATAGTGCATCAACACTACCATTTCTGCTGCCATGCTGGGCATAGAGGCAGATAACACATCAAAGAGCCTGCCCCCGAGTTGCTGAGATAATGAAAATACTGCGTAACTGGCTACACTGCTTTTACAAACAACGTGCCCATTCATGTCTTCCATTAAAGAAAATGCTGTTTGTTGGGTTTCTTGCTTTCTTTTTTTTTCCCTAATTCTTGCGTGTGAGCAAGATGTCAGTTCCTTCCCAAGAACAAAGCAACAACATGGGCATGGGCATGGATATTTTGGCTTGGACTCTTGGGAGAAGTTACAGGGCACTCCTAATGCTCTTGGAGACTTAAGAAGATTGGTCCCCAAGGATGACTAGAAAAAGTCAGACCAGAAAGATATGTGGGACTCAACTCATCAGCTCTGCAGAACATAAGGAAACTGGGCTCAAGCTTCAAGCAACTTATTGGTATCTTAGATGTGAATTCAATCATCTCAATTCAGTAATTTGTATAGAAACAAACCTGCAAGACAAAGGAACACACTCAAGCCATTTTTATGGTACCTAGCAGGACCACTGGCTTCTAATGGTGCAACTGCTCTAGTCTGCAGCCTGAACATTGCTGCCAGTTCTCCCCAGCAGCACTATGGCAAGTTGGTCTAGCATCATCTGGAAACTGTCTAGAAATACTCACCATTCTTTGGGGGTTAGATGCTACAACAGGCACGTAAGTAAATCCTAAGTGCTAAAAGGAGTCGAGAGATCTCATTCTGATGAGAAGGCCATACAGAAGATTTGAGAAAGTCCCACAATGACTGATAGATTTCACACCGAGCAGTCAGACTGTGAAATCTGGATATGAAGGACATCAGAACAGTAATGGCTTTGGTGGCCTCCTGTCTCTTCCAAATAACAGGGGGAAGGTCAGATGTTCTGTTGGGGCTTTTATTCTGCTTGCAAGAAGCCCTTCTGGTTGTGTGGCTGGCCAGAGTGAATGTCACCAGAAAGTAAGAGAATCTTTTGCCAGGGATCAGGCAGATGGCAAACAACAATCCTCTGCAAGCTTGGTGAGAGTTGAAAAAGGACCCAGTGTTTCTTGACTGAGACCATGTATACCAGTCTGTGGTACTGGTGAGACTTAAATCAGCCTGGAGACATAAGGACATTCTTTTCAGATATGGATCTCTTGAGCTCTATTGCAAACCAGTAACAGTAGGAGAGATCCCAACTGCCTAAGATACGTGCTACAACATTTATATGTTGCTAAGCCCTTCTGAGTTGAACTTTTTGAACAGTCAGTGGGGCAACACCACCATGCATTCTCTGCCTATTTTCCGCAGAGAGCCTATGGAATACCTAAATTTTGTAATCTAAGAGATTTTCAGGTTGACCACAAAAGCTAATGATTTTGAGCACCTATAAGTTTAAGGCGATACTGGAAAACAGGCAGTCTGAATTGCTATTCGAAAGTTGGGTATCTAAATCCCCACTTGGAACAGATTTGATGGGATCTAGTTTTGCACCGAAGCTAGAAAGGATGCAAGAGAAAGCAAAGAATCCTTACTTTAACAAAGCTCATTCGAATAGTACACATCTTGGTCAGCTCATACACCACTTCGAAACCATGATTGACTGACTGGGCAAGCAGCTGGGCGAAGAGCTGGTTGTTGAAGATCTTCAGGCTGCAGCCACTGGGGATCTTGCAGACAGTGGCTGGGTGGAAACCATGCTGGTAGTTACAGTTGCGGCTTTGCACAAAAATACTGCTGTCACTGACACATTCGGCATAAACCTCCCCACCAACATAGTAAAGATGAACACCTTGAAAAAGAGAATAAACATGTATTATTTCTCCATTGTTCACAACACACTTTATTCATTATTTTACTGGTTTGGGCATACAAGCCCAGGATCCTTGCGGGATCTTTGTTTCTCAGTGCATGTTGCTTTACTTCTTTTACCCAACAGCGTAGTACTTTATGACAAGATACACATACATAAACATCAAAAACATGTCAACTATATACTAAGCATCAATCAAAACTATCCAAGAACTGAAAAATCACTATTGCATTACACAGCTAAATGTATTTTCGCTGTTAAGCAAACACACTGGCCAAGACCCACTTCACTGCATGCTTTTGTTTTAGTACAGGGTCCTACTGTCATATGGTTAAACACAGCATGGTGTGTACTTCAAATAGCTTTTCTGTATTTTTCTTTATCCACCACGTGAGTGGATATATTTGCATTTACATTATGTGACTTACTCATCAGATCCTGTTCCAAGTGACCTTTAGCAAGATTTTCTTCTGAACTTTTCAGTGCCCAAATGACTTACCAATACTAACTCAAATTTCGACTGTGACTTGGGGAAATTAGGGTGGAAGCACTTCTATCCCTTCAAAGACTCTGATGCACCAGGGATATCTGCTTGCATGAAAACATACCTAAATTGGTGGGAGAATTTATCTTAGCCTAACTCAGCAACCTCAAAGCTAGGGATCATCTGTAAGATGGTAACTGTGTAGATGCCTTCTCTAGCTGATAGATGGAGAGAGGCACTGTGACCAGATGATTCACTCCATCTGCTACAGAGTGCAGGCTCAGAGCCAGCTTAAACCCATGGAAGTCTGTGCAGGTGCTGAAAAGGCTCTCCCACTCCCTGCCCCTGCTGGCACACCTGCTTTCGTGCTGGCCGCAACAGCTGAGGATTGGGCGGCTGTCCAGGCTGAGGAACTGAACCAGCTAATAAACTTAAAAACAAACAAACCAAAATTTATTTTCAGTGATATCTAGTGAGATCTTCATCGGTGCAAATGTAGCAGTGGGGACCCTGACTGCTTGAACATGAGCATGAAGCCACAGCCTGAAAGGGGCCAAGTCATCCTGTGAAAATGCCCAGACAGTCACCCTTCCCATGGCTAGATTAGGGGAAATGAACCCTTCCCATGGCCAAGAGAGGTGAAGGAACTCAGTTCTTTGTTCTTGCAAAAACCACCACTAAATAAAAATAAAATCCTCCTCTCTAATGCCAGGTATGCCATTCAAACACACACAAATGTTCACAGAGCCTCAGTAGACTGCCTGCAAAGCTAGTGGTAACTGTGCTTTAATAATGCAGCTGTAATTACTTTTATCCCTGGTGTGTTTCATACAAACAAAGACTGGTTACATATTCCCACTCTGTTCATCATTCTGCAGTCATAACAACAAGGGGCAGCAGCACATCCTTAGGACAAAACCAGACTCTAAACAGAAGTGGGAAAGGCACAGGGGAAAGCAGATTGAGTGGGAAAAGAATCTGTGAAAAATACGCTCTCCCATAGTCTTCCAGGGTGACTCAGATGGGAACCTTTAAGCCTGTCTTCAAGCCATCACTTGACTTCTGTGCACCCACAGGATCTCAAATGAGCTGCGAGTGGCAGGGGTGTGGCTCAGAGCACACTCTGGTACTGCACTGGGAACAGGAGCGACAGGAAAGCATCAGCTCCAACTGCACCAGGCACCGTAGGGTGCTGCACACTGTGACTGCTGCTACTTGACCTTCCTTCCCATGGAAATGGATAAAAGGGAAGGACTGAAAGGAGTCCACATAGCTTTCTGAAATAATCAGATGAAGTGAGAACAGAGGGTAGGGAGAGGAGAAAAAGGACATAAATGTGCACCACATTTAGAATCTTCAGGTGTGGCTACTGATACAGGGTCACCACAGGGGATACTAAGGTGAAAAATTTTAAAGGCTGGGTTTTCAAAGTATGTTAAGTAACCCATTTTCTGAAAAAAATGAATGCTTTCAAACGCATTGCCCAAATATTGTCCTGTAACAAAAATATCAATGTCACTTCAGAAAGCAGAGGTTACAAATAGTTTTTATCTTGTGAACTTTTAAAAGTAATAAATACAACACTAATCAGTGTGTATTTCTATTATTCTAGTATTCATTCACTAGAGAAAAGCACCCTCAAGGAAACCAAGCAGCTAAATACATATTTGTAGAAGACTAAATCAAAGGTCCATATGCTTTAGTGGTATTTCATTGGTCCCTGCAGAAACTGAAAATTCAGCAGTCTCCAGGCATCCACATCTTTTGACACTGATCAAAAGATCCTTTTTCGTCCTTGAAGTCTGACTGCTGAAACAGGTCCAATTGCTCGTAGATGTTGCATTGTGTTCTGGATTGTTTTTAGCTTTGATGTGGTATTTCCAGGAAACGGTTTCACGCTGATACACTAGATGACAATTCAATCGCATATCCTTATCCTACTGAGCTAATCTTGTTTACTCACTCTTTTTTCTCCGGTGTTAACATGTGACAATTGTATCCATTTCAGCAACTTTCATCTGTCCACCATGCCTTTGAACTACATGCTTCTGGAGCTGCTCTGTGCTCTTCTGCAGGCCTGCACTGGTGCCTCTTGTACTCCACTTGAATATGGTTTTTTAGGATTTGCATACATAGGGAAGAGCAGTAAAATTAAAGATCTCTGATATATTAAGCTCCTCTCTGGGCAACCTGCTCCTTCCCTTGGGCACATTCCTAGTGTAGGACTCTAAAGGACTTCTAATCAATTAAGACAGATCTTCACATTTAAATGAATGAAGACGATTAGCATTTACCTAACTTTATTTCTGTTCTGTCTCTTACTCTTTTGGGGCGGAAAGTCACAGGCTGTAACATCCCCAAATGACAGCTGGGATCTTTTGTCATTCTTCTTTTAAGGCCAGGTTCAGCTTTGATCTACATCCCTCTGACAGCTTAAACTGGTAGGGTGTAAAGCTTTGCTTTATTTTCTAAGTAAGTTAGAACTAGATGTACAACACATTTGCACTCCTCACAATGAACCACTATGGCAGACACTTGTAGCATCTGCAACATAAGCATTTTCCATTTTGGGGAAAAGTGCAAGAGCTTAGCACAACATTCCCTGCACCAGCCTTCAGGTTCACTGCTGTTCACAAAAACTGTATCACATTTGTCTCAGAACTTCCTCGTATTCAGTCATTCAACACTAGACTATCAAGAGCCAATTAAAATATT
This sequence comes from Gymnorhina tibicen, assembly GCA_013399875.1. Lineage (NCBI taxonomy): Eukaryota > Metazoa > Chordata > Aves > Passeriformes > Artamidae > Gymnorhina > Gymnorhina tibicen. Next base: position 327,559 of record VXAZ01004547.1, on the reverse strand, counting down.
GCTCTAGGCCTGGGAAATGAGGTGAGGTTGACAAGATAATAGGAGTGGAACAATTAGAGTTAATTAGCTCAGTGGGAAATGCGTTCCCAGGCAGCTACTGGTGAGAGGCTGGGTTGGCAAGATAATGAGTCCAGACTGGATATACCAGAACAGGCAAACCTTCATCTGCACGGAGAAGTGGCTGGCACAGGACTTCTGACTCACCACCCCAAACAACAGCAAGTTCTGGGAGAACATCAGGCCCTACAGAGCTCTAGGGAGCTGGGACAGGGTGTGTGTGGCCGTGTGCATCCAGGGGTAGTCTCCTCGTACTTGGCACCAGCAGCATGTGACCCTGCATGCTGAGGGTATATGCACACCAGAGGGGAGCATACAGAGCTGCACCAGCAACCACTGGTGGGAGAATCCAAACCTTAGTTTTACTAGCGAAAAGCTGACAAAGAAGAGAATTGGCCTGGCAGGGGGGAGAAAAGCTACAAACACAACTCTACCATAGTTCCTCAGCTAAGTAACTCAACTACTAAGTGTTTCATCCATCTCCCTTTGTTATTTGGTGGGAGGAGAAGCAGCCCTGAGGCACCAGCAATTATCCTTTTAGTGGCATTTCAATGGCAATATTCCCAGTTGCCAGAAGCCCTAATAAATAAAATGAAAATACATACTGCTAAATTAGAACACACAACTATAAACAACATTTTTCTCTTTGCTGGCCAAGTAAATAGCCTCTGTAAGGAGTTACTCTGCTGATTGTTATCCAGTTAGAAGAGAATCCTCTGCTTTTCTTCTATTTCAGAAGTAATGTTAGACCTTTTGTTTTAAGGCAAGCACATCTGATGAATCAGCTAAGTTTGTTAATGCCATGCATGGATCTTTTGAGCTCTGAATATTATTCCTGAGGAGCGAGGATTTCCTCTTACCTTTTCCTATGTGTCTCCTGGTGTTTTCTATGGTAGAATTGCGGTTTACATTTGAGAGCAGACCCAGGCAGAACCTGTTTTTGTTATTTGAAGGATCTGTAAATCCATCTATAAGGATACTTCGTGAGGAAGCCTGGAAAGTCTCTCCTACCCGGTTGTTGAGTTCATAGTAGGCAACTGAGCACCAGTGTTGGGGTTCCTCATAACAAACAGGCCGAAAGTCTGTAGGAAATAAAGTTAAGCAGCTGCTCAGGTTTCAGCAATATTTTTTAAACAATCTTTCTCTGCTTTCTTTCATTCCCTCCTACTCTCAGCCCCCCATCTCTTCATCTAAACATTCACTTATGTCATGCTTTATCCCAACAGCAGCTTCCATTGCTTCTTGATTTTATGACTGAAGTCCCAAACATGCAAAAGGTTGGTGCACCAGCTCAACCCTAAGCCTCCAAGGAGCCCCACTTCTTCTTAAAAGTGGAAACTCCACTGCATTAAATCAAGCATGCTGACATTCCTTGCTGAACTGGGGCCCAAACTATACACTGAAAATAGTAAGGGATACATCTGCTCTGCACACCAGCAGGAGATAGGGATGACAGATGGGCTCAAAGCAAGTCAAAACTGAGCCAAGTTTTTGGTATTAGGCCTTCAGCCTAATACCAAACTCCGTAGTTCAGAAGTAATAAATCACTCCAATTTTTGCACGCTTTCAGACTTTCCGCTTCCATGTGGGACTGCAAGCAGAAATGTCAGCAAGGTCATTTCTTTTGGATCTATCCCTGCCCAGGTTTTCTAAGTCAGAGACAGAGAAAGACTCAAAAATGTAACAGAATCTCTGAGCCTCATTTGTCCTACAGGAATTAGTAGGAAACTTTATCCTGCCTGCTCACCATAGGCATGTGAGCCCGCCTGACCCCACAGCACCTCTGTGCATAACCTCTAATAAACTTCCAACTAATATTCACTAGGATAGTGATCAGGGGTGGGAAGCTATGATGAAGAGATTAAACTGGCTTGACAATTTATTTAAAAGTATTGGTGTCTGATAACTTGTTATTATCTGACCATTCTGTGTCCCCATCCATAATTAGCACTATCCCCTCACATTCCTTCTGCTCCAGTTCCATGCTACATACACACTCCTCGCTGTTTCAGAAGGCTGGCAATAATTTTTTAATGTGCACGTGTGTGCAGTGTTCAGTCTTCACTCTAGAAATGACATTTCTTTAGGAACACAATATGATGGACTAAAAGTACAGCAGCGACCTTTCCTTTGCAGTAGCAGGAATCCAAAGCAAAAGCCAGCAGAGGAACTCCATTTCCTCTTCCTACTCTGCAGCAATTGGCTGTGAATGGTGGAGGCATCACCTGCCAGTACTGGCCCAAAGGTAGCAGAGGCTGTGCTGGAGAGGTCCTCAAGTTGCTTTGAGGGGTGCAAGGAAGATCCCAGACCTTTCTTTGGCCATTCATGCCTCTCCCACTAAAGAATTCTTATAAGATGACGAAGAGTTTGTTCTTCTGTCAAAATCTCCTTGTACTCCACTAGAACACGTCCTTTCCTTTTCTAGCCAGCCAGTAATGTAACATTAATACAAAGATGGCAGTAAAAAGGTCCCTACCATAAGGCTTTAAAGTACTTGAAACCCAGAGCTGAAGGGGATAAAGAAATGAGTTCTGATATTAAAAATGCTTTTGTGTGTTATATTGCCCCACCAGCCTTGATTTGGTATGTTTATCCTACAATGTAGATAACAGTGTTTGCTTTCATTAACAACTTTTTAACTGTAATAGTCCATGGATGCAAATAAGGACTAAACTCTGTAACTTTGCACATAATTCATGTAAATCTTACATCAACTTCTCCTGCTAGCTAATGGATGGGTCTAGCACACAGCCTTACCACCAAACTGCCTGAAACTTATTATTACAGACCACTTAACCTTGTTGTGCAAATAACATTTTTTCCTTAACAGTTTTTATTTAAAGAATAGTACAAATGGTTATTTACTTTCAGCTTCTCCATCGGCAGATTTACCTCCATTGGGCAAAGACAGCACTAGTTGGCTTTCAGCTATTGCATCCATTGACCGTCCGTTGTGGATTCCTGGAGGTTCTCTTGCATGGTAGGGCGGAGGTGGAGTTTCCACTATAGAAAGAAAGAAAAAAGAAAGGAGAAATAAAGGAAGAAAGGAAGAAACCTAAGTCAGTAGGTTGGTAAATTCCTCCTGGTTTTTCCTAGTGAATATTTTACTACTTCAGCATTGTTTGGCTAGAGAAGCACTGGAAACAGCATAAATTTGAACCTGACCTCCCTTCAGTCTCTAGATTAAGACCACTGCATGTTCAGGAAAGAAGGGACGGAAAAGCTGTCACGTTGGACATGCAGCTCTTGAAAGAGAGAGGGATGGTCACAACAATGCCTTCGGCCTAGGCCCGTGTCAAATCAAGTTCTCTGTTAACAGCAGTTGTTACCCTAAGAAAGTAATGCAGTTTCATCCCTTAGTTCCAGACTTCTCTCTTTAATTTAAAACTTGGGGAGGATGATTTGAGAGCAGAAGATAACCTTATTTGATCCTCTGGGAGAAAGCTCTCTTTCTTCATAATCTTCATAATAAAAAAAGCCTGTGGAAAGCTATAGAAATCAGACTTGGCAAAACTCCCTCTAGACGTGTTCTTTTTTTTCTCTGTCCTACAAGGGAAGTTTGTCCCTCACCTGGTGTGTTCAGTCTCCCATCACAGAGCAATGGATGTCATGAAAACATTGGGAGGAAAAGTATCAACCACAACTGCCCAGCTCCTGATTTGTTCCATTTACAGCAACATGAGCTAGAAAACAGAAGATGACTCTATAGTGGGGATTCTCCAGAAAGGCTGGAGGCTCTACAAAGCCAAATTAAAAAGGGCTTAATTTTCATATTAAAAATGTCAACATCCACTGCATAAGCACTACAAGTGTGTAGTTTTGTTCATTTGGACAGAAATTCAATGGGCTTATGTGCAAATTATAGCCACATACAAGCTTGCAGGACCAAGGGCCTCTTTAAGGAGGATTTAACTTGGTTCCAGGACGAAATTCTCTTTTGTGTTTGGGGTCTCTTGGCTGGCCCTCAAAATGGAGCAACTTGACCTGGAGTGGATAACTGTGAACTGTCTCATGAGACAACCACTGAATCTTCCAAGTAAGGAATGTTATTCTATTCTATTTAAGCACTGTTCAGGACCTAGAAATTTCATACACTGTATGATATTTCTAACACTTAGATGACATAACCCTCTTACAAAAAATAGTAAAACAAAATCAAGAAATAGTGTAAGAGAAAACAAGTTACAGAAAGGAATATAATCACAGAATCACGTGGTTATATGGATATTTTTGACATCTATGCCTAAGCTCGTCACATTTAGGTCTCCTTATACCCACTAAGGAAAAATAGGAACCTGTAGACACTTGTACAAGAAGATGCAATGAATCTTGTTCTAGGAGTGCCTGTTTTCCTCCACTGATTACAGGGAGAGTATAAGCAATTCCACGAGATGCAGAAATTTGCATTGTCGACATCTCTATTCGGTCACAGCAATCCCTCTCAAGTCTCTTGATGTAACTCCAGTTTGCTTTAGATAGCCTTCCATCCCTGATTGTTACACAGGCAAATTATGCTTATCAGTGTGCCGTGCGCTGTGATATACTGAAGCTCAGGTTGAGCCACTTCCATTATTAAGTAGCTTTGCAAGGTCCCAAGTTCAGTTAAATGCACGAGTCAGAGTCATTACACAGCTGGAATGGGCCTGATTTACCTGTCAGGACCAGCTCCACTGAATCCAGCTTGGTTACACAGAGGTGAAATAAAAATACTGGAGAAGACAAACAGGTCTTACTACTTGATGAATGTTTCAGTGTTGCTAAATATGATTTAATCAGAAATAGAGATCTAGAGAAGAAATGAATGAAGGCACATTCAGTGAATGAAGAGGGAAGGAAAAACATCACACTGTGTTGAAAGCATTCAGCTTAAAAGGAAGTTCAAATGCTACAAACACCTTGTAAAATAAACATCTTTCTTGCACTTAAAATGAAATAGGCATATCATCAAGGACCTGAATTTAAACGCTTCATAGTTGAGACACTAAAATCTTAAATTACAAGATTCTGACCTGAATTCATCTTTGTGAAAAAGCTGACATAACTGAAACTATTTGAAAGTTAAAGTGCTGAACTGAATCTGAACCATGTTTTGATATTAAAACTAGCTCTCAGCCATGTTGCATTAACAGCAAAAGCGCAGTTAAATTTTCAGGTAATTAGAACTGTACTAAGTCAGGAGTTCACAACACAAACAATCTGAGTGACATAAGCCTGCTAATCTCTGTGGAACATGAGAACTGTGGAACATGTTCCAAAGTCATAGGAACTTGCCTGGTGACTTCTCCAAGTGTTGGGCCAGCTTGTTAAACACCTTAAATTTCTGAAATTTATACAGTCGGTGGGATCACCATACACTTAAAAAAATTTCTGCACACCAATTTCCGCATTTTATCATATCTCTTGATGGAGTTTCTAAAGGTGCCTACTCTGACCATCTTAGGTCCCTAACTTAGGTCTTGCAAGTACTCTTTTCCATTAATCGTACCAGAAGCTTGGATGGGCAGCTTTGGGCAGAAGGTGACCTGGCATACCTGCTTCTCTCCTCAACTTTTCCCCCAAAGTAATCATGAAATCTCACCCAGGCACTGCTAGGAGTGGGATGACTACAGTTCTTAGTCTCTTGAGTATCTGTCAGAAGGACTGAGAGACAATACACGAGTGACAGTCACAAGAAATCACATTCCAAGTCCATTCTGTCCAACAGTTCAATCTATAGCTACAGTCTGGGGGGAGCACAGAATTGTTACCTGACCCCAGGCCCTGGCAGGAACCTCAAATGCCTCAGTCAGGGTCTCCAAAAGCTCATTCTTACCTGTGAGCTGATAGGGACTTCCTGGTCCAGAAGAGCTTTCTGGTGAGTTGGGGTAGCTGATGCTGTTAGGCGACTGGGAGAACATGTGGCTGGGGGATGATGGAAAAGGGGTGCATGGAGGATGCTGGAAAGAATCTGGATAGGTGGCATTGTGTGGCATCAGTGGCTCGCTGTGCAGAGAAGTGTTTCTAAACTTGGCGAGGAGGCTGAGGTGAGGGTTAAACTCGCTGTGTCTTGGAACGAGTACAGGAGGTAGGACTGACAAAAAAACAACAGCAGAAAAGATGGTTAAAACTGTATTCTTGAAAGTATATCTCGTTGTAAGTTAAAAAGAGGCATATTCCACGCTGCTCAAATATTGCTGTCTGCATACAAGTCATTGAAGAGCAACAAACCTGTCCACACCCAAGAATCCAAAGCTGAATTCCTGGACATTTTTCTCCAGATCTGCAGCTAGTTACAGCAGTTCCACATGCAAAATATGGACTCTTGACTTGCACAAGGTACGGCATGCAGAAATTCAGGTGGTACATCTCTCCCTTTCAAGATTACCTATTCCCTGCTTCTTCAAAGACTAAACATGTCAGGAATTTTCTAAATATTATCACCAGGATGTACCAAACTCACAGTTGAGTTTAATAACAATTAATAGTGCTCTGCAATACACTGCATAGTTTACTACCAGCATGTTACAGATGGGCAAAAGGAAGTACAGACCTGAAGCCAGACACTAGATTTAAAATGTTGCCAGGTACTTGAAAATGCTGCCAGACAGACAGTGGGATCTTTGAAAGGAAATGTAAATAGCAATTCAAACATTGCAGCAATATCAATTTAGGTCTTGCAATATAATTAGAAAAGATCTAGCATAAGAAGGCATATGTCAGTGGCTGGCATTTAAGATGTGAAAAATGCAGGTCAGAAAACTGAAATCCAAATTAACCCATGCAAAAACTAGTCTAGTAGAAGATACTGCCTCTCCACAAACTCTCTTCACTTTCATCTCACACTGTCAGTGCTGTTAACAGCATTGCCCCTCTGAGAAGCCCAAAGTTGATCCAAATTACTTTGGATTCTGACATATGAGGAAAGTAGAATTAAGAGTCAAAACACTTTGAAAATCCTGACTAGTGAGATATCTATGAAGATGCAGTCCCTAGGCTGGAACACAAAGAGGCTTGCTGAATAATTTTGCATATGAGAGTTCAACCTGATGCTTTAACTGTGTCCACCATAGTCCTTGGTGGGGAGAACAGCACCTACAAGGGGTGATTTCTGTACCCTGAGATTTCTCTGTTAGTTACGAGCTCACATACTGCCTAATTATCTTAGTCAAGGCTTTCAACACAAGTAGGGAGAATGAATTCCCAGTGCAGATCTAAAAGCCACCAAAGAAGTTATGGAGGCAATTTGAGTTTTGTGAGAAGGATGAATTGTCCCAGCACTGGGGACAATTCAGCAGGCTTGTACTGACTGACTTAGTGTCCAGAGTTCTGCTGGCCTAAAACCCACCAGCACATCATCTTCCAGTCTATCCTTACTAGTTTATGGAAACAAATAGCAATGTGTACTCTTGGTTTTAAATGTTGATGGGAATATCCAGTTTGAATGTGTTTTAACATATGGCTTGGGCCCAAAAGCTTTGTCTAGGTAAGGCAAATTCTTTTTAGGTAGGTTAGCTAACAACTTTTAATTAAAGCAAACTCATTTATCCAGCTTAATGAAAGAGTGGAATAATTGCTATAAAGCAAATAACGTATAGATAATGCAAAACATGTGCATGCAAAGAGGCTGCAGGAACCCTCCTTGTAATGCACATCAGTTGCTCAGAGAGCTGGAGCATTCACAGTGCCTGGTACCAACAATGGGTTTACAGTTTCTTGCTCGATGTAGCACAACGCTGCTGTTGGGGCAGGGTCAAACCACATGTCTGCCCACCCACTGGAATATATCATTTGGGAATTTGCTGGTCACACATGATCTGAAGAACTGAGCCCTAAAACTATGCAAAAGTTTGGACTGATGGCAGGGAGTTCACTGCAGAAGTTATTTTCTTACCTGCCTGGAAACACAGGCACTGGGATACCAGTTAAGACACTACACATACATGCTTCTCTGGCCCAATGGATTACTAATTAGCCTCTGGCCAGGGCAAGGATGGTGCTCTGGAGACTACTTTCTTTCCTTCTGCCTCTCATATGCCCCTATTTGTGGCACGAAGATTCTGCTGCCACTTTCTTAAGTCCTTTGGTAGAGAAAGGTATTTCTGCTTCTTTACTCTTCTTTTAGCTTTAGGCTTCCAGGTAGGACTCATGCAGGCAATGCAAGTATTCACATCTGACATGCACTGCCCAGCCCCCTGTGGATCTCTTCATAGCCCTTGGAGAGAAATAAACTCTTTTACTGCTATATATTGGGACAAGACCAGTACCATCACTGCAGATGTGGTTTTGGTGAGCTGTATTCCTCCCATCCCACACTCCTGTGAACAGCTCCAGGCTGTGAGCTGTTGCTGCTGCTGGATTTTTCCTTTGCTGCTTCTGGAGTTTTCCTTTGCTGCTCCATGAAACTGGTATGATGCTTGTCAGGTCTGCTGCTGATCAGCCAGCTCTGACCATCAGCCTTCAAAAATGAGGAGCTGGTGATCCCTGCACCCAGCAGAGGTGCTGAGCAAGGGACAGCTTTGTGCAGCAATGTTGTGCAGTGCTGAGGGGCTGACACCTCGCTGTGGGCATCACAGCTAAGGGAGCTGCTTCCTTCAGCCCTGTGAGAACTCAACTCCTCTAAATGAAAGCTGAGAATCTGGATGTGTGAACAGCGCTTGCCAGGGAAAGTCTTTGATTTGCCTTGAGTGAGTCAGCAAGAAGAATTTCCAGGCCTTGAACTCCTTCCCAGCTCTGACCATGGCACTCTTAATTTCTGCTCTGCTGCACACTTTTTGCCACCTCACTCTTTCCACTGACTGTTCTCTGACTGCCTAGAGGGCTAAAGCCTCTGTGGTGGTGAGGCATTCAGAGATTTTCTTGTTTGTGGCTAAGAGTACCCCCGAGGGCCTCGTTCTCCTTGTTCTTTTGGTAACATGTCACTCTCCAGGGCTCAACCACTCTGAAGGAAGAGTGACCAGAGGCATAAAACTGAGTAACTCAGTGTGTTGGGACCTATCTGTCCTCATAAATTACCCGCATTTTCTGCACTCGTTGGGGTCCTTTTCTTCTACCTGCCATTGTCCACCAAGAGCCAGAGGCGGATCCTTCCTTCTATGCATGCTCAAGTGTTAATGATCTTGGTTCAACTGAAGACAAATATGGTCATGTTCCAACTCCTGCCACTGCCTTTGATGCCTTTCTCCCATTCCCTTTAGCTTCAACAGTTCTTGCTGGGAACCTGGCTGTGCCCAGAGCCTGTGACTTCAGATGCTAGCAAGCAAACTTATCTGCCTCAGTTTAATTTCAGGTACAACATCCACACTGCGATTTCTCACACATCAGTCCACTTCTGCATAGTTTACTACTTTTGGAGACCTGCTCTCTGGTGAGATCCATCTATTCCCTGTGCCCATGACTACTCCCAGACATATGGCCAACAGTGAGGCCATCAGGTGATCTTCCACCTGGGAGGCTGTCACATCTTAGTCCCACTCAGGCTTGATGAAAGCAATCAGTTAGTCTAAGTCAAAAATCCTCCTGTCTACAGCAATGATGCACCCTCAGATTTGCAATACCTGCATATAAATGATCTCATTTAAAAATAATAGGATACAAATAGGCAGCTTCTTCTGACAACAAACCATTCAGACTTCTGAGAACCTCTTCAAAGGCAACAGTGAAGGGGGAAGAAGAGCATAACCAACATACCTATCTCCTTCAGGCTAGGTGGCCCAACTCCTCTCTGCAGTGGGATGTTGCACATATAGAGGAAATACTTCCTGCTTTTTTTCCTAGATGGCACCTACTACTCAGCAGACCTGAGAAGAAATCTGCCAGGGATACTTGTAGCAGCAATGAAAGCCATGTGTAATCTGTGCAGTATGCAGTATCAGTAGCAGAGCCTAAAATGGGACTGGGCAGCCTGAGGACACAGCAGAGTTAATGAAATCCCTGAATCTCTGACCAGAGTTCAAAGCTGCGCTCTAGTAACAGAGGTCTAAGGATTTGCCAGCCCATCAAAGAAAGAATGAGGCCCTTGCATCTTTGACACCACTCATTTGTTCTGGTTCAGAGTTAATGGATCTGGTCATAGAGTGGTTGACTCAGCAAGAAAGACTGCAGTGATGGAAAATGATCCTCAAAAAGATGGACATTTTAATGAATATAATACTGGTATATAGATCACAAAAAATGCAGTGCAAACTTATTTCATGGGTGGATTCTTTAGCTCCATAGGATGAGACTCAGAGAATCTCATATAAGCCTAAGATCACCAACAGCTAAGATGCAGATGATTTCCTGCAGTTAAAAGAAGCAGACGGGCACCTAAATCAACCACTCCCAGCCCTTTCTGTGGTGATCTCACTGCTACCACTTTCTCATGAAGCTCATTTTTTCTCTTGCCTTGCCAACGCCTCCTTGCAGCACTGCTTTCTAACTGGACCTGCATTGCGCTGCTTGCAGTGATGCAAGTTCTCTGCTGCTGCCCCAGCACACCTGAGTGGGTTGCACTCTTTGCTATACTATACCAATAAATACTATAGCTGTGAGCTTCAGCTTCTAAGTTTCCCTGTAAGTGTTGTAGGGGTGAGAACACCTAGGGTAGGGGTTGTTGCCTGAGAACAATTCCTGGGTCCTGTGGAGAACTGGCAGAGCAGCACAGCTTGCATCCTCCCAGCTGCACTCACTTTCACCTCCAAAACAAGGAGGCCGAGTCCAAAGTGCCCAAAGTCCCTCCTGTGGGCTAACTCTGCACTCTGAGAGCTGCTCGTCCGCACAAGTCCACATGGGTCAAAGCTGTTCCCGGGATCATGCTACCAATTCAGTAGTACCCAGACCTGCGCCTTGTCCCCTTCTATTTTGCCAGCAGAGATACTGCCAGTCTGCTGCACAGACAAACAATAGAAACATGTTCACAGCTGAAAGCTTCTGAGTTTCAGAATCAGAGCAACAAGCTTTGGCAGCCATTTAGCAGCTGCTGGACTATTCCATTAGTAGTGTTTGTTAGCTGGCACTGAACAGATGAGAAAACCAGGGCTGAAATCAGCACTGTGCAGTGCTGTCAGCTACTGCACTGAGGAGACTCCATTAACCATGCCAAAGTTACACCAGCAGAAAGGAGAAGACACTAAAGACTGCAGCCTGCAAATAAAGAAGTGTAATAAACACAAAATGGGATATTTTATGAGCATCTTTTCTTAAATTATTGAAGAGTTTACTTTAGCAAGGTGTGAGACCAGCTCTTTCCACTGAAAACTGTTGACAACAAGCATCACTCAGTGTAGCTGTAAAATTTAAAGTTGTGACAATGTTTACACCAGTTCAGATGCAACTTCACAGTGACAGCTCTGCTGCACTGGAAGGATTATCAGAAGAGGAAGCAGCCCCTGGTGTTTAACAAATGTTAACAAATGTCTTTTCCTTATTTCATCTGTGTGAAAAGAAACATCCCACAGTTCACTTATCTGATCCTAATGTCACCTCAGAGTAAAGTTCATGCCAGACAAGGAGTAATCTCAGAATAATAAGTACACACTTACCAACTGTATCCATTAGTAAATTAAATTACTATGATTTTTGGCAGCAAGGGAGAGCTAGGTTAGACATTAGAAATAATTTTAAACTGTTAGAATAGCAAAGCAATAGATTCACTTGCCTGGGGAGGTTGTAAAGCCTTTATCACATGGGATTTTTAGAACTCATTAGGAAAAGATCTATCAGGAATGTACCTGGTAATTTGGTTTGGTTTGGGAGCCTGGGCAGAGGAAAACAGGATGATTGCTCAAGACCTTTGCCAGCCCTGCTTTGTAAGATCCCTGTAGAAGTCAACACTGAACACTACAAATTTTTAACAGCTGTTTCATTGACATAAAGCCCAATTAAACGACCTTTCAGTGAGGTCATAAGTTTTTAGTGCAGTCCAAAGAGGATTAGCAGTGGAAACTTCAAAGTTTTACAGGAACTTGGTGGATTTATTTCACATAAACTCTCCATTTAGATATGTAAATCCCACTTAAGGCAGGCCACCAGGCATTTTAGGGAGAATCAACTGACCTGGTTTCATATTCGCTGCAAAATATGCCATCTTAATGCAACTCTTATCTTTAAAGAGAAAGCTAGTGTTTCCTGGGGACAAATGAGTCAGCTGTTGGTTTTCAACGAGACATAAATCTCACCACGGTGGTAAGGCCAGGCTGGTGCCCAGACTTCATGCAAATGGCCACCAGTTCACACGGGGAGTATTCAGCACCCACGTCCAGGGAAGAGGAAGCTGCTTTCAGCACCTTGGACAAGATCCGGGCGCCTTCAGGGGTCCAATGGGATGTAGACCCCACCAGGAGAGGGGCTCCTTACTCCCTCCTTAATCCTGGCTGCCAGACCTATGCTACCACCAGGCAGGGTAAGACCCAAAATCCTTCCATCAGATGGAGCCTGCCTTCTCACATTTCAGAGCCCAACTGTAGGATGCACCAAGACTAGACCTGCCAGAGCAAGAGCTAACGCAGAGATGCGAATCATTTGCAGATGACGTAATTACCTGGGGTTTCCACCCGCCGGTAATGGTAGGGGTTGATGCACACTTCTTTCTGTTTTGAGCCAAAAGGGAACTCACAACATTCCAGTGGTTTCAACTCATGGTGAGATTGTAAATCAGGCCAGCGCCACACTCTGCAATATATGACGTGGGGAAGCCCCTTGCGGTGAGACACCTGCAGCCGCCCATCCAAGGAACGTGGGATCGTGACGCATTTACTGGGCTGACCCGGGCAGCTCAGAGCCCTCTCCAGTTCTTCCATGGCTCCTTTCTTCTTCTTTAACTTCTTCACCAAGGAATCAACAGCTTTTTCTGCCCACTTTTCTTCTTCATCTCCTTGTTTCCAGCCCAGCAGCCTTTTCACTGCAGGGCTGGTGAAGGAGAACAAGGAACTGATAGGGGTGCTGGAGTGCATAAGAAGCAGAGATTATGCACGAGTGTCAGCGGAAGCACAAACTGCTCTCCTGCCTTGCAAGGCCTGCACGGAGTTTCCACAGTATTGTGATGGACACTTCCTTCAAGGAAAGGTTCTTTCACACATACGTTTCTGTAGTATTAGGCACTGGTTGCGAGTAGTCCAACAGGGTGGGTCTCAGAACTTTCCAAACATCAAGAAACTGCTGATGAAGCCTGGAACAACAACACAATACGCAGTTAGGCTTCACACACTATTTCCATTGTTCCCTCAATAAAATATTTTGAAAGAGAAATTATCCAAAATGTGTACTTAATTTTCAGTGGTTTTCTGTTTGGTTTTTGATGTTTATTTTGGGCCCAAGCCTCTCCTCGCCACTACCCTCCCCACTCATTTTAGAGTTGGACCACGGAAATTGTTAAGTATCCAGTCACTTCAACTTGTGTTTAGATTTCAGTGCACCAGGCAAATGGTTGCAGGACGCAGATTATTTTTAGTACAAAAGAAAATTTGCCCTCTTTTATTTATGCTGGTAGCTGTAGGTTCAGCTCAAGCATCTTCTATGAAAATAAATCTCTAATATCAGATTTTATGGAAGCAATGAGTAGAATACTGTTCTGATTTCAACTCCCCATCTGCCACTCCAATCTCACTGTACTGTCAAGAGTTGTACAGTATTAACTGCAAAATTAATTTAAAATTAAACTACTTGCAGATTTCTTTTAAGGCCTTTGAAAGATCTACTAGTATTCTCTAAACTTATATATATATTTCACATGGAAGAGAAAAACCTTTTTTGCCTACACAGTCTGTTTCTCTCTCTTCAACAGTTTACAGCTTCCTGGATCCAAATCACAGACTTCTGGACACAGTTTGTGCTGGATGGATCCTGAGTTATTTTTGCTAGGAGTTGCTACATCTGACAAAGTCCAACAGAAAGAGTTTGGTTCTTGAGGGCTTTTCCTTTTTTTTTTTTCATATAACTGGAGCCAGTCTAATTTTAGCTGAAAATTACATATTTCCACTGACTGGAACTCTGAGGAAAAATGTCCTCGTACGTCAAGCTATTTACTGCTTTAAATATACTTCATGGACCCCCTGTGCATGGCAAGTCCAAAGGTCTGAACTATACAGAGGGCACTTAAAACAGGAGATGGGGGCAGCTTCCAAATGGATGCCTCTATAAAAGCAGCTCCATCACTGCCCTAGTCCACCCTTGTGGACCTTTTTGCCCCCACCAGTGAAGGCCTGCTCACAGTCCTCAGCACCACTTACATGCAGACACTGAGGAGACAGATGTTGCCCAGCACTGGAAGTGGCAGAGCTTCACAAACTGTATTTTTGTGCAATCTCCTTAAATGTACAGATCTTGTAAGAGTTCAAAGGGCGCTGGGGGACACCATGTGCAGGTGCAGGTACAACACAGTAAGACAGGAGGCCGACCCCAAAGACTGATTCCTTGGCATACTCGGACACCCTCAGCACCACACAGCTCTGGAGCATGCTGCAGAACGAGCACACACGGCCCAGGGCAGCACAGCCTCTTGGACAGGCTGCGATGTTTACTGAGGACCAAGGACTGCCTAGAGCTGTTTTTCACCACGCTCTTCTGTTTTGTTCTCATGCCCATCCCTGTGCCCCACTGCATTACCCTTTGAGATGTCCATCAGCCTGAGAAATGCAGATACATGGAAACATAACAAGCTTTCTCCCTTCCTCCACAACAGCAGCAATGATAGGGGAAGGGGCTCAAAGTCCCAAAAACCTTCCACTGCAATAGGAATATGGAAGCACTTGGCCCCACAAAAGAGAAAGCATGAAAGCAACTCTTTGGCAGCAGCAGCTGCTATTCCCCAAGACTTTCATATTACAAGCACCATGAAAATATGCACAGAGGAACTACAAAACTGGAAGGCAGAACGGGCACACCTTGCTTCAGGCACAGCACCAAGCTCTGGCTTATGCAATTTCTACATTATCAATTTATGCGTGTGTCCATTTGCCCTCGACTGCCAAGAGAGGCTCTTGACAGAGCATGGCAGAAACCCCTTTGCTCATGCCTTTCATCAATCAAAGATCTATTCCATGGAACTGCCCAAACCTGTCCCACCATATGAAGAGAAACTTCAGATTCCACATTTTTTTTCTGCTCTGTATTAGTAGATGTCCAGTGACCTGGAGTATTTAACTGGATAGTTACTAATTCCTCTAGACAAAACCAAAATCTATTCCAAAGAGGAATAGTACATGTGTACTTAGAGGGTACACATGAGAATGAATAAAATCAGAGTGATTTATCACAGCAAAAAAACCCCTCAATCTGTTTGTAAAACATAATGTGGATAAAATTTAGGCAGGCAGGCTCCAGTCTTTGCAGGAGCAGGCTCAACCTACAGAGCCCAGCGCCAGCCCCATTCCAGACATCCCATTCAGTGGAGGTGTCTGTCCCTCACTGCCCTGGTGAGAACCTGTGGAGGATCCACCACCACACTGCTGCCATTGCGTGGCAGCACCAAACCCCATCCTCACATGAGAAAATAAAACAATGCTGGGATCACTGTGGATCAACCCTGAAAGCAGCAACAGGAAGCAAGGAAAGCCTGGGATGAAAGCCCACTGGACCAGTAGCAATGTAGAAGTCTCTACTCTATGCTGAGAGGGAAAATGGCTCACACTTCTTATCTGAGGGGGTCTCCTGGGCACTGGCATGTGTAAACAACTGCTCTTGATAAGTTAATGCAACATTACAATCATCAGATGTGAAAACATACATGTTCACATAAAAGTATTGTCCCGAGATTTTCTTTTCCATTTTGACCAAGGTTTTAAATAAACACATTAATCTCGTTCAGTCAAATTAAATAACTCAACAGTGACATCAGTATGAGTCTGAGCGCTATTGTTGCTAGTGGGAGAGTCGCCAAGACTATGTGTATAAAAGCAAAAGCCGTGCTTTGCAGACCATGTGATGTAGTGTCAGATAAGAACATTGCACAATTTCCTACCGTGCTCCCCCTAGTTTCTTCTAAAATCTTTTTTCCCCCAAATTCAACTGACATATAAAATATAAATGGTATTAAATAAACTAAACAGCTTTCAAATAATATTATCAGAAGACCCTAGTTTGATGTTATTAAATTACATAATACTGCATACTGTTCAGCAGACTAAGCCCTGTGTTGCTCTGCTTAGATTCTCCATTGTGAAATAGCGAGGCAGCCACTCTGCTCCAGGGCTGCAACGACAGAGATGTCAGTTCCCAATTTCATTTTAACAGTCTTTCAGGACAGCGGTTGCTTAAGCCGTATGCCTTTGGCAACAGGCAACTTGCCTACACAACTGGAAACTTCCAATGCTGAAATGTTTCAAACCCACACTTGATGCATTTTCTGTGCTGATGATCCATTGTGTTTCTTGATGCTCGATGCAGTTTAGAGTGGCGGTGGGGAGGGAAGTGTTACAGTTTTGATCCGTATTCCCAACATATGTCCATCATACGATGATGGAAGTTCTGGTCTGTTCACCTCTGTCTCCCTCACTGACAGTATGATGTGCTATTGTGAGGATGAGTCAGGCATCATTCAGGATACATTCCTAACACAATTCCCTCCTCTGGGACTACAAGGAAGGTTTTGTCTATCTGTCAGCTAAGTGACTGGTCAACACTAAACACTGTCAGTCTTCCATGCTGTAAATCTTTATTCCATTACTGAGTTTAGCTGAAGGTCTGAAGCTTGATTTAGGGAAGAGGCAGAAGACGTATGGGACGTGAGCATGGACCCACCCTTTTGTTTCTATGGCCTGCAGGAGAAGGTGGGACTGGAAACATGTCAGCCCAGTTCACTAGCTCCATTCTCCCTAAACATAGGGTTGTCTACTACAACTGTTGCTGTGGCACAATAATGGTGGGAAACATATCTGGGCACAAGAACTTGATTACCTATAGCATGTCATTACCACAGCATCTGGAATGGCTTTGGTCTGTGCCAGCAGCACTCCCCCAAACCACTCTTGTGCGTAGTTCAAGAGTTAGGAGGGAACACGGGTCACTCCTAATGGTAAGTCAGCATAGATCCACCATGTTTTGGAGGGTGACACAGCCATTGCACAGAAGTAAGCCTCAAGGCCAAGAACAATATAAGGTATGTTTAATTTATTAGCATAGAAGCAGTCTTTTAGTAGAATTTACTTGGCCACAGAAACACATCCAAATTTTTGACCCCCATATCTGACCTACTCATCCTCAAGTTCTTAAATACGTATTTGAGAAAAATATGTGTGTACATCGCATGGACCATTCCACCTAAAGGTAAACATCTAGAAAAAAAAATTAGCAAAATTAGGTACTGCCTACAGTCAGTGGTGGGTGAGATGAGGCACCTCAAGTCCGAATGACTGTAAGGCTAAGAGCCAGCAACATGGACACGAAGTGGAAGGGACCAGGATATTTTCTCCTACTCCTACGCCCATTTTTCACCTTCCAGTGTAGAATTTGCCTGTAGGTCCTCAGGTCAACAGGAGAAATGTGTTGCTCCAGGAGCTTCACTTCAGTAACTTCTACAGTGCTACTAAAGAGCCTGACACACCAAGAGCAGAGGAAAGCCCACCAAAATCACGGGCTTACCATTTCCTAACTAGAGCTAGGTCCTGCTGAAGTCAATAAGAGGCGTTCCAGAGCTCATGGAAATTAAACATGCCCTCCTCTGTGTCTGATGTGCCAACATCCTGACATCTCCACTATGGAAAGATTTTGTGAAGTTTAGATTTCACCTAATATAAAAATGATCCACTGTGTCAGGGAACACTCGTGTCACACCTCAGCAGAATGCCTGTGCAGTCCAACATGCTGAATAAGTTCCCTCTAATTCAGTTGCCACAGAATTGTAGAATCATAGAATATCCTGATATTCTATGGACCCACCAGGGGTCATCAAAGCCATCTCCTGGCCCTGCACAGGACACCCCAGGAGTCACACCATGTGCCTCAGAGCATTGTCCAAACACTTCTTGAACTCTGTCAGGCTTGATGCTGTGACCACTTCCCTGGAGAGCCTGTTCCAGTGCCCAACCACCCTCCGGGTGAAGAACCATTTCCTGATATCCAACCTAAACCACCCCTGACACAGCTTCATACCACTCCCTCAGGCTGGGGGAATTTCTCTCCCATAGGCACAGCAGGGAAATCGTACCAGCCCGCGTTAAATTTCACTCTAAGTTTTCTGCAGAAGTCAAAAAGGAAAACTGCATGGATGCTAATGAAAACAGACTTAAAACACCTCAGTGTAAAAGAAAAGTGTCCAGCCTCTCTCAAAAGCATATCTGTGTATGTGTGTGTAAGCACAGGTGTGTGCAGATGTGTGTGTGCTCCTGGTCTTGGAAAAAATCTTCAAGGTGCTGCCTCCACTCGAGCACTTGCCCGGGCAAACTGCACTGTGAGAGGCACGACTATCTGTCTCTAGAATGCCTGACATCATCAGTCTTGGTGTCACTGCAACAGCTAAGTAAGGCCACAGAGGGAGATTTCTCAGAGGGTTGTCTAGACATAAGCTGTGCAGTTCTTGGAGATGCATGTGGCTGGAAAACAGAGCAGTGAGACAATTATAGCTGGAAGTCTGACACTCGGCGACTAAATCACGACAGTACTGGAAGGGAGAAAATTGTTTCAGTGGATCAGTGTGAAGAGGAATGCTGTAAACATGCTCTTGGTTAGTTATTTTTACCTAGCACTGATTCAATTACTTCTACCTACTATGAAAGAGAGAAGCATGTGAGTTTTCTTAAATTAACTGATTCTCGGTGTGTTTTCAAATGTGCCCAGCTGGCAGATGCCAGCACACACCCAGTGCTGGCAAAGAACCTCCTGGGTCACATAATCACTGCCACTTGCTATGGGGATCTTCCACACATCAGCAGAGGAAAGGGTTTTTAAACAAACAAACAAACAAACAAAAGTGTGTACAAATACTTGGGCCTCAAGTGAATGACGAACCTCACCAGCCTTGCCTCGGGCCTCATGCACCAAACCTTTTTGGTTTCTTTGCCTGCACAGCAACTTGGAGCTGGGCAGGAGAGGTTTCACGTGTACACTCATTCCAGAAGAGCAGTGTGAAAGCACACACCTGAGCTCCACAGCCCAATAATCAGTTCATGGCTCAGGAACAGTGGCCACATGTTATTTTTGAAGCATGTAAATCACTTGTTCCACTCATGGCACCCTCAACATCATTTGGGATCCCCCGAGGCTTCTTGTTGTGCTTGGGACCCACCAGACAAGGGTGCTGTTATGAATCTATCTGAAACCACTGTCTTTCACACTCAAGAAAATACAGTGAATGAATTATTCATTACAATGTTGCCAACTTCTTCCACAACCGCAGAACCTAACACTTAGGGTTTTAATTTAATAAAATGTAAAGAAGGTTGTTCTTTTTTTTTTTTTTTAATTAGGAAATTAAATTTCTTGCCAGTTTGACCCCGGACTGCTCCAACTAAAAACAGATGCAATGATAGGAGGTAGAGTGCTCAAATTTATCCATGTTTCACACAGCCCTGGCAACATCTCGTTGTTTATTCCTATAAGTTTAAATGAATAATGCAAGCTTCTGAAAATCACTTTCTGGAGTTTTTTTCAAGTTTTTTCTGAAAACCCTTCTACGGTGAACTCTATGTGAAGGCATCAATATCAAAGAGCAAATCTCACAGCACCTCATGCTTTTCCAGTCACCTGTTCACCCTGTGGAGCCTTCACCTGAACTCATTGCTTCCCAGATAAAGTAAGAATAAAATTTGATGCTAGTGCCTAAAAATTTGTGGCATCCAAATATTTTTTCTGAGCTTGTGTAACCACTCAAATATTACCTCATCTATTCAGCATCTTTTAGCTTCTGTTGTCAGGAATAACACATTCTTATTTGATATAAATAAGGAAAGATTCAAATATATAAGCTGCACACCATAACATAGCTACATGCACTTCCATAGGCCAAACACTAGTGGAAGTGTTTCAGAGGCATAAATTCTGTCACAAAAGAAAATTAAGTACCCAGGTCATGTTTGGTATGCCCATGATGCCTGATTAGGAAGGGATGTACCAATTCCTGCTGTGAGACTGCTCTGGATGAGCACATTGATAGATGCTTCAACAAAGCTTTGTTAGCGTGATGTAAGATGGGGAGAACAGAGGTGCATGGACATGGTAACAGTACCCCCATGAGCAAAGGCTGTTTCAGACAGGATAGGGGCAATCCATATTTCACATCCACTTGAAGAATCAGGGAGAGCATGTGAGTAGGATAGATACGTGCTGGGATAGTTTCTGCTGGAAGTCTGTGAGTGCATTTTACACAGCTTGCTTCAAGAATAACTGTGCTGGCCTTGGGGAGGAAGAAGAGACTGGAAAACCCCTTGAGATGAGCCCTTAGGACCCTACATCTCCTACTACAACCAAGCAAAAGAGCCCATCTCTTCAGGTGCAGCACTGGGCTAGCATGGCTACACTGGCCTTGGCCCCTGGGCTACTTGCATCCAGCTGCTGAGGACAGCAACCTAAACCAGAGGGCTGGATGTCCCCACCAATTTTTGCCTTTGAAAACCTCCCCCAGTATCTGAAGGCACCCCACAAAATTACCACAACCAAAGTCTATGTAAAAATACTAAACTGGACCAATTTATCTCTATGATCTCTCTCTGACTGTACTTCCTTCCTCGGTATTAATTTTTAAAGGAAACCAGTGACTGTGATGTTTATAAGGAGTGAACCACACTGTTCCCTGTCTGGGCCACACCGGAGTTTCTAAGATGCAATCCCACAGGGACACATCCTCTTCTCTGCCTCACACCCTGCTCCCTGCAGGCAGGAGGAAGACCCATTCACCCAGTCCTTGCCTTACCCCTTCCTGCGGCTGCCTTGCTCAGACTCAGACCAGCACCTACAAGGAAGAGCCCCTCTCTCAGCTGCTTTCCTCCAGCAGGGCTGAAGGCTAAGGAGCATTCATGCTGTGGAGGAGCACTGAGGATGTATCTGTGGGAGAAGGCAGGAGGCAGTGGGGCGATGAGGAGATGCATCAAGCTGCCCTAGGAAGCCAGAATGTCTTCTCATGGCTCTGGCTATCTCCATTTTATAGCCAGTCGGTCCCACATTCCTCACATACCCACCATTCCCAGAGAAACCGTAGCAAAGCCCATTGGTGTTTCTAAAAATGGAAGGGTTAGAAATATGCAAAAAATAGAATTCCTGGTTTTAAAATAAAAGCTGACTCGTCTCTAATACAAAGCATACAGCCAAGTGCCTCCAGAACAAACACTTCACAAAGGAAGAAGGGGACTTGAAAAGAATTTCAGCTTCAATGCTGGTCTAAAGTTTACATCCACACTAATCAGATCCTGTAATCCTCGTTACCAATCACTGGCATTCTTGGAGTCATTCCCAAATACGCATTTTAGGAAAAGGATTTGCTTAGATTTAGATGTTAAGAATGTTGTGAATAAGGATACATCTAAAGAACAATTACTTCACCAAGGATGTGGCACTCTAGTCTGATGGGAACCTATACTGGAAGTTTAGTGTCTTAAGTGGTTAGAAGAGAATATGCTTTTGGAGACCTGTTTGTGCCTTTACAGTGCACACAGGGAAAAAGGATAAAACAAATGTTGTCCTCATATTGTACGGTAACGCATCCCACCTCAGGGAGGTCTGCCTGAAGCGTTATTCAGTTCTGGTGTTAACACAGCAGACTTCTTTTGCAGACAATTTAGCATCTCACAGCTTGGAAAGTGAAATACAGATCTATCGATCAGTAAAATACTCAAAAAGAAGAACTTCCAGAAGTGCTTCCCCACTGAATGGCACCAGGCCTGGAGAGGGAGCAACAGTACTGCTGGCCATCTCTCCTTCTCTCCAGATGAGGCAGCTGGCCAACTGCATATGGGGGCTAGGTTTCACACACAAAACACTTTCCGTATGCATCACACTAGCAGTTTTCCATGGAATTGCATTAGCATTTCATTGTGTTCAAACCATATCACATTCAAATCTGTTTTTCCTAAAAGGCTTCCACTGTGCATCACTGTGGGAAATTGCTAATGCAATAAGATTGACATATAGGTTCTCCCGCATGAACATCCCCAGTAATCTGTGCTAATTGAGCCCTCGGTGGCTTGTGAAACCCTGCAGCGGGGAAGAAGGGTGGAGCATCCACAGGGCCTACATCTTGGAGAAATGCAGCAAATAACCGTGTGGAGGACAGGTAAGCACTAGTATTAGTGTGCTTTATCCACGTAAGGATCTGATTCAGTGGCAGGGATTGCCTTGGTCAAGGCACCAGGATACTTTCTATGATAAATACCTGGATATGCTTGGACTGTCTGTGGAAGTTATTTCCACCAACAACAGGGCTAAGAACAGAAGGAGCAAGAACTTGCCTATCTAGTTCCCTCCTGTGGGAGGAAGAAGGAGATGGATGGCCATTCCCAGTGACTTCAGCTGAAGATGTGGGTGCTCAGATTCTCTGTAAACCAGAACACTTGCTTATGAGATTAAACAGGCTTCATATGCCTACATTTGAGCCTGGGAGTAAAAAACAAGGGCTGAATTCTCTTTAGCATGTAAGATGACATGTCACATTAACTACCAGCTTCAGAAAACACCGAGCAGAAGGCACAAATCAGGCCCTGAGTCTTTAAAAGAAATATTTCACTCTTCTGCAAATCCATCTCAGGACTCCAAGGAATACCCCATCTCTTCAGGGTTGTTTCTGCCCTTCCTCCCCGTTCCTAACACTCAGCTCTGACCCATGCAGCCCCTACAGCCCAAGGCTCTCAAGGAGGCTACCACCAAGAGGTCTGAGGTGGTCCTGCAGGACCATGTAGCAGGACAGGCATGGGAGCCGTAGGTCACAGCCTCCCACAGGAATGGATTTTGGTTTCTCTACTCTAGCTGTCTCTGTGAAGGCCTCATGCCCTGTGTGAAGTAATTCAAAATCTGTTGATGAGAGAGAGAGAGAAATCAGCTACCTCATATGTGCTGCAGGGTAAGAAACTGCACGTTGACATCTGGGCCAGAGTAATTTGACAGAGACAAGTAGGTTTGGATAGGCAAGACCAGCAAGCAACCATAAGAAAGTCTTGAAAAGCCACATGAGCTGCTTGTGCCTCCGGTCAGTTTGGGTAGTGTGTGGGATTGCTTCCTGCCACAGGCCTCAGGGTAAATGGTTTTCCCTCAGGTGCCTCGATTTCTGTATTTGTCACACAGGTACCCTGATAGGGATGGCTTTGTAAAGCATGATCAACTCTTCTGATGAGGAATGCTGCAAAGGAATGCTTAAAAGAAAAAAAAAAAGGTGGTTTTTTTTTTTTTTTGTTAAGGGAAGGCACAGCAAGAAAACACACATAAAAAAAGATTAAGTATTGAAGTATTGTTGAAATGTATTGACCTCAGCTGCAGGGTTATTCACATTATAAAGGATTCTTCATTAGGTGGAGCTTTGCTGCTTGCAGACAAGGCCTTCTGGAAAGGCACCTCCATCGCCAGCTCCTGCCTGCTGTTCTGCACAGCACGGCTGCGTGACCCAGCACACCATGAGGCCGAGCAAACACAGAACCACCGTTATCAAGAAATGGCCAATCTGGCTCCCATTGTAGCCAGGTAATGAGGGTGAAAGGAAGCCTGAAGCAGAACAAACTCTAATGACCCACGGGTCTGTTAATTTTCTTTCCTCCTCATTTCTCTCTTTTAATGGACAGTAAGTTTGAGGCCAACAGTTGTGGGGAACTCGGGATGTGGGAAATATTTTCAAAGCCTATACAAATGCCAGGAATATAGACAGACTCCAGAATGGAGATGTTTCAGAAAGAAAAGCAAAAGACGCAGGATTTTGGCAGGGGTCATGGTGACTGAGAGCAGAACGTAGGTGGGAGAAGAGAAGAGAGCTTGTCGGGAAATGGGAGGTTGCAGTATCAAGCTGGAAGGTTGCCACAGTGTGGACTAATTCTTTGGCAGCTGCAAACAAAAGGAAGGAGAAATGTAAGAAGTAATATGAAGAAAAAGTGTCAAGAGATATCTGGAAGTATCAAGACCTGTGGGGAAACAGAAGAGGCAAAGATGATGCTAAGTTTGGCAGAGAGAGGATGATGATGCTACTGACAAGGGAAAAAGAGTGGGAAGGAAACAAGTTCTGGATAGAAGGATGTGGGAAAGATAAGGCTTTGCTTCTCCCAATCAGAAACACATCTTGATCTTAACGCTGCCTCAGAAAAACAGAGATCAATAATCAGATTTTCTTCTCCTGTTTTTTCTTGGTTTTTTTCTTAAGTAGGGGTAGCTGCATAAATTGGGAAGTCTCCTTCACTCCATGTCCACCTCTACCATGTCCTTGCTGTGCCCTTGACCACAGGAACTGAACCTCAAAGTGAACTGCTCAACCTTACATCTGTCTAAGGTGCAGAAAACTGCAAGTGGTCCTGTGGAACAATCTGTGTGAAAACCACAGGTATCTGCACAAAATTTGGGCAGATAATGTTTCAGCTGCTTTAATTAAAATGCAAACATGTATTAGTCAGGATCTCTGTCTGGGCTCTGATCCTGCAATCTATTAGACACACTCATCTAAAAGCACAGCCGGATTTTTAGCTGCTATAATAAATACACAGGGCCCAAGTCTCTTTAAGTCACCTTTCCACCTGTGAAATTCCCACAGTATTAGCCATTCAAACATTGTAGACAAAATATAAGATGGGAAATAATTTGGGATATTTTTGAAAAATTAATTTTGTTGCACTGTATCCAAAGTCTAACACTTCCTTACAACTGTTCTCAAAGACAGTAATAGGACTGCAATGATTATCTCAAATTGTCGTTGTTATTACTACTCTTTGCTGCTCATGTGCAGTAACACTAATGATTTTTTATACCTGCCTGTATCAGGAAACCAGGCAGTTGAACAGAACAATCTTTCCTATGTATGTTTTTGCTGTGTTGTTTTCAGTTAAAATATTTATGATGCATTGTTTGGAGTTTTTTTCTTCCCCAACCCTGTAATTATTATTTTTAAAGGGTATAAATTGCACAGAAAATGGAATGTGTCTACACTATCACTGTCTTTTTTGCAGCAGACAAATTACCTAGAGCATATATATATATATATGAAATATATATATATACATTTCTGTCTACCCTTATTCTTTTAAGTTTCTTTGAAACAGGGTGCCCAGTATTGCTGATGCTGGAACTGCTGTTAGTCAGTATCAGCACTGGTGATAAACTCTAGCTAGTGTTTTGGTTAGAGGTCACTTGTAATTAGTGATTGTCCTTTGAATTTAACAATGGAAAAATAAAACTTTATAGCGACAGATTAGCCTGGCCATCAAAATTACAGCACTTTAGCATTCAGAAGAGAGGATTGCATGACACACTATCTCCCCGGCTGATAACAGCAGATAGCTAAGGATTCAAATGCGAGATGCAGAAAGCCTGTAAAAGAATAAAAGGAGAGAAAGGAGGATTAACTGCCCAGATGTTATGTGATACATTATATTGACACTTCTACACTCCTCTTTTGGTGAGCTGGGCCTCATCTTTTACCCACTGAAGGCAAGATGGGGCACTACTGCCAGTTTCCGTAGCTTTCAAACCCAAGGTGCTAGTACTTAGTTCCTCTGTGCCATGTCCCCACCTTCTGCAGATACTTGGCACATGGGTGCATGACTTAGTGAAATACTAATTCTCAACTTCTTCACAAAGTTGTGCAGTTGACAGTTTTGTGCATATTCATTTCAGTTGCTGCAGGTAAATAAGAGCTACCTCCACCTCCTATCAGTTTACTGATGTGGATTCGATGCACACATCAGGAGATGTCCCGATTTGCATATATCCTATGGATATGACAAGGATTTGTGATAAAATACACTTGACTCTTATTCCAGTCATTTTGGGGGAATCACTGTCTATCAGCTTATGTGCGAGTCAATAAAGTGAAGAAGAAAATGTTTCTAATTCCATCACAAAGGACAGACGGGAATGGGAACTACTGCCAAACCCAGTAAATACAAAATATCCTTCTTGATACAACTGACTTTAAATGTATTTTTGGGCATGTTTATTTTAGCTACTAAGTCAAATTAACTCAATATTTAAAAAACCAACGAACAAACCACAAACATCCCCAGCCTCTGCTTTAAAATCTAACAGGAAGCAAAGATGAACCAGCCAGACACTGGTACTTATCAAATCTGAAAGAAGGGAGTTGTCTGGTTGGATTAAAACGGATGAGGTTTGTTTGAGTGATGACATTTGTCCTACCGTTGCTGAGGGGAAGAATTTTGCAGCACTTTCTTCATCTTATACTCCTGAAGATGGGAAGATTAATCCTACCACACAAATACTTGCTCATATAGAGAGGCACATTTCCACACATCGGAGATGCTGAAGAGTACTGAAATTTGCGTTATCTGCAGTGTCCTTCCCAAACCACTGCAAACTTGAATACATTCCCAAGCCGTGCACATCATTTCCCACTTCTGCCAAGAGAGAGCTGCTTCACTAAATAGTTGACCATTCTGGGCTGAAATATTTTTTTCACTAATTTATAAAATGCAAGTAATTAAGAGTGCGCATGCACGTCTGTGCGTGCGCACGTGTCCATGTGTGTGTAATTTATTTTTATTCCCACTAATGCCTCCTTTAAAGCAGACCTGGCTAGCATCAAATAAATTTACCCATAAAATCAAAGTAGGAAAACACAAAGTTACCAAACAATATCCGAATTGTTACCAATGAGTCGGGCTCCGAATTCCCCCCACTTAGAGCTGACTGGGCACGGAGATAAAATTACAGTGATTTATAATTTGCCATATCGAGGGCTATTGTTTTTGGAAATGTTGGTTACTTGCTAACATGTAACGTTCTAACTTCGGAGCCAAAAGACAAAAAGCCAATCAGAGTCACCGTTCGTAGCTGGAATAAAAACCCCGAATCCCAGCAATTCTGCTCCGTTTTGCCCGGGAGCGTGTCCAGGAGCGGGATTTCTTGAACAGAAAATAACCTCTGAAAGGAAAAGTATTTCCAAACGTGTCATGTGGGGCTCTGTTGTTTCTTTTTTTTTTTTCCTTCCCTCTCCTACTTAAACGAGAAGGAAAGAAATCCTGACAGCGGGAAGACTTGTCAGCGTTTAGCCATCCATAAAAATGTTTTTCCCCGCGCTCCTCCTTTCGCTCGCCGTCCTGGCGTCGGTCTGTCTCATCTCGCTGCTCCGCGGCCCCAGCCCCCGCCCGCACACCGCCCCAGCCCAGCGGGGCCGGGGCC
>VXAZ01004547.1:260426-300251 GCA_013399875.1 Gymnorhina tibicen | reverse complement strand
CGCCCCCGCGCCCCCCCGGCCGCGCCGCCCCCGCCGCGCTCACACACGCTCACACACACACACGCTCACACACAGGATCGCACACACACAAGCACACATCCGCACACTCACACTCGCACACGCTCGCACAGGCTCGCACACTTGCACCACTCACACGCGCACATCCACACAGATACAAATACACGCACACGCTCAAACACACACGCACACTGTCGCGCTCACGAACACACGCCCACGGTGAGTTACAGACACACACACGCACACCACACCTTGCACCTCCCCGCACCCGCAGCACGCTGCCCCTCGCCGGGCTCACCCCTCCGCTCACGCCGAGTTGTGCCCCTCCGACACACAGGCTCCCCGTGACAGAGCTCACCCCCAGGCACAGGCACACGAACCAGCCCCGCGGAACCCGCCCTTCACACATCCCCCGCTGCCGCTCGCCCCCAGTTCCGCGCCCCGCGGGAGCGCAGCCGCCTCGGGAGCCGCCATTCCGCCGGCCCGGACTGCCCGCGGAGGGGATACCCCGATCCCTGCCCTGCCCAGGGCCGTGCCGGGCCGGCGAGGCGTTTGTGTGTGACCGCCGGGCCGCCCCGGGACAGGTCCTCTGCCCGGTGCCCCCGCAGCCGGCCCTTCCCCGGGGTCCTTCTCGCCCGCTTCCGAGGCCCCGAGAATGGACACGGTGGCCAAGCGGGGCGTGGGGCAACTTCAACCCCGTCCTGCTCTGCTATGGGTGCTGCTGTCCCGGCTTTTGGGCACAGGGGACAAACACTGGCTGCGGGCAGAGACTTGGAATCAACGTCGTCCCTCTGAGACGGCTGGACAGCACAGCTGCAACGGGGTTTGGGGATCAGACTGCGCCTTCCCACGCCGGACTGTGCGGGGGTCCCATCATTTCTCGGACTGGTCAGAGAACAACAAACTGCAGCTGGCACTGATGAGCAGATGCATTTCCTGCTCCAGAGATTACCTGTTAAACCTTCATATTCCCTAGAAGTCAGAATCTCTAGCCATGTAGCATATTGCATTAGCTGTAATAAGGAAGGGCTGAAAGAAGGGAAGTCAAGTGGCTTCAAGAACACTAGACATAAAAGCTACTCGTGAAATTGGGGCTCCAGGCAGTGCTAGGAACAGGCACTGTCTGAACCTGACCCTGGCTGCATTGAGGGGTTTCCAGTTAAATTGCACTGTACCTTTTGAGGTCAATCAATAAATATGATTAAAGATACCATCCTGCTGACATTTTCACCAAAAATTTTTACATTGTAAAACATGACAGCAAAGCTAATGTTGTTTGAGTAGACATCAAAAAGCCACAATGCAATTACAGCTCCGCAGCGCAGCTTTATCGAAGCATGCGTGCGTGAGGGCTGTGGTGCAATAGGGAGATACAATGTAATGCCCCAAAATATCTGTTTCCCGCTTTGTAATCGTCTTAAAATACCAGTAGCTTCCCCACTGCTTGTCTGGCTTCTACAGGAGACTTCTCGACAGATGAGTGGCAGAAGAGATGCTGTTATTCACAAACCACTGTAAACATTAATAAACTTCGGATCACATGTTCTAACTCGCCATGCTTTCAGATTTTATGTCCATAAGGGTGTTTATTTTTAACTGGAGACATCACACTGCAAATGNGGGGGGGGGGTGGGTCGGCAGAGGTGTGGTGTGTAACTTACCGAGGCACAACCAAATTCTGCTGGGTCTCACTGCATCTCTTTCAGGTGTTGAAACCTCTGGTTTCTCATGCCTCTGCTCACAGTTTCTGCTACCAAAAAAGGGGTGGCAGGACAAGGTGGGTCTTTACTGCTGCCACTCTGGTGCACAGTCTGCTGTCCTATCTCCAGTCCATCTTCATTGTCAGGGTACATTAAAATGCCAGTACTGTTACTGGAGTGATCCCAACCAGCGGGGGGAAGGGGGAGGGGGATAGCAGCAGACCTGCTGCCTAGATTGAGCAGTCAGTACCTAAAACTTTACTTTGATTGAAGCTTGCAGTTAAGTAGGCATACACTGTTTGTGAAATGACTTAATTGCATTCCTAGTTGTGTGGTGGCAATTTTAACTGTGCCATATTGAAGAAAAGTCTAGCTAACAGAGGTTACGTGGGTGCATATATATATATTACTAGAGTTTGATGCACTATAGATTATATAACAGGCAACAATTTTTTTACATGCAGTTGTATTTCAGATCATGTAGCATGCACACATACATGTTTTATTACAAGAGCTGAATATATGCTGGTGTTACCTGTGATCTGCTAAACCTTTGGAATGATCGGTCTTCTCAGGAGCAGTGCTCATATATCCCGCCTGTCCTTTCCACTCTCTCCAGACACATTTTCAGAGCCCAAATCCCCGAGCCCAAACCTTCTTCTGCATGGCTTTCAGAGCTGGTGTCCTCTTTGTAAGGCTCTGCTCCTCCTGCCAGGGTGACTCATTACTTGTCACTCCTCTGCACCGCCTGGGCTCTGCTAATTCCATTTCTCATTTGCCATTATGTCTCTCGAGTGCCTCATTTCCCATCCTGCCCTTTGAAAAGCCCTCCCTTAGCCTGCACACGATGTAACTTTCCTTCTCAAATCCCCTCCTGTAAAACACGGACCAACCTTCTTTACTCGTAAACCAAAACCTGATCTGAGTGTTCTCCTTAATTTAGTCTGTGTTTTGTCTCTTTGTACTGGATAAATCCATAAAGAAAACCACCAGCACAAGTTTATATAGAAAATAGTAAAGACTGGATGTAGCTGTAAAAGGGATGGAAGGGTACTAATGCCTTTTAGCACTGATACTGTGTAAAACATAGAATAACATGGATTTTCCACTTGGAAGGAACTGCAAGTTTCTGAGAACTGTAAATACTGGAGCTCCAGGGCTCCAGTGAAGTAGTGGCACTGTCCACCACCAAACAAGGAACAGCTGTTACAACAGCAGTGTTGTGTGCCGTGCGATGGAGATACCTCAAACATCTCCAAGTGTGTGGCTGCGGGCACTAGAAGGCTCCTAGCCACAGTATCTTGGATTTACTCTGTGAGTTACATTTTCCTCAAGGGCTTTCTCCAGGCAAAGACACAGCAGGCACTTGCCTCTGGCAGCAGATTTTTGGGAACAGCAACATAGTTGTGGTTCTGTTGCCCGCTTTGCCTGTACCAGAGCCCTGGAAAGTGAGGGCTGTTCCTGTACTGCAGGGTGGAGTCAGACACGCGGGGCAGCATTGCCAAGAAGAAACTGACTACTCAAGCAGCAGCAGTCACCATCTCACTCCCTCAGTGGGTGCCTAAGCAGTGAGCCCAAACTCTGCCAGGATGCCTAGCTCCACACCTTTTACTCCCCTTCCCAGGATAGGGCTGGACTAGCCCCAAGTCCTTACCCTCGGGTTTGACTGTTTGGTATTTCTTGTGCTGTCTAGAAGCTTGGAGCTTACCCTGCTTCTTATTCACAGGCAGTTTGGATAGCTCACTACCCTAACTAAGGTCCCGACAGCTTGGACATATCTGTATCAGGTTTAAAAATAAACACTTGAACCATCAGGGAGTTTTCCTTCACACATCTTTTCCAACAAAAGCAGGATGAAACATTCGCTTTTACAAACATGTTTCATGCTATTCACATCAATTTCCTGCATGTTTATGGTTTTAGATGTTAATTCTTGGAAGAAAACAGGTGGAAAAAGCAATCTTGTGCAACATGTTTGTGAATGCAGCATTGCAGAGACTGTGCCGGGCAGCTGGGTTCTCTGTTCTGTCACAGAAAAGGCATTGCAATTGCTCATCTCACTGCTCCTTGCTTCAGACTCTGCAAGTGAAGCTATAAATCCAGAGAGGCAGAAGAAGGAGGTAGGCAGGCAGGTTTGGAGGTGTGTGCCTAAAGGGAAAGAAGGACAAAAGGGAATCAGCAGTAGAGTGGATGGAGGAACAAGGACCACCCGAGAAGACTGAGAAACAATAGTTCAGAAATACATGGAGACACAGAGGTGAGGAGGCTTAGTGGCTTCATGTACTGCCACCAGGATGGGGATTCTGTCCCTTCTGGGTCAGATGACTAGTAAGATCTGAAATTTGTCATTTCGCTTCATGGCACTTTTCATCCGGAGTTGAAAGAGGTGTCAAGAAGTGAATGAGCATACTGTGGTATGGACAAATGAACTTACTCTCGGTACCTTTCAATTACCAGATGAAGAAGACTCTGCAAAATATTTGGACTGGCCAGGTTACTACAGTTTTCAAAAGTGGAAAGGATAATTTCCTATCCAGTACCATAACAAGATTTTTGCTAGTGTGTGTATGTAACTACTGCCTAAGCAACTGCACAAGAATGAAATAATATTTTTTGTGATTAAAGATTTTTGGGGCAAATTCTGCTCTGAGCTAAAACCCCATAAGTGAAATTTGTCATCTTACTGTACCAAAGCTCCACAGGGTCCCTTGATTTTTTCCTTTTCTTTGATCCACTTACAATGGGTTAGCTTTAAATCACCGAAATTTTTAATGCACTGAGATCCAGCTACCTGTCTTGTTATTCGTACTGAGTTTGCTCTCTGCTGCAGATAATAAGACTCGAGATGCTCAGAACAATATGATTGTTGAGATGTCTTTTTATTCCAAGAGATGTGGATTGACCCCAGACTAACTGAAATCAGTTGGAAAAACAGGATCTTCCAGTTCATAGAGTCTGTTACTTTCTCCTCAAAACTATGAGACCATGTGGAGGAAGAGGACAGAGACAATCTACTTGCATTTCTTGTTCCTTTAGCATAGTCATGTTGATGACTTAGTAAACCTTAGAAGGCAAACTCCGTAAGGATTCTGTTTCCACCCTTTTTAGCTAGCACTGGCTAAAACATGATAAATCACTTCCCTGATTTTTGCTTGACCTGGATGAAATATTTATGTGCCTCTGGCTCAGCTGGCATTGGTTCAACAACCACTGTAATCCCCTGCCTTCACTTCACCTTCTGAACATCACACCTAACGCTGGGAAGAATCAGATGAACTCTGAGCCATTTTATCTAAGCCCATTCTTTATCTTACTAACCTGAGCAGTTTTCTTGTTGCTGAAGACTTGCTTGGATGAAAAGAAAGAGTATGGAAAAGAAACAATATGCAAAGATTCATTGGCAGTAAGAATGAACCACCGTCCTTTGACTTCACATATATACAGAGGTCCCAGGATTTCCCTGAACTTTGGCATCAGAGCCAACAGCTACGGTTGGGCTAGAGAAATCTTGTGGAAAAAGAGATTTTCAAATCTTTAGTGATGGAAAATCCATTACAAGTCTTGCTAAGTTTTTATGTGGTCAGGCTTATCCTTGGCTGTAAAGAAAAATAGTTTTCTCTGCTCTGAATTTTTCTAGCTTCAGCTACTAGCAGTTTGATCTTGTGTCTTTACACATGGGACTAAAAGTTCATTATTTCTGCATGTCTGTTCCCTTACAGCCCATGCTTATGCTGTTTCTTCCTTCATACACTTGGCAATGGCCCTTAAATATCAGGTGATTAAATCATCTTAAGGGTTGCTGGGCTGTCCTTTGAGCCCTTTCTAAATTCCCATCATCTTTTTGAATGATAGACATCAAGAACCCAGGCTTCTCCACCTCTATTAGACATCAGGGGACATACACAGACAACAGTTAACCTTGTATGTCTCTATGTCAACCTGCAGAGAACACACTGGTATTTAATAATTTTGGCTCTTGCTGAGATGAAGCCCAAGATTTATTTAGATTCCAGGTTAGAGTCTCCATCCTCTCATACCTCGACTGCAAACATTCTTCACTCCAGCATGTCACCTTACAGACAGGAACAGTGTGCAGAAACATGTGCTGTTTTCTTGAGCCAGGCTTACAAGAAAGTACTGGAATAACTTCCCCATTGATGAGGAAAAAACTCTACCTCTGAAGAACAGATTAGGCAAAAATCTGTCAGAGCAGCTGGTTCTTTTTTGGAAATGGGGAGGGATGGAATGACTTTGAGGTTCTCACCTGCCCTACTGACAATCTAACTACATAATATCTTCAATTTTTTTCCTCTTCCTTTTCCAGCAATGCCATAATTCGTGTCATTGGCAAAGTTCTCAGTAACGACTTCATAGATTGTTCTGTGTTATTATTAAAAACATAGTTAAATATTGTTAGGTCAAGAAATTATCTCTTTGAGCCCTCATTAAAAATCCATCAAGCTGATAAAATTTTCCCCATTTATGGTGAAGTTTTCAGACCTAGGAACTAGTCAGTTTTTAATCAATTAAGAATAATACAAATTCAATACAGCTTACATCAATTTCCTAATTAAAATGTCAGGTAGCGTGAAGCAGAATACCTCTGAAAAGTCTGTAAGATCAAACTCATTTCCTTTACCAGATAATCTTTTAATTCAGTTTTAATTTCACAAGATATATTTATTGAGTGATGGTACATATGTTGTCCTCCCTTAATCCTTTACTGACCATGACCTCTGTTAACTGTTCCATTGTATTACCTGGAATTGTTTTTAGCTTTGAAAGACCTCTAATCACCCCACCTATTCCACATATCTCAAAATGCTGACATAATATTAGCTGTCTTCTGCTTTAATGTTCTTAACCATTCAAAATCTGTTGATGTAGCATGTGTTGTTCATAGAGCTTGTTAGTGCTCACACCTGAAATCCTTGAGAAGAAGCTGTTAGATGCTGAATTTTTAAGACCAGGGCAGCCAGTAAGCAGAACCTTTTACAAGAAACTATTGACCTGATGATTTCAAAATATCTTAAGTCAGGATTTGCTTTTTAACATCATCTACAGTTATTGTTAAAATAGAAAATATCTTATTACCTTGCAGTATAAGTGATTTAACTCTTTTTTTCCAGATAGTTCTTGAAATCTTTTATTATTCCCAGTTCTATAATTTCTTCCTAGTACTGAACAAATAATTGTTGGAATTACTTTAACTTCTTGAATGCTTAACTCCTTTCTTACTGTTACTTTTTCTACCCATGGATTTATCCTCCTTTTTTTCCATTATGATTTTTTTTCTAAAATCTCTATTTCTTTTTTGTCTCCAGTGTTTTATAGATTGTATTTGCATTCATACTCGTTCTGAGTCCGTCTGTTCTCTGTTAACCAGCATAGCCTCCGTTCTCAGTCGGATTGTGGTTTTGAAAGTATCTCCTAGAATGTTTTAAGCAGTTCCTAATTATTATTCCCTTTCTATTTATTTTGTTTCTTTTCAGCTGATTTAGCTTCAAACTGCTTTCAGCTTTGTGACACTTGGATTTCTGAGTTTTTCTTGTGGAAGTTTTTCTTTTTTTGTTTTTATTTCCAAGAACAAGTATAGCTGTCTGAACTATCTTCTGATCACACATCACAAATGCAATTAAGTCAATACCCTGCTCTTAAGCAATCTCTGTAAAGCAATCTCTGTATTTTAGTGATAGGCTTCTCTACCAGTCAAGACTTAGTCTAACACATATTTCTTCCATGTTAGATGCTAAATTTTTGAGGCCAGGGAAGCCATCCTTAGTGAGCAGAACTTTTCAGAAGAAACTAATGACCTGACAGGGTATCATTCCTGACCCTTTCTGGAAGCAGATTTAAAGTGAGTCCATAGAGGTACTTTTTTCACTTGGCCATGTTGTCAGTGAAGAAGAGGCATGAAGAAGATTTTGGAAATATTGAGTGGGGTCATCTTGATGTGTTAATTTCAGTCCTGATGTGCCTCCTTCTGTTTGAAACTCAGCTTGAACAGCTCCATTGCGACCTACAAGTACCTGAAAGGAGGTTGTAGCAAGGTGGGTGTTGGCCTCTTCTCCCAAGCAAAACTAGTGATAGAGTGGTTAAGCATTGGAACAGGTTCCCCAGGAAATGGTGGAGTCACCATACCAGGAAGGGTTCAAAACCTGAGAAAACCTGGCACATTGTGATGTGGTCTGGTGGGCACGGTGGTATTCAGTTGAAGGCTGGATTTGGTGATCCTGGAAGTCTTTTCCAATCTTATTGGAAACTATGTTTTATCTTTATCTGTAACAGTGCAGCAGTTATCCCTACAATGCCTTTGTGTGTTGTGTTTACTTAGAAGGTATGGTTATTTGGATTTTCACCTGCTTTTATGGTTTCTTCATATTCTTGCTCTAGGAAGGGAAAAGAATGGTCACAACAACAACAGGCCACTAATTCCCCCCTTCCCCACCTTTTGTTTTTTATGGACTTAAAAGCTCATTAACAAATTTCTCAAAACAGAGGCTGCAAAGATGAGTTTCACTTTCTGAGAAAGTGCATCTTGGAAGGTCATTTGAAACTCTTATCACTAAATGATAAGAGTTGGTCTTCCCTCTCCAGATGAAAACATGAAAAGATGTTCAAAATTAATGTAGATGGCAAACATCTCCTTAATAATATTTTATTTTAAAACACTCCCACGGTTTAAAGAAACACAGTATTTGTGCCTGCCAGGGAGAAAAAAAGACATCTTTATAAACTAGAGTATTTAAAATTCAAAATATAAAAAGAGGAAAAAACCCTCAGTGATATCTGACAGACAAGAACATTGTATGGATAAACATAACTTAGTTGTTCAGTGTTGGCATTAAAGCAGGATGCAATGAGTAGGAGGGAAAATGCCATCTGTATTAGAAAACTCAATGTATTTTTAATTAGAACTTGATTTATATGGATCAGATTTATCTGTATTTTTATTATCTGGCAGAAGTAAAAAGAACCTCACAAACTTATAGTTGCTTCAAGCAATAGAGGTCAAGCAGTGCATCATTTTACCCTGCTTTTGCTTTAAAACAAGTTGGGTACTGACGGAATATTTTGCTTAGGAGTTCCAAGAAGGAGACCATTGCACTCCAATCTACTCCTTGCAAATATGTTAACAGCAGTTGTCTTGCAGATCATGAAGTTACTGCCACTCCATAGGACAAGTAGCAACAGTCTGCTAGGAGGCCAGTGCCTTTCAAAGGGAGATGCAGTTGGTAAATTTATGCCCTGATTTAAAGTTGACTGCAGTTCATAGGAACTACCACCACCATTTTCATTAAGTTATAGATCAAGTAGTTATTAAATAAGGGTTGCAAGACTAAACATGTGATAAATTCACTCCCCTGGGAATCACCTGGCACCAAATACCAGGCCTCACATTTAATCAAGTTATCAGAGAAGCTGAGATACATAAAGATATGTTTTACTCAGTATCTGTTCAGTGACTATTAGACATCCGAAATGTACAAATCTGAAAGAATATTTTATACCTACAAACACTTTTAACCCACTCAATTCCCAGGATGAAATACTTTAAGATAGTTCATTAGTCTTACATTTTCTAGTCTTACTGTAAAAAATCCCCAAACAAACCAAAAGAGAAACAGGGGGAGAAGAAGCTATTTCTTATGAAGGAAAGTAGATCAACATTTAAAGATTTGCCACTAAAGCATACCTGTAGGTATATTACTGTATGAACATTAGACAGAAAAGTATTTATTCCTTAAGTCATAAAGCAGCTACTTATTTTCTAGTCTCAGCATATTTGAATTACAGAGATGATGTACAGTACATGATGTACATACTTCCAACTTTTCATGATGTCTCTTCATCTTTTGCCATGCTCCAGACCATATTCCAGAAAAATTTCATCATTCCTTTCACAGAAACATCTGTCCAACTGTAAAATGGACTCTTTTTTTTTGTTGTTTTGTGGCTTCCATCACAAGACTCAAAGGCACCATATTTTACAATCTAACACATTTAGATTCAGTGAAACTCTATGTTACTGCACACTAATGTAATAATGAGAAATGTAATTAAAGTCACTGCTATAATAACATCTTATCGGAATGCACAATGAAGATAAACTTGCTTATTCCAGAGACAGAGGGCTTATTTCATAGGAAGCAGTTTGTTCTGATGGGTTCTTTGATCTACAACTGGTATCTCTGTTAACTGGAGGGGTGGGGAAGGGCTCGGTATATATTGCTACATTTTCCTTTGGCTGCCAAAGGGAGGATAATTAAAAATAAAGGGGGCTTCAGGATCAAAGAAATGGAAAAAGTTACGCAGCCCAGTCAACAGGCTGAGGGAAAAAGTTTTTAAAAAGATCTTCATTAGTAAATATTTAGAAGGCACAGATGCTGAGTAAACACCTCATTTAGCTACAGATTTCAGCAAAACAATTACTGTATGAAAAAAATCAAAATATTCAAAAGAAAAATAAAACTAGGTTGGTGGCTAGTATGTAAACTGTGTATAGAAATACCACAACTATGCACAAGGCATCAGGTTTTCTTCATAAAGGGTGAGAAATTACTCTGACTCATCTCTCCATATTTTGTACACAAATGAGACTGGATGGCAACTGAAAGCCTCAGAGAAGGCTCAGAAGCCAATCCCTGGGAACTGGGTGAGATAGTTTCAGCAAACTGGCCCTTGGCACTGTGTATCTCAAACTGGGGTGCCCAACCAGCTCCAGTCTCCTCCAAAGGAGGCACTAACAAGCACAAGGAAAGAGAGAAGAAAAGGAGTGATTTCTTTATTCTGCTTAAGTCTTGCAAAAGCTGGAGCACAACATTAATTGTTTATTCCAAATACTTAAACACTCAGTGCAAGGGTCCATGTTTGCAGAGTCCAAGTGGAAGTGACTCAGCATGCTAAAAAGAAAAAGAGCAGGCTGTCCTGTTGTAATTCACATAATTAAAATATTCTGCCTAAATGCATTACATCTCCCCACACACATCAAAGGCTTGTGTTTCCTCAAACTCTCCATTTACATTTAGGGAAGCCAGAGTTCTTAAGGTCTTCTGAGAGAGAAAATATGATGTGGTCTGAGCATCTCTGCCTTGGTGTGCATAACAAATCACAGCACTGTGTAAAATACCAGGTCCCAAGCAAAGATGCCTTATTTTCAGTACCTACTGTAGCACCACCACTGCTCTGTTACCCTTTGCTGTATTAAGGGCTGTGTGTCTAATCCAGTTTGTACATCAGCCTGTGTCAACATGAGCCTGCATTTGGGCCCACCAGCAGCCCATCAGTGCAGGAAAACTAGGCTGCAGGTCTTAAGGAATTGGCAGGAATTTATATCCTAGCTGGCATATTCTTAAAGGTTTTTGGTTTATTTGCTTTTTGAAGGTTGTGTAGGGAAGTCCTGGGAAACAGGTCTGCTTAGAAGACTGGCACTTGTGAATGGGCAAGGGCCTGCTCTGTCACCGTTGGCATTTGGATAGGGCTGCCCTTTTCCTCTGTGGCTTTAGATAACATTGACGAAGACTTTCTTCATCAGCATGTGTGAAGTATTTGCTCTCTTGCATGGCAGCCTCCAGGTGGTGGAGAATGCAGGTAGAGAGGCAGCAGTTTAGGGAAATAAGGAGTCAGCAATCCTCACGTGGAAAGAGCAGCAGCTGTGGGCTTTGGGCCAGTAATAAAAGCGACAGTCATTGCAGAGATCTCCTGAAAGTAAGGAGGAGCCAGCAGCAATGCTTGTCTGGGCTGCTTGCACTGGGACTAACTGTGCGCTTTGGGGGGCTTTGCTGGGAAGAGACACTGACAGGGAAGATGAGGGGCAGGCACTTAGTGCTTGTTGTAGCTTCTTGTATCATGCCTTGGAGACAAGTTAAGTGAGCAAGGTGAATGATCAAAAGTTTTAGAAGAAAAGGTGGTTGCCATTTTCCCTTCATAGCCCAGCTGGGCCTACAGCTGGGATGGTTTCAGGTCAAAGATGACAACGTGAAGAGAGTGAGGGTAGGGGCCATGGTGTGATGGTATTACCCCCCATCTCTGGATGTCAGGTCAGATCTTTTCCTTGGCTTAGGGGGCTGTGTTCTGGCTGACTGTGATGGACAGTGTCAGGACTCTTCTGGTGGGGGCAGCCACTTCAAAAGCTGGAGCCTGTCACCTGGCCCACACTCTTCTTGGCTGAAGCAACATCTCCCTTCAGGTTTCTTTAATGTAATTTGGTATTTCCAGTGGGTTGGTGCTGTTGATTGGGGTATTGTACTGTGTACCTTGTGAAGACAAGATTTAGGACTGACCACTATAAACAACTACCACATAGCTCAGGGGATAAAGAAATGAGACCTTGGGCTGAGCATATTTTAGAAAAATTTCCTTGTTTAGTATTTTCCCATGATACTCCCAATCTAGTTTTCTCTAGCAGAAGTAATGAATCATTCTGTGGCTTTTAGTCTTATGCTACAAAACATCGGTTTCCCAATTAATTTTCCCTCTCAGTGAACAATTGGGGAATAGATCTCATTTCCACAAGATAGGTGTATAATCCCTTTTTGTTACAGCTTTGATGAGTTAGAGCAGTTCTCCCTGCCTATCTTAGCCCCTCAGTTGAAAGCTGTTGGGTGTAAGAGGTGGTGCTTGGTACTCGTAGGAAAGTGAGCATCAGACCATCATCTGAGGAAGGTAGGAAGTAGGGACTGTGTCACCACAGCAATGTAATAGTTACAGCAAAAGGGAGCAGAGAGGTTTTGGATCCTGCTTAGCTTAAAGGAATTTAATCTGTGGTACCTCCTTTGTGAAAGTCATTGAGCTATGGAAAGGTCCAGCATGAACTCTGTTGGGCCACTGTTCAGCAAGGAGTGCAAGACTCTTGAGGACACAAAGTGGAGAGGTACACACCCTCCCTTTTAACAGAAAAATGTGTCTGAGAATGGGAAGTCTTGGTTCTTGTTCATGTGCTGGAAACTGCTTTACAACACTTGCCTGAGAAGCAATTGAATAAATTCCTCTGCAGCACTGGAAACAAGACAGAGGACTCCTTTCCCAAGGGGATATTTAAACTTTTCATTGGAAAAGATTTAAACTTGTCATTCGACATATTTTGTCAGCAATGATTTTATTACTCAGTGGCTATTAATCATGGGCCTTACTGTGGCATTCATATTTCAAGTCATTAGCCTTTTATTTTCTGGCAAAAATGTAGTAGATCTGTAAGAGTGACTGTTCCCTGCTGTTGAGAAAGCCATGGCACCATAAAACTTGAGAAGCTTTGCACTAATGTAATCAATCTACTAAATGACAGCTATATTTGAAATACTGTGTGCACATATAATGCCTCACAATGGAAAGCAAATACTGGTAGCACTGCCGTGTTGTGGTTCCACACCAGCATTTGCTGAGTTTCTTGTGTGAAACTACTTCTATGGTGCAAACCCTTCTTCTTCTAGAAGGTCTGTTCCCTCAGACTTGGAAGTGCTCATCCAACACCAAAGGGTGTGCTGGCTACATAACATTCTGATGTCAGGTTTGCATCCTAACAAAATGACAACCACATCTTCTTCTTTTTTTTTTAAATTACATTATCTCTCAGATATGAAAAATGTTTGCCACTGACTTTACATCCAGTGAATGTTTCCTGTCAGTTTTTTTACTGTGTTAAGCAAAGACCTGGGAAAGCTGAGTCAATTTGTTTTGAAGTTCTTTAAGGTGATACTGACTACAAAGGCAACAGCCATCTTAGGAGCATTGCTTACTTTTGTCTGTCCTCTTCTTTGAGAATGAAAAATTAATCTCTACAGGACACAGTCCCATCTAGTATGGGATTCAACCCTGAGTGAATATGAATGCAGATTAAACTGGGGGGAAAATGTTGACAAGTCGGCGGCAGCAACATGGAAAGAACAAACCTTTTGTAAAGCTAGAAATTTCCTAAGAAACTTTTAGGGTCCTCGTAAATTATTGTCTAGGCACAGCTGAGAACAGCAGTCTACATTCCTGCTGAATTTTCCTAACTCTTAAATATCTGACTGAGTGCAGCAGTGGCTTTATGAATGACCATTCTGCAAATGCTTTCCCCAAACATCTTGCTTGATGGAAAATTAAAAGCTCTTGCACATTGCTCAAACTTGTGCAGTGATATTATGCACTATATTTGCACTTAGTAGCAAAGACAGTATTCTCCCCAAAGTAATCACAGTGCATAATAAAGCTTCTTTAAAGCAGGGAACGTAATTGCCTGGTGTTGACTGCACACCTACAGAACTCTAAGCCTAATGCTTGCATTAACAGAGAACATCTCAGGAGCAGAGGAGCTAAAACCCCAGGATTTTTAGTGCAGCCTGCAGGCAGGGTAATTGGGGTCCCAGGTAACCAACAAAATGACTTCATATTCCCTGTGAAAGTTTGCTGTTCACAGAGAGGAGCTTCTATTCTAACATATTTAAATCTTTTGACCTACCACTGGAAAATTCAGTAGGGGTTTTTTGAGGGTAATTAAATTATCATGCCCACCTTCCAGATTAGGGCTAGACTGATTTACTGTATAATCTTGAATAAATCAGGAGTAGCCAGGAATAGAAAGAATGCTTCATTATTTTACAATCCAGAGAAATCATTACATGTGAAATTAGATTCCTCTAAACCATGCAGGTCTGTTCAAGGCACTCCTGAAATTCCTTTGTAATGGGCAAGGGTGCACACAGCAAGACCACTCTTACCTCACTACTTTCTCCAAAATCTCTCAGTATTAGAGGTAGAGCATCCATGGTTTCAGGAAATGGAGTGGGCCTTACACTGATTTTTCCTTCCTTCAGTCTTCTCGATATAAAATAAAACCCATTCTCTCGCCTCTGAATGATTGTTCAGGGGTACATGAGCAGTGACTCTGCATTTGGGACTTTACCATGATCCTCTTCTACTTTCTGGGAAAGGGAATGTCCAGGATATGATGTTAGCTCTTCCTTGGTTCTTATGAGGCTTAGGAAGGCACTGGCAAGTATGTGAAAGACAAACATCACACATGTAGAAAAAATGGTGAGTA
Source organism: Gymnorhina tibicen (assembly GCA_013399875.1). Taxonomy (NCBI): domain Eukaryota; kingdom Metazoa; phylum Chordata; class Aves; order Passeriformes; family Artamidae; genus Gymnorhina; species Gymnorhina tibicen. Next base: position 285,512 of record VXAZ01004547.1, on the reverse strand, counting down.
ACATCTCCTCTCTGCAGTATTTCTGTAGGATCTGACAAATCACAGCATTCCTTATTCTTTGTTTAATACTTAAAGATGAATGGCTCTATTAAGTTGTCTAGCTCTATTTATTCCTTTTGGTAAACAGACTTTTTCAGTAATTAATTTGTTTGATAAGTGAACTGAAAAGGTCCAGATTTCTTCTGCCATGGGATCACTATATGTGGATATGAGTGGGGGTGCAAGAATTTCAGACAAGTCATGGAAGTTGACGAAATACATGAAAACATGAGTAGTGCATGCAGAAGTTGCTTAAATCTAATATATTCTTGTGCAACCATTCTTTCTTCCAGCTTTCTAGCAAATAATGGAATGAAATCGCTTGCTGTCTCCATTAAGAGAATAATTTTTGTATTTGTCCTTTTTGTAGTCTCCTTGCAGTACTCCTGCAGAAAACTGGTTATTTTTTATTCTGTTCCTGTTCTTATGAAGCATTTTATTGAGAAAATAAATTGTCAAGAACAGTAAAATTAGACATAACATCAGAAAACATTTTTGTGAGACTACAATTTTACTGTTTGATTGAAAACCAGTAAATGTTGTCCTAACCTCATTTGTGTTTCATCTTTCATTATCACAAAACCTTCTACCAGGGCAGAACCTAGCCAGACTTGTAAAACAACCAAAGGGAGAGCTGACACAGTTGATTACAATTTCCAAAACGTATGACTTGGCTTAAAAACTGGAAGATGGCCATGGATATGGTTTTGGTTTTCTGGTTTTTTGGCAGCAAGATATGGAAGTTATCAGCAGTTCTGTTGTTGAGACCTTAAATGGCAGACGTAGTCAGCCAAAAAGAGTTAGAAATTCCTTGTGGTTTTGACCTTTTTCCTAGTTTGACAGATGATTGAGAGTATGCAGTGGGCAGTTCATGACAGCCTGTGCAACTGAGGCTGTAGTGTGGCTACAGGATGAAGCCTGTCCTCGACATAATTAGCTAAACCTTTCTCTGCTCTACAAAGATAGGAAGATAAGGGTTAGTCCCACATGCAGAAGGTTGCTTTTCAGAGATTAGGCAAAGTGAATTTGCCAAAACTGTTTGCAGAACTCCATGATTCTTCATCATCCTGTGTTTCAAGTACCTCTTCTGATCTCCAGTCCAAAAGCTGACACTCAATATTTCCCCTTGTTTTGTAACGAGATCTTTATACAGCTCCAGAATAACCCCAGATGAAACATCAAAACATGGCAAAAACCAGATGGGAATGCCGGAGTTCATGTCACCTCATTCTTCAAGAATATTGCATAGAATGTGCCAGCAACAAAGGCTTGGATTCAGTCTAGATACTGAAGTTTGTTCTGCTAAAACAACAAGTTGATGAAAATCTAATGGAGGAAAGTGATCTTGACAGCAGAACAGGAAGAAGCAAGGAAGGCAGAGCCTGACTGATGTAAAGGGATGGACCTGAGGGCGAATTAAGGTCGTCATGCAGGTAAGAAGGATCACCTGTGGCTAAGCCGTGTTTAGAAGGATGTTTGTTTGGTCTGCAGCTGTTTCTTAAATACTGAAGAGTGTTCTGGTACTTGGAAGACTAAGCCTAGCAAGCGGGACTGGAAAAGTTTTGTTTGTTTCTTTTTTACACCAGGGAAATATCTAATTATGCAGCCAGGGCAGTTGAAGAGATCCATGAACGAAAAGTTAAGTAGATTAAAAAACATCGAGGGAAATGGAGGCCAGTTAGCCCTTTCTTTTCTAATGGATCTGTTAAATGAAATCATATTCTAGCACACCCCTCTCAGCTATGATCTCACTATTACTTAAGCTTGGTCATATGAAAACATAATTTCCATTCCCAGTAAGAAACAAAGGTTTGTCTGTAGCTTCTCCCCTGAGCCTCGATGACCCCTTGGGCTTGTGTGCTCAAGACTCCCTTATGTGCTGTTGGATAACGCAATAGGCACGACATGGTAGCATCCCATTCTTAACCTCTGAATCCCTATCCCAAAGAGGTAGATAACTTATGGTCCAGCTGGCAGGGTGCAGCACTCCAACAGTGCTGGAACACTACTTTAATTCATGCCCCTTGAGCTATTACAGACATGCCACTGCATCCCTAAGAAACACACACAGATAATAAATAAGGTTAGATGTTATTTTAAGTAATAAACACTAAGACACAGAAATTTCATTGCAGCCTTCTGTCTTTGTCTGTCTCTTCATTTTGACTATTTTTAGTTTGCAGTCAGCATTATGACGGTGAACTCAAGGAACACTTGGACAATAGGTACATAAATAATTATGGATAGGTCTCCAGAGTCTTAAACATTAGCAGAGAATTCAAGTTAAATACTGGCTGGGACTATTCCATGGCTTGGAAATACTTACACATATTGCAATAATTTTATTTCCCATGGTGAAAAACTAACGTGGACATTGGTGGTGGTTGAAGGGTCTGCACAGAAGCTTTGAGAATTGCAAATTGATGTATTACTGAACACAATTCTGCAGAACGAACTGGAGCCATCTTCCATGTTTGTCTGCTTATACTTCCCAGCAGTGAACTCTGAGTACTTTACATAGTTTAAGACTGATTAAACCTGTATGATTACTCATTTAAGAGTTACCCTGCCTTGTGATAATGCTGCAGTGTTGCTGAAACCTGTTAGAGATATTAGCTGCTAGAGCTGTCACAGGAAACAGACTGCACATCCGCAGACATGCCCAAGAGTAAAAAGAGAGATTTTTACTGTTTTTCAAATTCATATTTAAAGCACAAGTTAAAAATACAGCTTGTAAGGATAAAAGCTAAGTGTGTATCAAGGGATGTTGTATTGCTATTGCTTTGGGTTGTGATAAAAAAACGTAACAGTAAAGAAAACTTGTGTAAACTACTGAACATTTTCTACTAAGTTTATTTTTTTTGGCATGTGTTTTTCAAAGAGGACTTTTTGGTATTAAGTCACCTTTTGAAAAAATCTCTTGTGAAGTATTAGTAAAGTGGTGCAGAAAAGTAAGGTTTTTACGCAGAGGTATAAAAATATATTTTTAAAAACCCTGAAATCTATATTTATGAAAGCACTACCTATGCAGACATTGATGTCAGTAGTCATCAAAAACATTAATGTTACAGAATTACCATGTAGATTTTCTGGTTTTGTTTTTATTTCCTTTTCACAGTCTGTGAGAATTCTTAGTTTTGAGTCTTTGGAGATCTGGCTCATGGAGGACTGTGAGTAATACAGAAGACTTTCACCTCCTGCAGGTCACCCCTGCAAATGCAAGGCTAGGAAGAAATAGTAAAAGTGAAGAGTCCACTGAAATACAAATACATGTATTTCTGCAATTTTACAAAGAGAAGCATGAGGACAAGTTAGGCAGAGCACTGGTTTGAATGACAGCCTTGGTGATCAGGGAGGTTCTTTGTTCATATCCGAGGCACTTGGTTCTCTACACAGTCTTCGCAATTAAGCAGGCCTGCATCAAATGTGAATCAATCAGCTTTCTTCCTAGCAGGAATGACTGAAACATTCTACTCAAACCTCCCATTTCATATTGCATTACTTTGTAAAATCAAGTCGGGTCTCGAACATATCAAGAATCAGAGTCAGATCTTTCTTGATGGAGCTCAGTAATTAAAGGTCTAATTCTGAGAGGGCAACAAGACCTCAGGTCTTGTGTAGGCTTAAAAAAGGAATTTACATTTCCTGCCCTTGGAAAGTGTACTAGCCTCCAGGTGACAAGTCAGTCTACAAATGTGTGCTGAGTTCACAGCTGTCAAAAGGGGAAGCTCTCCTTTTGCTGTTGCACTCTTGTGCCTGCTGGACCACTCAGGGAGTCATTTTAGATCACTGAAATGGTATAAAACTATCTCAGAAGATAGTGGGGGAAAAAGCAAACACGTAGAAGATGGCATCTTGCCGTTCTAGTGAGCTGAATTGGCATGAGATGGATTCTAAGCAGCCACAGAACAGGTGTAGAGGGAGCAGGAATACTCCTCTTTATGGCTCTGTGCAATTAAACCAGTACATCTGCTTCTGAAATGGTACCCAGGAGAATCTCCCTGATTCTGGGATCACTGTGCAACAATTGAGGTGTGCTGGGCCTGAAGGAACACAGAGGAGAGCAGAGCAAAAATCTAAACCCAAGTGTGAGTCTAAAACATGCTTCTGTTGGAACCTGTGTGTGGTGAGTCCTAGTCTGCTGTTACAGCCTGCGTATCTTGTATTTCATAATCTGCAAGTAACTGCATAGGAGATGAATATGCTACCCAGAAGACTTGTGATTGCTACGTGAGTGACAGAAGGCAAAGCCAACTGTCCTTCTCAGCTAGAGTAAATCTTCGGTTTCACTCTGGCTTTCAACCTCAGCCCCAGATCCATTCTCCTTTTCTATTTCTCCCCATTCTCCTTCCATCCCAGTTGGCTCCTTTCTTTAGTCCAGTTCAGCTTTTATTCCCACTGCAATGCGTTAAGCTATGCCTATAGAAGCAAACCTTGTAGGTCCCTTCCAACTCAGAATATTCTGTGATTCTGTGAATCCACACTGTAGCAGGTGTCCTGAGAAGCTGGTATTTGATTCTAGTAATGGCAATGAGGAGTCGTGATTGATTCTGCAGAAGTGACAGAGATATATCCGGACAAGGTAAGAAAATAAAGCCTGTGAAGTCAAACTGAATATATATTTTGAGAATTTATTCCAGCACTTTATAGAAAACTGAGGTAATCCTAACAGAAGCAAAACTCAAATCAGTATTACAGAAAAAGTAAGAAAAATCACAAGTGAATTGACATGTGAAAGTACAACCATACACCATCCATTCTTTAAAGCTCTTCAAATTTGTACAAGTTTCAGAGAGACAGATTGGCTTAGTTTGTTGGCAAGTCACAGCTACTTTGAAAGCACAAATGAAACTGTTATCACAGAGTGACATTAGTATGAAAGAGTCAAGACCCCTCCCTCCATCTCTGATCTCATTTAAAGTGTGACAACACCAGACTGGCATTACTAATGCACAGGTCCCCAGTGTACACTGGGTCTCACTTTTGCATGCTCGGAGCTTTCCATACCCTTTTCACTACGGATCTGTAGATGTCAAGGACTCCTAGCCTTGAGCATACAGTAATGAGTATGTATGAGCAAAACACATTTATAAAAGACATTTTAAAATTAAATGTGGTTTCTTCTTGGACCTTCTACAGTCTGGAAAAGATCTGCAGTTTTATATCAGAAAAACTATTTCAGCTTCAGACAAAAACGTTTGGAATGTCAAGGGACTACTGAAAGTCCTGAGAACAACTTTATAAACATTACTGTTATAACTCAGTAAAATCCATTATGTTTCCCATAACACTGAATCTAAACATGCATCAGTGTGAACCATGAATGGTAATTCCAAGTTGCAATATGGCTTAAAATTTCCAGATATAACAGAAACAAATGGTTGTGGTCATTCACAACAACATTGCACAATGTAGAACAGAGTGCCTCTTTTTAATATGCATAAGGAGATTCCAGATGCATGATGAGACAAAAGCAGATATATTTATTTAAATGAATTTATAAGACATGTTAAAGCTACTATTTAATAAAATAATAACCCGATTACCATGTGAGAAAATCTTCTTGGAAATACTTTCTTTTTTCAAAATGTACAAATTCTCTGCTGACAATCTTATAAAACACATACATGCTGCAAAAATGAAACACACAAGAGGAGCAATGAAGAATTACCTCAGCTTTCACCACCACTTCACTTGATTGAAACTGTTCTCGTGTTCCATTAAGCATAATAATATATTTGGAAAATGTAAATAACCTAATTACATTTTTTTGCTTCAAGCTTCCAGGCACCAGTCATATATCGCAGTCGTATAAAAAGAAGATCCCTGCCCATCTGCAACCAGCTCCAAAAGGGAACTAACTTAGAACCTGTGATTAATGAAGAAGAAAATCAGAACGACATTGTTAGAAAAAAATGAGCACGGGCAAGACACACATTTAAGCAGTCATGAACCTCTGCATTCTGAGCACACTCAGCCCCACAACCTAGGTCTAAACATTAATAAAAAATTTATATTTTGAAAACTATTGCTTTATTGTAATTACATTATGCCATAGGTGGGAGACTCTAGTTTGCAAGCAGCACAGTAATTCCATGTATGTGACAAAATGCAGTGTTCTCTGTGACAAGGCTTTGTTCAAGTAAATAGGAACCTGAACACCAATAATTAAGCAAAATGATTTATCTAGCAACTTTGGAGAAGAGGACCACCACCTTGTCTTACAACAATAATATGAAGGTGCCAATCTTCAGGCAAGGCAAGGAACCCACACTACAAAACCAAACTTTCTATCATCTCTGCTAACATTTGGGTTAGGTGCAAAGTACACGTGGAACTGCACTGAAAGGAAACATTGCTAGTAAAGTTGGCTCAGGACATTATCTGCTTGCACCTTTCATCATCACTGCAGTTCATTATAATTTCTGTTGTTCTGGGGTTGTGCTGAGGAGGAGAGATTCAGATTAAAAAAAAGACAAAACATGGTAAGGGGAAAAAAATAGAGGAATTGCATTTGATGGGGGTAAGTGAGCCAAAGCAAGCAGTAACTCTTAAGTTGGCTCTGCACTGAAGAAATATGTATGGAGCTGTACTTCCCAGTAACTCAGTGGCAGAGACCTCCCTACAGGTATGAAAGAGTATCACATCTTAAGAAGAGATGGTGCTGTACAGGAGGCCTTAATTTTGGAAGACAAGACATGATGAAATGGAATTGAATCAGTAAGTGATGATGGTTAGACCCCCTGCACAGTGTTTTACAATTGCACTAATTTATTAACACATTACAGCAAGAGGACATACCAAAGTAGTGTTTTGTTCTAGTAGTGTAATTCCCTACTTTTGTCTCCAGTGGGAGTGCAAAGTTTCTCTCCTGTGCTACCCCTTCACCTACTCTTTCTGTACCAAGCCATGGCAGAAGGCTGGGAAGGACCTGAAATTCAAAATTTTTTATGGGAAGAAGGCTGTGTGCTATCAAAACTGGGTAAATATGGCAATAACCTTGGATCTGTTATTCTGGATTGACATGTAAGGAATCTTACAAGAACATGAACAATTTCCCTACCTTCTATTTCAGTCCAGTTGACAGCAACTTCTGCTATAGGTATTTTCAAGCGCTGGGCTATATAAAGAAGTTCCACGTCAAATGCCCTGAAGAAGAACAGGAAATACAAAATATAGTCACACATACTCCCAGAAGAAAGACAGTGGAAATGTTAAATTATTGTTCAGTTATGTAGTTGATACCAATGTTCTATGGGTCAGATACACATGGAAGGGAAATTAATTTTCCTAACTAAACATCTCAGAACACAGCCCACATACAGAAAACAATAACAATACTTCACTGTGTCCTGTTTTTGAAGGTATAGATCACTCTGTGTTCCGCCCACTGCTTGCTTTTCATTCTGCCACAAACACAATTTAAACTTTTGAAGACCATAAACACCAAGCAGTCAAATGTACAGTGTCACTCCACATCTCTAGCAGTTTCATCAAAGGGGACATCTACCTGCTGTGGCTTTATGCTGATCTGATGGGTTCTCCTTTTACTTTCTCAGTCAAGGAACTCAAGGCAGCAGCATAGAAGTGAGAAATTATTTATGTTATCGTGCACAATAGAACCCAAACAACAGTTGTACTTTAGTGACCACTTAATGCACAACACAAAAATCCTCTTGAGAGACTTTTCTCTGTTATTGGCTCAAGTTTTTGCAGGTTGCACAGCAAAATGAATTGGAGCAGTGATCCTACTCTGTCAGGTGCTCCTTCCTGCTCAGTTTGTCCAGAATACACCTTAATCCTCCCAGTTCTCTGCACAGAGAATTGTCTATTTCATTCCTGCAAATGCATTCTCAAGTGGGCCTTCTGGCTGTGAAACACCGAACTTTTGGTATTCAGCCAGCAGTTCATTTTAATGGTTGTTTAGAAATCATCATATGAAGCTGGTAGCTGGTAGCTACCAGTGACAGGGTTGAACACAAATCACAATTATGAAGATTCTGGTGATTTGCCTTAAATTCTCGTTGCTAAGTCCAAGACAGTTTTCTTTTGAAATGAAAGAAAATCTTTTGCCACTGGAGGAAATGTAAGCAATAAAAAAAATAAAATTATTCGTTCATGCTTAAGGGGTTGCTTGAATTCATGTCCTTGGTAATTCCATTTAACACCAGAGAAAAGATGAAAACGAACAGACAAGGTGATCAAGAGCAGGTAGAAGACACACTTTAGCAGGTTGCTTTCCAAGTCCGGATGTTATTTCCTTCTACTTCAAGCCACCCTCTCCTTTTAAGCAGTGCATTTCTGTAAAACAATTAATGAACACAACAACAACAGCAGTCCACTTTGAAATGTGCACGTAGGTCTGACAGACACAGGTAGGCTCCCACTGAAGCACAGACCACAGCATGCTGGCTTGCTGGTGGAATCACAGACACGCACGCACCGACCTGAACTCGCACTCTCCGTGTTTGTGACAGGAGAACCACTGATTTCACACAGGACAGCATTACAACAAGCAGAGGCAGCACAGACAGATGTTATCTACAGAGACTACAACTATTGTGTATAGGGAATTTGTAAATCTGATTTTGATTACAACACAGGCCTTCTCATTGTCACCAAAAAAGTTACAAGAATAAATTATTTTTTACCTCAGTGAACTAAATCTGCTCCAAGCAGCCTTGTCATTTCACTGCTTTCTTTACATGACGGTTGAATATTATTTTATTAATCACTCCATGGTCTCTTCTACTGAAGAGATATTACTTACTTTTTTTGCTGACATTTTATATTTGTAAGCCAAAAACCCAGTGTATTCACCTTTGAATGTTTATGAATCATCTGTATTAAGACTAAATCTAATTTTGTAGGACTTACTACTTAAATGACTAAAAATCTTAAGAGACGCAGAATAATTGTCTGATGAATTAGACTATATGAGCTGCTCTAAAAGTATTAAATAAACTATTAGCCCAGTGAACTAATAGTTATTTGCAGTAATTGCTGTGGACAACTGATTACTGGAATGTCAGCACATACATCACAGAACAACAACATTAAATAGTTCTGTGAACTACATGGCTCAAAGTAAAAGATTAAAAGCACAGGAATTAATCAGGTTGAACACTAATATTGTTACATGTGATTGCCATTTGGGTAACAGTGAGCATATCCTGAAATTAAAAAAAAACCTATTCAAAGCTAAAAGGAGAATGACTTCAGTAGAATACCACTGGGTTAGCAATTTTCTTCCCTGTTCCCCACCACCTTTCAGTATACCAGAATAGTTAGGGAATACAGACCACAGTATGTTCAATACACTGACAGCATTACACTACACCCATACTGCAGACCGTCAGATCCAGATGGTACAGGAGAACCACACAGAAGCTTCCAGAGCCAGGATTAAGCATGGGTGTGTTAGATGGAGCCTACCCCAGAGGAGATCAAAGCCACACCAGTGGATGAGCTGGTAAGTGCAATTCATGCGATTTGCCACAATGCCATTTGTGAGCAGTTAACACGTGGCAGAACCACTCCTAGGAACAGCAAGGTATTATTCACACCATGTACTTAATTTTGCTGCCTCTTGGGAGGGGGACACACAGCTCAGAATACCCAAGTTTAGCTCCAGCCTGAAAGAATTCAGGCTCCAATCTAAGTACCCAGAGTTAGATACCCAAAAATGTATGGTGTGAATGATTTCCCCATCTATTTCTAATAGTGGCTCCATGACGTGTTAATTACCATAAACATGTAATGTAAAGTAAAGAAAAAATTCTCCATGTGGTTGTGTTTTGGTTAAGTTACAGTTTAAGACATGCTGGCTAAAATTCATTTGAACACCAAATTGTAGGTGTTTAATTGAATTCAGTCCTTTTAAACTGAATCCTTAAGATGCTTACAAAATATCTATCCTGAAAAATTATTCTGTATTCTAAAATTGCACTAGGACTCTTTTCTTTTTTTCTGGTCCAGTATTATGTATTTCAAAAAACAACATGAGACCTTCAGTTATAACATCTTAACTGGAATTTACGAGTTTTGTATGCCCAAGATATGTTTTTCCAGTAAACTCTTAAAGGCAAAAAAACCTGCCAATGGTCAAAGAGGTCTAACAATGAAACAGGATGCCAAGTGGGCTAGACTGCCAGCACTACCCTGGCTAAACTGGGGCTTTTGAAAGTCCACATTTCAGCCAAGAGCAGGACTTTTTACAAGACTAACCAGACATAGTTAAAACAGCAAAAATGTTTTTGTATTGACTAAACACTCATAAGCAATTCTACTTGCTATGAACAAAACCAGGGAAAAAACCAATTCATTCCACTGCTTGTGTTGGTCTACAATGGCAAAGAAGTGGGAAAAAATCCCTGTATCAACACAAATGCTTATTTTTCTGAATTTTTATACAGAAACTCGTATGTAGATTAGTGACAAACTGGAGAAACAAACATTTTTTTTATATTGATCCTTCCAGTTTTAAGTGTGAAACAGCATGGCTTGTTCAGTGCACAAGGCAATTTTTATAGAAAGAAGTAACAGCAACAATTTGATGTGTTCAGTGATCTGCTGGCTTGTACAATGCCATTATAAATTGCCACTTCACAAAAATATGACAATCAAATCAGGACTAGAACTACACTTTGAATTTCCCCTCCTTTTATCATTAAAACCAATAATTGCTATGTCTAGTTCTCCTAAGGATAGACATTTTCTGCCTGGAAGAAAATTTATCTTTTTTTTTGTTGTCAGAAGAAATGAATGACCAAATTTAGGATAGGAAAACTTGGCCAGTGAGACCATTTAATTTTCCAGTATTTCTCCTATGCATCAAAACTTAACACGAACAGTTCCATTTCTCAGGTCAAGACTGTAGATGCAGAACTAGACCTCTTGTAGCCTGAAGTGAGTAATTCCAACTGTCTCTGTTATGTTTTTATAATATCTCTTTTAATTTTCTTTTAAGTTTTAAATTAAAAAATGTGCTCCATCCATTTCTGCAAAACAGATTAGTTGTGTAATCAGATTCAGAATCTAAAACACAAAGCATATGCTCTCTGTTCAAAAGGTTGCTCTCATTTCAAACTAATGTCAAAACTTTGCTATTTAGAAAGTAAATTTCAAAAATGTTTCGTTTATATTCATATATACACAGCCAAAGGATAGTTAAACAAAAAAGACAATGAGGACACTCACAAAAAAAAGCTAGTTTAGGATGTAAGCATTACTTCTTAGTATCAAATACGTAAATAGTTCGCAGAATCTATTTAATAAATTTTCAAATGCTTTCTAAAATTTAGGGTTAGATTAAAAAAATATTTTAGGAAATATCTTGGTTTCTCTTTAAAAAGCATTACGTGATCCTTATTGCCATAATGTTAAAATTGTATTTTTCCTTGTATGCTTCAGTTTCAAGACTTCCTAAATATAAGCATCTATAAATCAAATTCAGCACAGTAAGAAGAAAAATCTGGTCTGTTTTCTAGTATTTCTAATATTAAAAAGGTGATATTCACATCAATGTCCAGTGGAATAGAAAAAACAGGGAGAAAGCATAAAGAAGTCAGGGTCTAAGCAGGCGGGAATTATTAGATAGCTGATTTTATAGTAATTTTATATTGACTTCATGAGTAAACATGTTATGCATCAATTTTAATCTAAATATTTGTCATGTGCTCTGTAAGAATTCACCTAGCACTGTAGTACCCCCACAAATCCAAGCCTAAGACTGAGAAGACAGGACAGATAATTTGGTTTTTGCAGAAGCCTGGTGTTCATTCCCTTCAGCAACTCACCACGTGTTCCAGTGCAGCAGCTGGGGAGCCCTTGGCAGACTCAAGGACCAGGGTGCTTAGCTCAGATGGTTTCTATCCCATTAAATGCTGCTTGTTCCTTGAATATTCTCCAGCACTCTCCTCCATCATTCCCAGAACATCTGAGCACTGACCACACTGAACTGAACACTTCAGTACCTAACAGAGCTGCAGCCCACTTGTGGGATTTTAAGATTCAAAGAGAATCAAATAATTTCCTCGGATGTCAAGTAGCCCCAATGCAGTGATGCAGAAGCAGAAATAAACCCAGATTTCAGAGCCTCTAATCCAGTACCAAGATAGTGGTGTCTCTGCTACCCCTTGCTGATGGTCTCAGTATGAACATGTTGGTCTGTGACCCAGCTGGGGACTCCATATTGTTCCAGGTCAGCAGAAATACAACACCAACTACTATTTCTTACTGTTCTGTCTCCACACTCATGGTATGTACAGAACCTCTATGGCACCATGTCTAACCAGTTTTTATTTTCCTTTCTACACACATGTTATGCAATGGAAAGATATCAGGGGCCAGATTTGTTTAAAATAAGAAGTTTCCAGTATTGAGCTGTTTCAGATTCTTACACAATTATATACAAAGAAATCTAATGGGAGGTCTATGGGATGAATGTTTGATGTCCCTACATAATTTCCAACTGCAATTATCCCAACTGTTTGTACAACACTGACATTTCACTTAGGACTATCATTTCCCTGAATATATGCACTCTCCCCACATACTTATACCTCCCCATCTCCCAGTTTATTTCCAGATCTTATAAATATTAACTGGGAAAGGAACAGTACTTTCTTTTGTGCACTGACATGCTATCTTCCAGTTACACATGCTCAGTGACTAGCTGTGGAGCTGATAAGTAACTTTCAAGACCTTATTATAGAGTTTTTATCTGCAGCAGTTGCAATAATCTGAGTTTTTCTCCTCTAAGAGGGTTTCATTTTCCACAAACCTCGCCAAAGCTTTTGATTTTGAAATCTCTACTGTTCTCTCAGATTTGGTTTAAATTAGTCAATAAATATGGAAATGAAGGCAGGTAAACACAGAGACTGTTGATTGACAGATAAGCATAAAACCAGAAAATACATTGCCAGTTTGAGCAGAATTAAATCAAATTTTAAAATCCCAAAATACCTATAGCTGTTTTTAGGCAAATTTGTGATTTGGAATTATCTGAAGAGATCCTTTCTTGGAAGAATTTGAGTTGTTCTTTTCTTGACACAAAACAAGCACTCTTAATCACTAACCAGTAAATGTCAGATAAATAAGAAAACACACAGGGGATTAGTTTATGGATTACTGTAAATAAAAGATCAAGAATAGACGGCTCATTTTCTAGAGGCACATACAATGTACAATGAACTACGACATGAAGATCTGGTATGTTCCACATCAACAATATAATTACTATAAAATATTAGCAATATCCCTTTTTCGGTGCTTCTGTTCCTGGGTAATGGGGTACAGCACAATTACTTTTACTCTTTCATTTCTTTAGTGCTGGATAATTGAAGTGGCAGAAAAAAGCTTGTAAAGATTTTATCTAGAAAACACTTTATATAACCAATAAGTGCAATTACAAAAAAGAATAAAATTTAAGATTGCATTTTTACAGCTGAAACTGATTATCCTCATTTATTTCTTTCAGTTTTCTTCTCTAAGTGCTTAATTTATAAAGTGAAGTTAAATAAGGCAATTTTGAGATGTGCATTTCTGGGCCTCAAATATATTTTTAACCATGTATTTAGAAAATTCCTATATGTGACATTTACAGAACTTTATAGATCAAGACTAGGTTTGGAGGTAGCAGCACAAATCATACTTCTGGCTCAGCTATAGTTTCCTTTAGAGCAATAAGCAAACCACTCGGGTGGTAAAGTGATTTTCTGACTGTTTCTGCTCAGTAACAGATACAATGCAACAGTAGCTCTGCATTCCACACCAGATTCCTGTGGACCACATTGGTCATGCCCAAACATGACCTTTGCAACTGCAGTCTGGAGGAGCAGTATAGCTATCAAGGCTCAACCTAAAACTGTACACATTGGAATTGACTAGGACGGTAGGATTGCACACGTTTGTGTATGGGAACATTGTTCAGGAGTTCTGTTCCCTGTCAAGCAAGCGGTAGCCCATGAGCGATTTTCTTGAATGAAGACAATGGTTTGAAAAGGTTTGATTATACCTAATTAAACTATCCCTTTTAGCAACAATTGAAGTATAGAAAATTTACAGAAATTATGGTATTTGTGTGAAATCTGTTTCAGTCCCATACAGTAGTCATGGCTGTATCACTCACATATGGGAACTGTTCCAGTTAAATTACAACTAAAGGAGCTCTAAAGTAATTAAAAGACTGTGCATAATTTTTTATAGTCTTAAATTAATCTATCAGTAGTCCTCTCATAAAACACTTTAGCAAGGAAATAACTAAAGAATAGGCATTTGCTTTCACTTTAGAGTCCTCAGCAATTCTAAACATCTTATCAGATACTGATTTTACTTAAAATATTTTGGTTAAGCAGTACTGAATTGTAATGCATAAAAAATAAGACAGATGAAAGTTTTGAATAGGATTAGTAACTCTTAACTTTCCTTATCACAATAACAGCTTCTCTCCAATTCTTAAGACTGCTTGCATGGCTTATTTCTGCAAAAGGAGAGAGGACTCTCACAAATAGGGAGTGGATTACAACACAATGAAAAACTGCTTGAAGTTTCTTCCGGAGGTGAATTAAGAAGAGTTATTAGGATTTTCTGTTGTTTGAAGCCTTTTTCCTCTTTTTTTTCCTCTCCTCTTTCCTAATCAATTACCATTTCCTCTGACAATACAAAACCAAAATATCCTACCTAGGATTATGTAACTCTTTTGAGAAAAGGGAATAAAATTAAATGAAGAATAAAATTAAATACCCAACTATTTTCCTAAAATGTATCTTAATAAGAACATAGAATTTCTAGCAATTACCAGGATACTTCAACGTAACAAGAAATCGAAGCTGCCATGGAGGCAGTGCTATAATCGGCTAAACTGAGCAGCTGGGATTTATACCCAGACATCACATGCTTCATTGTAGCTGCAATACTGAAATTACTTTTTCAAACCCATGTTCAATTATAAAAAAAAACCAGCAACAAAAAAAGGAACAATTTACCAGCGTTCTATGTGAAGGTTTGAGAAAGTCTGCAAGGCAGCTTCTCTGGTTAGAAGTTTAAATCCGCACTGTGTGTCCCGGATCTCTTTGACACAGAGAAACCACACCAGGAAGTGGAACCCATACATGAGGAGAGTTCGAAAATAGGAGCGCTGTGGATAAAAACCAAGAAGTTAGATGGTTTCATCTGAGTGACAAGTGAAGTGCTTGAAGAGAGCTGTCTCACAGGACAGTAACCCTGTTTTGTGATAGCTTTCAAAGTTTGTAAACTGGTTGTATTTTGCACTGGGATGAAAACAGAACTTATCAATTGTTACAGTCAAACAAAATTTTGGCTGAAAGATCTTGATCTAAGAAAAGACTTGCCAGTCATGTGTATGGTCTAGGATAGGAGGAATCCAAGTTCCTTTTTCTGCTCTCCACAGTTCAGAGCAGTTTTACACTCTGGATTATGCCTTATTAAGTAAAGCAGGAACCTGCATCTGGATTTCAAATAATTAGTGTAACAGCCATAGTATCTTCTGCATGATTCCTTGCAAGTATAGGATGGACCAAGTGAAAAGCAGGTCTAAAGTAAAGGCTGCTGAGCAAGGTAATATTTCATTTTATATTTCCAGCAATGTTACAGTCATCTCTCTTGTTCTTCTCCTTCCACAGATATATTTTATATTCCTGATAAATGTTCCCAGCCTACTCTTTGCTTACACTTGTGTTCTTGGCACAATAATCATACAGAAAAGTCTGTCCATGGACTCCAGAGGCTGGAGTCTGGATTTGCAGAGGTCCCTCTCAGTCTTTTATTCAAGACAGTTCCTAAACAACTAGAACTCTGATCCACAAATTGCTTCTGAATTCATTGCTGTTCTCAAGCTCAATTTAAGTGATTGTATCTATCACTGCAAGCCACATATCGTGTTAAATCTTTCGGAGCCAACAATTCAACTGTTAAGTATCTCTGGGTGATAAGAGATGCCTTAAAAGCCAACAACTTAGAATCTCACTTGAAAAATGAGAAGATGCTTGGCTTATTATGTAATAGCCTTTGGCTTAAGGAAAACCAAATTCATAGCTTCTGCCTTTTGAAAAATGCTCCTGCCCCAGGTTAATGGTGGATCTGATGTAGCCTCTTTGGCTCTTTTGGCTCTGTGACCAAGAACACAAGGCTCCCAAAGGGAGTGCCAAAAGGGAAGTGCTAGGAGGCTGCATGACTGTCAGATAGTGAAACTGTGCACTTACTTCACAAAGAGGAGTTCCTGGGTTATATTTATCACTCCTAAGACTATTTATGCAAGTCATAGTATAGATTCATTAAAGGACATTAACAATTCTGGAGGCAGACCAGAATTCTTGACGTATTGAGACTGAATACAAGGGTGAAATTCTGGTGTTAATAAATTAAATACAGCTGCTTATCACAGCTTCATTCTACTATTTTAGATGCCAGTAAGTCCAGAGAGAAATCCCAACATCTAAAAGATTGCTTTGCAACTTTTTTATACCTATTGCACTATCCAACAGTCTTTTCCCACTCTAGTAAAGGTAGTCTTTCTATTCCAGTCTAGGGACAGCTGGGTGATGAAACAAAATGGGCTACAGGGTTCAAGAAAACCAGTACTTCCTAACCAGTTTGTGATTCCTCTATTAAAAAATCAGAAATACTGGGAAAAATAGGAAGCAAAGGATGGACATGTCCTAAAAATTGTACTTTTGTCTTAAAAGATGGAAGTCCTCTTCCAATTCCTCTCCCTAATGTAGCAAGACCTTGAAAAATGAAAAGAAATATGAATGCACTGAAAAAAGTCTGTCTTCATTCAGTACTTGACCATGCAATGAAATACTTTTTCTGGGCTCCACTTTATGAGCTACATAATCTTGCTGTAGTAGTTCCTAGTTTCTGATAACAATGAAGGGGTTTTTTTTTTGGTTCGGTTTTGTTGTTGCTGTTGTTGTTGTTTTTTGTTTGGATGCTAATATACATGCAGCAGTATTTGCAAGATCTCTTTCCAGTGAACCACTCCAATACTATCTGATAAACCAGGAGAAAAAACTACAGATCTACCAGAGGCTGAACATTACCACTGTAACTTCTTTTGAACTTCTGTAACTATTTTAGTAGTTGTGTATATATTTTTGAATAATTTCAAGTACTAAACATTCAGTATAAACAAAGTTTACTTTTGAGAACATTCACCATGATAAGCACATCCAATGACAGTGAAAAAATGGGCCCGGCAATGTGTCTGTTGCAATACAAGTTCCATGCCTGTGCTTTGTCAATTACTGTCTGCCAAGACATCAGAAAATCAGATCCGAGATAAGGCCATGTGCCTGTGCATCACTGTTTATTACACAAGAGTCACACATAGAACAGTACTGTCTGTGTGTTCAAAACTCAAAAATTTTACTATGAGTAATACAGAAAACTTAAACCACTTTCCCATGAATAGAGGTACTCTTCAAACAGCTGGCTGCTAATTATCCCTAACTCATTTTATACAGGTTTCAAGATCTGCAGGCCAAGTTCTTGCACTGGAAGGAAATCAATAATAATGAACTCATCAGCTCCCTTCCATTCTAGCGCCAGTACTGGTTACTAGCTAGCAATTCTGTCAGGGTTTAAAAGCTCCGCTTGTGAGATGTTCTCAACTATAAAAATTAAATCCATAAATTGGAACACTAACTGAAATGAGTTCCAAGTGCCTGAAATCTAGAACACACCCTTTGTATATGATGGAACACATCCTGCACTTATGACCAGCTTTTTCTTGTTTTTAGCTTCCCTTCTTTTACAAATATTGATTATCTGGCTGCAAAATCTGTAGAGCAGAAATGGAAATATTTGGGTATCAGCACACAGCAGGAAACGGAAACAAACCTTTGCTATTGAGTCCTTCTCCAGATGAGCTCTAGAGCCACAGGAAATAGCCATCTCCTTCTATACAGGAATATAGATTAAAGAGTTATTACTTAAACGAATATTTTTTGCATCAGTGGAATCTTGTGTTGAGAACTGTAAAATAAAAAACTTCACAGCAGCATACTTTTCTGCTTCCTGTAGCTGCATTTCTTCTAGTGCTAAGTTTTGAGCCTAAATCAGTCTTCTACAATAAAGAGACAATTTGAAGTTTATTAAAATTTGCATATGGTGCATAGAAATTGCTTCAATTTATTCAGGTCTGGTTTAGCTTACATTGTTTACTGTATGCATATGGCAAATGTGTTTAACATCACAGATAAGCATGCAGAATTCCTAGGAACTAAATTCTGTTATAAGGTACATTTTCCTTAAGTATTGCACAATGGAAAGGATAACAGAATAAAGTACTTGTTGCACTGATGTATCTTCAAATGAATAAAATGCCATGGTATCAGCAAAAAATATAATCTCAAATTAAATCAACATGATCAAAACAAAAGATTTAACATTATTCTCGCACTATTTCTCACATGAAATCTCTCAAATCTACTCTATTTGAGAGTGTAGGGCCAATGCTGGAGAAGCAGCAGCTGCTGCCACCCTGGTAGGGTAGAGCATCAGGGTCACACGCTGCCCATCAGGTCCCACACTTGTGCTCCTGCACTCACAGACTGCGACCCCTTGCACAGCTACACCCCCTGCAGCTCTGGCTGGAAGGCTGCACATCCCTTCTGACACTCTGGGAAACCTGCTACAAGTACCTCACTCATCTGCCTTTAAGCAGAAAATAAACATCAGTTCTTTCAAGTCAAGCTCACAAAAGACAATGACTATGCAGGGAGGTGTTCTTGTCCAACAGGTTTTTGAATTTTTGTTTGCAATAAAAGTTCTTCCAAATACTGTCATTAAACTAAGGACCCTGAGAAAAGAAAACCTGTACGAAAGAGGGTGGAATTAAGATGCACCCTTAAAGGTATATAGGATGACATCAGATAAAATGAAAAAACAAAATAGTTAACAAAGAAAACTAAGTAGGCACCACATGTATTTATATAGAACAGAACAACTTCAAACAATTTGAAGGAAGCATAAATAGAACATTCTGTACTGCCTTGAAGTAGGCACAATGGATGCAAAGGAGGTCAGAACTCTGTGGAAGTTCCTTCTGACAGCCCATTCTTGAGGCTTCTAACCTTACACTTAGGTCTTCAGACTTACAACTACATCTTCAACTGGATCTCAAAAAAGTTGAAGAGAATTACAAAAGTCAATCCTGTGTATTAAAGTATGCATGCGTATTAAAGTAAAAGCATGAGAATTTATACTCACAGGCCATGGCCGGAGATTCTTTAGACCTTCTTCTACTTTTTCAATATCTGCAAATTTTGTAGCTCCATCTGCATCAGCCATAAGAATCTTTTTCCCCCGAGAACTAAAGACACCCTGCAATGAAAATAGTCAATAAAAAAATCAACACCTTTGTAATCAATTATTTATTGAAAGCGAGGTGCAAGACACTCCAAAAACCTAATGTAGTAACAAGACAGTGATATCTCACAGATTCTACACAACAAGTGAACCTTAATATTCTGCTACTAACAATAAATTAACTATTTATACTGTAGTTACATCTAGAGACTTCACACTCTTTTGAGTGTCCACAGTGACAAACAATGCATGAACATGAAAAGCTAACAATCCCTCTCAGGAGAAGTTTGCAAACTAAAAGCTTTACAAACCTAAATCTAAAAGTCAGTAAGTTGCTACAGTCAGCTCTAGAGGGAAGCACTAAGAAGCAGTGATCAGCAGCTGCCACTTCACTGGATGGCTTTTCTTTGTCATGTGAGCTATGGAAAGAAGGATGCAGTGCGAGTTTTTCCTAACACCGTTTCAAGAAAATTCAAGAGCTATTTCTCAAAACAAACTTAAGATTAAGTGTCAAGTCACAGTATCACTGAAAAACATTTGTGATGCACAGGTTTCACAGCTTATTTTGCCATATTCTTGGTCAGAAAAATTTCATAATTTTTGAAGGGGTCCAGCCAGGGAAACAATTGGCAGTGGGTTTGACAAAAGTTCAAGCATGTGTGACTTTGGAAAAGCCTGTCAAGGAAGTAGCTGTACACACATCCACTCTACACTATGCATTGCAAAAGTATATCACACAGAAAATTGTTCTCCCTCTCTTGGAATAACTTCAAAATTGTATCTCTTACAACAGTTCCATGTGTTCTCTCCATTTCCTATAGTTATTCATTTTTCTTAAAAAATAAATTAACATATTAAAGATAAGAGCTGAAAATACAGATAAAGACACGTCACTGACAATCCATAGATGATACCACCCTTTTTCAGAAAAGCCAAGTGTCATTCATCATAGGAATAAAATGTTCCTTCTAAATGTGTAACAGCTATTTTATTTTTAGAACATGTTCATTTTATGATAATATCTATGTGAAAGCATAAATTGTGCTGCTTTGACTATCGAGTGTGGGTGATAGCGGTGGGCTTCAGTAAACATAAACTTTGCTGGATGAGTGCTTGTTTATCAGCCATCTTAAAAACCACAGCTACGACCTGGAGAGCAAAGTTTGCAACTTTGGCTCTATTTTGTCTACAAAACCTTAAATTTAATCTGTAACAGTTTTGGGTTGGTTTTTTTTGGTTGGCTTTTATAAATGCAAGCCTATTTCTAAGTAGAACTAACATGAATCTGAAATTCAAGCATTTTTTTCCACTTTGAATTCTCATATCAAAAAAATGTCTTTGTTAATGATCTTTCTGGAAAGACAACACTGCTACCAAGATCTAAAATAAACTTATTTTGAAAAAAGTTTTTGCTTTAATTTATAGAATCTGTACTCGGTTTTCTCATAATCATTTTGTTAATGCATTAAATTCAAAATTTCAATCAGCACAGCTCTATCTTCTGCATATTTGGGCACAGGTAGTTGAAACAGAGAAGGAGATGAAAGTATTCATTACCGTCCTGACTGCTCCCCCTTTCCCTCGATTTTTTTCCAAAGATATCACTCGCACTTTGTCACTTCCATATTTCTTGCAGTACTCCTTTGCAACCTGACAGATACACAAAAAACCAGCATAAAACAAAACCAGGAACCAAGGGAGAAGTTTACATTTGCTCACCCTTCAAAAGAAAATAAATTAACAGCACAGAGCTATAACCACTTCAGTCGGCACAAATACATTGCCAGTGTTCGCTGGAGTCTGTTTGGGAAAATAAAAAACAGTTCACAGTCAAAACAAGAAGACTGAATAAACTAAGTAATGTTCAATAAGAACAGGATATTTCCCTAAGCAATTTCAACCCCCATCCTCCCACCTCCAAAAAACTCAATCCTAATTTAATTTATATCATACTATTACAGACCTTTTATATTAACACCAATAGTTAATAAAAGAAATATAATTTTCTATGACAGCCACCTATTTCTCACTTGTCTTGCTGCTATTTGTGGTTTTGAACAAAAATTCACATTGATCTAAAATCCCATTCACACTGTAAGGATCTGCACATTTTGGTACATGTTGTGGGAAAAGAAAGCTTGAGTTTTCTCCTAATTTTTTCTAAAGGTTGTCTTGAGTCCTCTTAAGTCCAGAGGCGTGCAGCCATTGTATGCTCAGTTGAAAGAGATATTAGAAAGAATGCACAGCAGTCAAAAATATATACGAGCAATCCTTAATGAACAAACTTAAGACAGAAAATAAAAAAGCAATATGCATTTTAGTAGCTACCTCAAACATCTTCCCAGCAGTAGGAAAAAACCACAAGTTGGCTAGCCTTCCTTGCCAGTGACATACATCAAAGTTGAAGCAGAAGAATACAGAACTATTTTGAAAATACTACTACTGGTACGTTGATTTTTAAATGAAGGGTGTGGGAAAGAACTGTTCTGTCAATTGCAATATGAATGGGATATTTTAAAAGACTTTTTAGCTTCCTCAAATTCATATTCCCATCATCACTATGCACATGTGGAGTATTTAATACAAAATTTTTTGAAGTTAGGATTAGAATTCTTAGAATCTCAGCCGCAGGAGAATGGCTGTCACAGTTGCCAATCAAGACAACTAGAATTTGCAAAAGAATTATATGTGTATTCATGTGCATATGTGACATCCACAATGCATATAGACAATGACAGAAAGCATTCAGAAATGTGAACTTCAACTGTCAACTGCTTCAAGTACCAAAATATAAATGCAAAACATTGTTATATCCCACAAATATACAAAAATCCAAACAAAAATCCATGCCTCTGATTGCTTGGGAAGACAGTTCTTTTTCTTACCTTTGCAGTTTGATCTTTACTACCATCATTAACCACTATCACTTCATAAGTGAATGAAGGATCTCGTTTCTTGAAAATAAAAGCAGAAAAAATGCATTTCATCCAATTTCTTAATAGGCAGTAGGTCTTTCAATCATCATTATTCTTTTCTCCCTAGCAGTCTTTCATGGTTGCCAATAGACACTAATATGATGCAGAAAATTTGTTAAGATGTGATAATTAAAGAATTTTGTCGTATTTCATGCATGTACAATTACACTGGCTTGTCATGCTAGCATCTAGAACTGAGAATCAATTTACTGTAGAAGATGAAAGCTCAGAACAACATCACTGTTAAGAAAAGCAAACCAAAACAAAATCCACAAACTTTCACAATGAGCTTCTTACGCAGAGAACAAATCCTAATGCAGAACAGATGCTTAAGAAACTTGTTGGAACAAACCAGGATTTAGTTTAGAAAGTTAAATGCATGGTTAATCCTTAGCTGTGTCTTGGACAGATTTCATGCATATGAAGATTTTTTCATCCTACAGTAGTATATTAAATTTTTACTTAATTTAAAAATCCTTTCTGGCACTTGATCTAAAAATAACTGGTAAGAAACAGAAACGTTACTTATAAGTGGCCAAGTATTACTGTTTTAATGTACACTAATATAACAAACTGACTTGATCACTGATTTGTTATACACAATACACAGAAAAAAAAATTAATTTTGAATGCAAGAAGAAAATACCTGTCTTTTTTCTAGATAACCCAAAGCTTCGTCCATCATAAGAGGTACTAGAGAAAAGGTGGAGGAGGTCAGGTTAGTAGATTGCAAGGGGAAAAGCACCACAAGCACCCACCCGCACAAGCAAGCTGAAAACAACCACAAAGCAAAGCTGAGCAAATCAACTCTTTCATACAACACTACCTTCAGTAAACAAGTTTAGCAGCTGCAAATCTAAGTGCTGTCCTTTTTGAATGCAGAAAGAACACTGAAGAAAATCACACATGCCATAAAAAGACAGGATAAAAACATTTTTTCTGAGGAACCAACTTTTCATTTTGAAGTATGTAATTCTCTACACAACATTAAAGGAAAAAAAAAATCGTTCTTCATGACTGACCCTGCAAACCAGCACTGACTTCATCTATTTAAGCAACCTGTCAGCACGTGTACTGCCACATCAGCTTTAGAGCTCGATTATTTCTATCACATCTAAAAGCCTTCACTCAGTATCAGGTACTCCTATCTATGGCCAAGTCAAACACAAACCTGTGAGATCATCCCTTTTTCTGCTTGTCTGAAGCTGCTGTTGTTTAGAGCAGGAAGCTCTCAAAACAATTTTAAAAGTATTTTTCTACTTCTTGCCTTGCAGCATTTACAGGGGCAATGAACAGCCATTCTTCCGTGGATCATTAAAATAAAGAGGATACTTACAAGTGCTATTTTTAGCAGTAGAAATCAAGTTACACAATTCCTTAATTTTGAAATTCAATGTACTTGGACTGTTTTCTGGAAATTGTGTCCAAAATCTGATACGTAATCCTGCCTGCCAGAATCTACTGCTAACACAACTGACCTCTGCATTATTACAGTAACAAGACAGATTTTCTTCTTTTCCTCAAAACAAGAAAAATCTTACACCGGTCTTCCTCATTGTATGAAGGCACAACGACAGAGAGTTCTCTTGTAGCAGGATCACGTATATTTGGTGCAGATCCTTTCCTGCGTTCAGCGTCTTCGTGTGGCATCGTTTTGGCAGTTACATGAGCAATTGCACATATCTGTGATAAAAGAAAAAATGAGAAAAATTGTTGAGCAATTGCACAAATCTGTGACAAAGACGAAATAAGAAAAATTGTTGAGCATTTTATTAGAAGTTTACCTAGCTGTTAAATGTGCTACCAGGGGCAACCAAGTATATTTCAGTAATGAGGTGGGTCAATGGTGTGGAATTTCATTCACTGACTAAATCACATAGGACCAAAAACCTCTCATGAATCGCACGGTTACTCCCACTCTGAACATTGTCAGCATCATTGGATTTTTGCTGTTTTTGACTGCAAATCATGCAGATGTCTCCAAAGTCGTGGTCCAAGCCCTTTCCCCAAGTAACCCTGAGCACACAAGCAGGTGCCACCTCTGATACTCCACCAAGCCACTGAAATCAACGGCACTGCTCGTGCCCATATGTGCTTGCAAAACTGAGGCTCTGATTGCTTTATGCATGGCTAAAATAAAGTGGTAGAACTTGGCTTCTGGAGCACTTTTACTTGGTGGCACCATACACAGAATCATTGAATCAATTAGTTGGAAAAAACCTTTGATATCACCAAGTTCAATCTGTGCCCCAACACCACCATGTTAACTAGACCACTGCACTGATTGCACACCTCCAGCCTTTCCTTAAACACCTCCAGGGACGGTGGCTCCACCACCTCCCTGGGCAGGATGCATACGTGGCACTGTGGACAGGCAGCAGAATTTTCGCTTTCCCGGGGGTCGAACTTCTCAATCTTGCAGGGCATTTCAGATACGTAGACACACAGCAACTTCCCAAATGGTTAACGCGAAGGCGTTACCAGGACATTTCCCAAGACGTACGGCAAGGCTGAAATGCTCCGTCTTGGTCCCGTTTGCCAGGCACGGCACCCCACGCCTTGCCGAAACACGTTCCCCGCACAACCCCCCGCACAAGCGCAGTCCTGCCAGCTGCCGCCGCCCAGCCCGGGCCTGCCCTGCCGCCTGCGGAGCGCGGCGAGACCGCGGGACCCCTGGGCAGGGCCGGGACCCCGGGCAGCGCCTCTGCTCCGCACCGGGGGGCGGGCACAGGGTGGCCTC
>VXAZ01004547.1:155596-260359 GCA_013399875.1 Gymnorhina tibicen | reverse complement strand
TATCGCTGCCGCCGCCGGTCCGCCCGCGGAGCCGGCCGGGAGGGCGGGCCGCCAGGGGGCGCCACATCCGGGGCGGTGACGGCACCGCCATGGCCGCGGCTTTCAAGTAAGTGCTGGGCCCGGCGGCCGCGGATCCCGCCGGAGCCGCGCCGCGGGTCCCGCCAGCGCCTCCATCGCTCCTGCCCGAGCCTGAGGCCCGCGGCAGCGCCGCCCCGGCCCCGCGGGGACCCTCGAGGGCTTTATCCCGTTACCGCCGCGGCGGCGCGCGAGGGGAGCGGGCTCGGCGCGTCTTGTCGGGATGGGGTCGGTGCTGGGGGTGGGCTGTGGAGCCCCGACCTGTGCGGGAAAGGCTGAGCGAGAGGGGTTTGGCCAGCCGGGAAAAGGCCCGGTAAAAAGCGGAGCTCAGTGAGGCCCGGAGCTACCTGGTATCAGAATCGCAGAGTATCCCGAGTTGGATCCTTAGAAATCACCGAGTCCAACTCCTGGCCCTGTGCAGGACAGCCCCAAGAGTCACACCATGTGCCTTAGAGCGTTGTCCAAACACTTCTTGGACTCTGGCGGTTTTGGTGCTGTGACCTGTGCCCTGGGGAAGTTCCAGTTCCAGTGCCCAATCACCCTCCAGGTGACAAACCTTTTCCTATTACCCAACCGAAACTTCCCCTGTCACAGCTGAGAGCATTATAAGGAAGTTAAACGTGTAGGGAATTCGATGGCTTCCCATTTACAACTACTCGTTTTAGAATAGTAAAATGGTTCGTGTTAGAGGGGGTCTTCAAACATCATCCAGTTCCAATCCCTCTGCCGTGGGCAGGGACACCTTTCACTAAACCAGGTTGCTCAGAGCCCCATCCAGCCTGGCCTTGAACAGCCAGGCACAGGCCATCCACAGCTTCTCTGGGTAGTCTGTCCCAGCATCCTTGATTCTTCTGTATTTATGTCTGAAATGCGCCAAACAAGGCTTAGCAAGTGCTGTTACATGAATTGGAGGACAACAGACCTTGCATTAGGCTTTCAATCCAGTAGTATAGGACCAACATATGTAGAGCCAACAGGAGCCAGTTCACACTTGCCATTATGCTTGTGATGCCTCTGTATGCTAGTTTGCATTTGGAAAACTTGCCTATTCCATTGATCTTTTTTCCACATTCCACCCCCCGCC
Organism: Gymnorhina tibicen; assembly: GCA_013399875.1. Lineage (NCBI taxonomy): Eukaryota > Metazoa > Chordata > Aves > Passeriformes > Artamidae > Gymnorhina > Gymnorhina tibicen. Next base: position 259,200 of record VXAZ01004547.1, on the reverse strand, counting down.
CCCGCTCCCTGAAGCACTGTTACAACAAAACTGTGAATGCTTTGTTTAAATATTAGCACGGCTTTTAAGAAAAGCTTTTTTTTACCTTATTGATACCTGCTTAAAATGCTAATACACAAATACTGTTAGTAGGGTATAATTAATAAGCATTAATTATTTCTCATCCGAAGCACTGCATGAAGCATATTTTGTAATTTTTTATTTTCTCAAAGGTTCTAAGAAAAAATAATTTAAAACTTTTATACCATTTTCTACATCTGAATGCAGTCCTTGAACTAAGATATTTCACACACTGTAATAAAATTTTCCTTTCTGCATTCTTTGAAAGACATTCTACACCCTTCTGTCACTGAACACTTCTTTTGATTTAAAGCTAATAGGATCATTGAAGTGAAAGCTAGCAGGTTTTGTTAAGAGTATGTGCAGGCAGGTTCCTTGTACGGAAGAAGCATTTTGGAACTGAATGTAGCAAAACATCTTTTTTTTAGATTAGTTTAGAGTTTCCTCATTGTTCTGTAACTATTGCTAAGCAGCTTTGTCAGGCATCTTGATTCCAAGGTTATTTATTGTTGTGGGTTTGTGCTTGTTGATATTTTCTTTTTTTGCTGTCTCTTGCCTACTCAGGAGCTTGCATTTGAACTTCTCTTTCTATTTGTTCTAGAACTGTGGAACCATTGGAATATTACAGGAGGTTTTTGGTGAGTGAAACATGAGATGCCTGTATAAATTCCTTGTAGTGAATTTTTTGTTGCTTGCTTCTGCTCTTCTAACTTGTCTGTATGGAAATCTGAAACTATGGAAATGGAAACTGAAAAAAAACCCCAAGAAACTCTCTGAGCAGGGGAAAAATGGTCGTGCTCTTCAGAACATGTTTTTCTTTCCATCTGTGGTGTTGGTGCTGTTCATCCTGATGGATAAATGCTTCTGTTGCTCTTGAAAGGAGTTCAGGTTAAATTTGACCAAGATGGTGATGCAGGTTTTCGTCTAGTACAAAATTATGTCAAACCAGGCTTTTAGATGCTACAGAAATTAATAATAGAGACTTCTGCTGCTAACCATGCACACTGTAACTGGAGGAAAAACAGACTTTTGTCACCTTAAATTAGTTCATCTATTACTGAAGTTGTATTGACTTAAAATGGGTCCAGTATTATTGCAGTCAGTTTTGGTTCTCATAATTGAACCAAAAGTGTTTGCTTTTGAAAAGCTTGAAATTGTGGTGAGTAACAATTCAGATCTAACATGATGGAATATTGTTTTAGTTTCTAACATAAGGGTTATGTATTGTACAGCTTCTGACTGATGGTATTTGAATGTTGGGTTTTCTTTGGGTGCAGGGCTTTTCTTTTGTTTTCCTTTAGTTCACTCTAAGAGCTCTGCTAAACAATGCAGACAGGTAGAAACTCTCACTTTAAGTTACCAGTGAGTGTTCATTCTTGGATTATATTCTGAATCTAGTCTCCTGTAGTACCTACCCTTGAGACAATCAGTCTATTGTTATACTGTCCAAATAAATTAAAATGAATTTTAGAAATCAGGGGTTTTCTTTTGCAGGCCTACAACCACAAACTATGTGTCAGTTGACGAAAAGCCAGTTAGAGTGTGACCAAGTTTTCCCTACCATTTTTGAGGCTGTATCTTTCTGCTAAAAAGAAGAGAATATTATTTTTTATAAACTTCTGTAGCATAAATATTATTGTGTTATTGGATAAAATATGTTTTCTGATTTGAACTTTGTAATTTTTCTTTAGAAAGAGAATTGTCGGCCTGATGGAAGAGAATTAGGTGAATTTCGGACAACCACTGTCAACATAGGCAAGTGCTTATGTGGAATAATAATAATGGGGGAGGTATTATTAATATCAAGTTATAGTAGTGACCTTATTGACTTGCTAATTGGTTTTCTTGGTTCTTGTGTTTTGCAACCAGGAAGAGGAAGGATTTTTCTTTACAGTTTCAACAAGCATGAAAGGGAATGCGTGGTACACTAATATCCTTGAGCATTGTTTTCAGTCCCGTTCCTGGGCTAATGTGCACAATGTAAATAGTCAGTTCTGCTCCTGTATGCACAGCACAATTTAGGTGCCCTCACAGGTTTGCAGATGACACCGAACTGGGAGGAGTGACTGATACCAGGGGGTTGTGCTGCCATCCAGAGTGGCCTCAGCAGGCTGGAGAACCTCAACCAGTCTGTGTGACTGACTGTTTAATACAGAGATTCTGTCCCACTCTGGATTTGAGACTTTGCTTAGCCTGTGTTTAGTATAAAATGAAGGAAAGTAAACACTTCATGAAGGTTGGATGTTATTTACTGCCCTTTGAATGGAAAACAGATTTTATTGAACAGTACTTTTTCTCCTCAGGTTCAATTACAACTGCAGATGGTTCTGCCCTGGTGAAGTTAGGAAATACCACGGTGATTTGTGGTGTAAAAGCGGTATGCTTGCTTTTTACCTTTATTTATCTTTTAGCTGACTTTCTGCATTTGTATTTAGAATTAATCATCCTTGGAGTTACAGTAATGTGCCAGTCAGATGCAATTACAGTCTTTCACCTGAGTTACTTCCAGACCTGAAAGTTAACATATAATGTAATTGTATAATCCTACCTGTATAATTTGAGAACTTGTACTTTTGTGATGCCCGTCCTGTATGGGGAAAGATGGTGTACAAAACTAAATTATAAAAGCTTTATAATTGAAAAGTTACTGAATATTGATCAATAAGTGCACTGGGAATGAGCTGGCTGGACTATTAAATGCCTTGTAGCCTTGACTCTATTGCTGGCCTGCCATGACCTAATAGACAAATGACTGCTTATCCCTATACTGAGTTTTTCCATAGGAAATTTACAGACAAGGACTGATTAAAAATGGTTTTTGTAAATCTCTTTGTAATGATAACTTGGAAGAAAACAACCATTTGTATATAGAACAGCTGGAAAATATTTTGTACAAAATTCTGGTCTTCATTTTTCTCTTTTCTGTTTCTCCAGGAACTTGCTGCACCAGCAGCGGATTCTGTTAATAAGGGATATATTGGTACGTGTTTCAGTATGGATCTTTCTCAGGTTTTGTATTGCTTCACCTAAAAGGTTGTAAGATTGTGTTGTGAAGATTTCTTAAAAGAATGAATTTGGACCAAATTGTGTTACATCCCTTGAAATTAATTTCAAAACTGACATCTACGCATCTAGAATTCCCTTTGCTCTGTTTGTGAGTTTTCCATATACAGCTACCTTTTTATTACTGATTCCAGACTGAGTATGGAAGGAAGCCTGCAGCAGTGTGTATATTAAGAGGGAGAAGGTAATCTGTAAAAGAGTGGCATGCAAGGCTGTGAAAAGGCATGTTAACTTCTGTTTCAAAGTCCCGGTAGGCAAAAAATGTAACTCTTAAAAACTGTGAAATAAAAACTGTTTATTTCTCAGAGAACTGTAAGCCGCAGTGGTACCTCCTCACTTCTGTTTGGAGTTTCTTTGGAAATAAAATAATTCTATGGAACTGAGAACTTAGATGAAATGCCCTTTTTCTAAGGCATCTCCCAAGTATGTTGTTTCCAGTGAGCTTGACTATGCTTAGGGTTGTTTCATGAATGTTTATGCATGTTTTTGCTTCAAGTCTAAAGCCTCAGGTTTTAATGGTTGATGAAAAGCAGACAGCATACCAGTAAAGTCAGGCAGTGGGATGGAAATGCTGCTGTTTCTTGATGTGCTGAAGAGTGCTTAACACTTAAAGGAAGAGTTTGTGTGGGGTCATGATAGTCAGAGAAGGATTATAAACAGAGAGTGGTAGCTAGGAGTATGTGCTTTTCCATGGAATATATAGTTCCTGAGTACAGAGAGTACTACAAGTTCTTTAATACAAACTCATGCATAACTTTTATTTTTGAGGGGAGAAGTAGGAAGGCTCGATTGAAAAATTCTTGGTCTTACCTTTGATTTGAAGTACATAAAATGGTATTAAGAGCGTCTGTTGTTTATTTATCTATTTTTGATAACCCATTGCCTGCTTTCTTTAGTTTATGATTAATGATTTTTGCTACCTAGTTCCAAATGTAGAGCTGCCATCCCTCTGTGCGGAGAGGTTTCGCTCTGGACCACCTGGTGAAGAGGCTCAAGCAGCGAGCCAGTTCATTGCAGATGTGATTGAGAAGTAAGAACCATCTTAGTGCATTTAAAATATGAGCAACTCTGCAAGACAGTTTTCTATTTCCTTGCTTACTCTCATTTTATTTTAGTTCACAGATGATAGTGAAAGAAGATCTGTGTATTGCCAGTGGCAAGGTAAGTTGTATCTCAGAATGAAGAGGGAGATCACAGTACTTGTACACAAGTACAAACACAGAAGGTAGTGGGGTTTTACTGTTGTTTTTGCCTTTCAGTCTTCATAGCTTGGAATTGCAAAAATCAAATGATAGAAATAAGGATCTGTATTTAATGTGGCCAGAATTTTCTTATATATTGCACCATTTGCTTAGCTGATGTAGTATCTCACATGCGCAAACCTTTTTCAATAGCTTGTTTGGGTGTTATACTGTGATATCATCTGTCTGGACTATGATGGAAACCTTCTGGACGCCAGTGTCTTTGCTTTGTTGGCAGCATTAAAAAATGGTAAGTCTTCCTTAGAGCAAGAGACGTTCTGATTAGTGTTGCTTGGAGAAATGCATTAGTTTTGAACCCTGGTAAGTAGGTAACTGGTTCATGGGACTGTTTGTTTCCTGTCATTTGCACGCAAATACAAGGTGGAAATGATGGTGGGGTGCCATAGGTGTGTAACACCTGGAAAACAGGATCTTTTTGTATTAAGCTTATTATTGCTTTCTTAAAAGACTAACATCTATTCTGCCACATGTTCTTTGGTGTCAGATACCCAAGTCTTTCAGCAGTGGCCATGAACAAGTTTAACATCTAAATCAGGGTATTACTTTGCTAATGTATTTCGTGTAGGCAGAATAAGCTGTTGGAGGCTTTGCTTACACAAATACTTCGTCACAACAGAATATTCCTTTCTAGCTTAATGGATTGTAGTTTGCAAAAAACTGTATGGACTGACTGTTCACAGGTGTGTAGCTTGTAGCAGTAGTTTAAAGGAGTACACTCATGTGTAGCATGAAGGCAGTAGTTTAAAGGGAAGCTTACAGCAAGGCCTGCCTTTCTAACTCTGAATTGCTTAGAGCCTTGGAGTTCCCCTAGCTACTTTGCTCTTTTCCACCTTTTCACCAACTATGTATGGGTTGTCACAGCAGGAGTTAGCTCAAGGTCAGATTGTACTGTTTCTACAGATATATAAAACTCATGACATGAGACTATATTCCTAGTTGATGTCCAGTAGACTTACTGGGGAAAAAGTACTTTTTGTTAAATATGACTGCAAAGTATTTTAATTGTGTGGCATTTTGGAAGCAGAAAATAATTCTATGTAAGGAGAAAAGCTTCTGTTACCTTCAGTACAAAAATCAAATACTTTCCTTGAATGGTAGTTCTAAGCTAAATAGTTTCTTGAATTCAAGCATTTTTTTTTGTAGAGAGTACCATTAGTGTAGGCAAAATTCTATTCTGATTGATTTTCAGTGGATTAGAAGAACAGCTTCAATATTTCAGTAGTTGTCAACATCTCTAGGCCTGCTAAACCCAGCAATGTTTAATATTAGACCATTGTAATTTTTTCATCTCTTCAGTACAATTGCCGTCAGTTACGATAAATGAAGAAACTGGTCTATCAGAAGTTAATTTAAAACAGAAGAATCCATTGATTATCAGAAAGCATCCGGTTGCCACATCATTTGCTGTATTTGATGAGTAAGTTCCGAACTGTTTTGTACTTTAAGTGTCTGTAAAACAAATGAAAGACAGAGGAAGCCACCAGTGATGTTTCTGCACTTCTGCCAGTGACCAGAGTGGAGCCTCAGGCAGTGTTGCTCCACCCACCTTAAATCCATGGCCTCTCTCATCGAACTGGCCTGTAGTTCTGTGATGTAGTGAGTGTGCAGAACAAAGTGCAGTCTGTACAGCTTCTTCCTGTGGCTTAAAGCACAAGTGGTTCCCAACCTAAAGGATAAGCTTAAAAGTACAGGGATAGGTACCGCTTTAGGTTTTTGAAGTATCCTTTGAGATGAAAACGTTACCAATGCACTTAATGTTTTAGAAGCCTGTGTAAGTAACTGATATAAAAGATGGTAGTTTTTGAACAGCTTATTCCAAGGATGTAGTCAACAAAGGAAGTAAGAAGTAACAGTCCGGTTAGAACAACAGAACCCTTGGATACTGAAAACGTAATTACCCAAGGTGAAGTGTAACCAGCACGCTTAAGGCATTGTTCACGTAGGAAAATAATCTGATTATGAGAATTCAAAGTTATCACATCTGGTAACTTCACTCCTCATCTGAAATTGTTTACTGGCTCTTCATTAGGTCAAGAATGCAAAGAATGTGTTCTGCTGCTATTTATAAGAAATGCAGTCATTTCTGGTGACATCCATTTGCGAAGTAGAAAGTGACAAGATAGTGCTCACTGAGCTATTCAAGACTTATATCTCTTTGGATTCCTTTAGTTCACATGGCACATGTTGGGGTTTGACATTAAACTGTATTCACAGAAATCATTAGTAGGGCCTTTCATCCAAGGAACAAATGGGGTGGGGAGAGCAATAATCTCAAATGTTGACCAAGTGATTACCAAAATGCATGAGAGCAGGACCTTATTGGTACTTTAGAGCACCCTGTTAATTGCTTTAATACCATTTCTGGTGGGTCTGAAGTTTGATGTACACTGAGCGTTTGGGTAACATACCAGACAGCTGTCAGTAGGGTATTATTTACACACAAATCACACATACTTACACATCGACCAAAAAGGTGCTTTCCATGAGTGTCTGTTGGGCTTTGTTTCCTTCCCTGAAACCAGCTGTTGCATCAAACAAATTACTTAAGTCTCCCTTAAACTTCTAAAACTAAGTATTGAGGGAGTGTGTGCGTGTGTTATGTGGTTTGAGTTGTTTTTTTTTTTTAATTCTGGTTTATTAGTTTTTCTAGAGCTGTTGACACAGCCCTTTAAATAAAATGCTTTACATACTCTGGCTTCCAGAGGCATTTTTCTTCTGCATAAAAGGCCTCCTTGAATAAATGAAAGTGGTAGGTTGCTGGTTAGTGTGGCCGTGGCTGAGGAGTGCTGGTGCAGAGCTGCTCCCGGGGCAGTGACCTGTACATCAACAACAGCCATGCACTGAACTGCTTGTGTGAGGTGTGACAGCCAAAATAAGCTGTCTTAAGCAACTCAGTCAATCTGTTTGTGAACTATTCCCAGTCTTGAGCGATGTCAGAGTTCACTGACAAGAAACTGACAACTACTTTGGTCAACTTACCATTGGAAATGAATTTTGCTTTAAGGTGCGTGGCAAAAATTAGTGCAGCCTACACTGCCAGTCTTTTGTGTAACTACAAAATACTGACTGCAATATTTCATATTGCATACCACAAATGGCAATTTAGTGGCATTTTCCTGCAATTCATTGGTGTCACAAATTTATGAAACATACAGCTTTTATGCCTGTCTTCCACAGTCATAAACACTTGATTATGTGGAATCTCTCTCAGTTTTTGGCTTTTTTCCTTTTTTTAAAATTGGTGCATTTTGGTAGAAAAACAGATAAGCTTCAGCACTAAATCCATCTACAAGTATTTTGTAAGGCTACAGTAAAAATCGTATTTTGCAGTAACATTAATGGAGCAATGTATACCCACATATCTGCATGCATTTTTCTTCCACAAGCACGTTACTCATTGTTGATCCAACGGCTGAAGAAGAAGATTTAGCAACTGGAACAGTAACCATCGTAACTGATGAAGAAAGCAGACTGTGTTCTGTCCATAAACCAGGTACTTCTAAATTTACTACAAAGAAACCTATGGAGATGATAATGTTAGGTCAAGAAAAGATTATGTACCTGCCTTGCTTTGTGAGAAGCAGGTGCTTTATGCAAACAGAGTATCTGCCAGAATAGTCATTAAATTACTTGCTTTTGAAAGGAGTTTTAAGATGGTGGCATGACCAAAGTTCAAAAAGCAGTCACAGCTTGACCTACGTACAGCAGAGGACAAATTTTGGGCATGTCTCCTGTTACAGCTCTAGTTTGTTTCCATTATCTTTGCCTGAAGCTAGGGCTGGGAAAGCTGTATGCTCCCCAGGTGAAAGGTGCTGGTCATGACAATTTCTGTATTAATACTCATATTTGGAAATCACAGTTAGATACACATAACTGAAGTAGAAAATCATATTGTTCCCTCCAATGTTTAGGTGGGAGTCCTCTTACAGGAGCCAAGCTTCAGGACTGTATCTCCAGAGCAATTACAAGACACAAAGAAGTAAAGAAGCTGATAGACAAAGTAATAAAAAGTATAACACCCAAGTGAACAAAAAGAGAGCTCTTTTCAAAAATGGATTTGTAAAAATTGTATTTGTTACAGCGTTCACAAACCTTTTATACTAAATAAACAAATACCAATACTACATTTACAAAGTTCATTTTTTCGAAAATGTTTTTCACCCTTATTCTATGTACAATGCTGTTGAGTGGTAAAAAATACAAGATAAAACATTCTGTTAAAAAATTAGGTGACTTGAGGAAACCAGATTCTAGCCGCTTTATAGATGAAATTTCTAAGTTCTGTAAGGCTGGCTTCCAAAATCAATTCATTTCTTTTAGTGTAATGTCAAAAGTTCATTTTCCCACCAGTAATATAAAACACTAATTTAATTTTAAGCCTTCTCCTTAATAATCTGAAAAAGACCCCCCTTTGAATCAATTTTTTTTGGGGGGAGGCAAGTCTCATGATTTTGGAGGGGCCGGTGTGCCTCTTTTCCTTTTACTTTTTGAGTGGCTGCCTGAATGCTGTTGATGATGCAGGTGAGCTGCTTGTGCTGCTGCCGCTGCCATAGCCATTTGATGCTGCAAGAATCGCAACTGCTGCCATGAAGAAGGGAGAAAAAGCTTGTTAATGTTGACTATGAAGCTTTCACATCAGGAAGAATAAGGGGGAAAGGCAGGGGGGGAAAGAAAGAAAAAATGAGGAAGCACCAGGTTGACAAAAGGAACACACCATGTACTGGGGCAATGGGTACAGTCAAGCAGCACCAGTGGCACAGAAGCCTGCTGAGGGCACAAGCTAACATTTTACACGTGTATGTACACAGCTTTGTTTCTTTGCCCTTCCTCTTCATTGCAGTAACTCAGCAACTTCACTGAGTGTTTGGGTTACACAGTACATTTTTAACGTGATACCTTCTCAGTGTATGCATCGTTTGAATTTTCTGAATGTATTACAAAAAGGAGACTGTGTGCTAAAAAAATACTAAAATATTTTCATGAAGCATCTGAATGCTAAAGGAATGCTTTGCAGAGCTCCTGCTCCCATGTACTGACCGTAGCAGTGCTACATTTGCATTTCCAGGTGCTTACATCCATGCCATTTTGAAATCTACTGGCACCTGGCATAGTATTTATATATGTGCCACAAGCACCCCTTGAATGTTTGCAAATCAGGAAGGTGGAGGGCGTAAACGAATAAAAATAAATTCAGTGCTCCAAGCTGAGAGAACCACAGATTTCAGGTCTTGCATGACAGTTTGCCAAATAGATGTTGGTTTTGTTGGGTTTTTTCCCTTCAATTTGCGAGACCATAACTGCATTAGTTAAAATGAGAGCCAAAAGGGCAATATGTTTGATTTTGGAGCCAAGAATTGTATTTTTAATTTTTTTTTTTAAAACACAGTCAGAGTGAAGTTGCTGGATTACTTGTATCTGTTGCTGCTGCTGCTGCTGCTGCAAGGCTTGTTGTTGTTGCTGTTGCAAGGCAGAAGAGAGCTGGAGTCTCTGCTGAGGAAGGCTTTGCCCAGGTCTGTTCACGGCAGAGCCAAGCTGAGACAACACTGAGAAAGGAGAAGGGGAAAGCAGGCAGGTCAAAGAGGTCAGATTGAGTTGGTCAGGGGAGGAAGACATAGGAATACAGTGTAACAGGAAAGGGGGATCAATAGAATTAGTTTCAGAGTCACACTGGAAACACTGCAGAATAAAGTATACATGATATACATACTCTGTTAGTTAGAACATAATTAGATTATGAAGTGCTTGTGGAGACACAAAGGTTTCTCACACTGGATGTTAAGCACACAGTTAAAGAAACATTCTTTAATGAAGTCTGGCATGAAGTTCCCTGCATTTTCGTTTTGTCTTAAGTGTAACGTACTTTAATGTGATACTATCAATTGATGGCACTTAACTGCCAAACAAAGCAGAGAAGTGCATGCTTTAGAAGTCAAGTATTTCTGATATAATTCATGTGCTGATAATAAACAGTAAATCATAGTGGTCTAACATAAGACTTCCTTAAGACCAAACTTCATTTCAGTGTGAATTTATCAACATAAACGCTTAGCTACCAAAGGAGGCTCAGCAAGCACATACCTGTGGCTTGAGGTTGCATAAAATTCCCTACTCCAGTCAGGTTAATTACAGCAGCTTGTTGGGCAGATAATGCCTGATCTTGATTGGATGGACCTTGGTCAGACCCCTAGCAAAAATGAAAAGCTTGATCCTTATTACCAAACTTTCATATCAACGAATAATCAAATAAAGCCAGTGTGAAGGCAAACTTCTGAAGTGCCATTTAAAAACATTTAATGCTACATGATCCAGTGTGTGTAGATACAGGCTACAGGCTATAAGGTAGTCACTAACAGCAGAAAAAATAGGTATTAAACACCTCAAAACAGCTTTGTTTTGGCAGAAATGGTTTTGCTCCTGTTACCCAGCAGAAGTCCTACGTAGTTGTCAATTTCTCTGCAGTCTAGCAGAGACTACACTTTTTGGTTGTAATCTTATGACAATTTCCTGTCCCACTCCCAGCCCCAAAGTCTTCAGGGAACCCCTGAAATCATCCATGTGCAAAGGTCCTAATCAAACTGTGCAAAGCCTGACACTCCCATGTTCATACTGTGCCACACACTCCTTAATTTTATAAAAATAAGAACCTGCTTTTAAAACTACATTTTCAGAACAGAGTAGTTTTCACAGTAATCACTTAATTAGTGTAGTCTGACCTAGTGTCTCCTGAAGTCAAAGGGTGCTGAATTATGACCTCTTCTTGAACTTAAATTATGCATTGATTTATAAAACAGGGAAATAAAGCATTATATACACAAATCAAGAAAACTGCATGGCTTAGCAGTCAGAAAAAAGCTGGTGCAGTCCAGGAGTTGCAATGCTTCTTTACCATTACATTATAATGCCACTAAGATCTAGGAAAACCAGACCAAAAGATTGCTCGTTGAGACATCATCACCTCCATGATGACTAAGAGTCATAGAACCACCATGTGGGGAAAACCCCTAAGTATGAGATGAGAATGTGTATTTATATTATGTTGGTAGCACAGAAAATTGTTCTTTTTGGGCCTAAGTTTTTTCCACTAAACACTGTGAGCACATACATTCTTGTCCTTATAAAAGCTAAGGAATCTAGTGTTAATAACAGCTCATTGCAGTCAATGACCTCCTACTCTATAATGCAAGGTATGAGAGAAGTTCCTTAGGGCAAATTAGCCAGTGCAGAGATTGATTTTCTCCAGAAGAACTTTCTGCCACAAGGACTATGCTTGCATCAGCCTTTTTGTAAACGCCCTTGATGTTCAATGTCCAGAAAATAAAACCCGACAGTATGAGGTCACATGATTTTTTTTTTTTTGTAACTCAGCTACTAAATAGCATTCAGAGATCTGGATGCTGAGAACAAATCTGAAACTCTCCCATTAAACTGTCCCACAATCCAGAAAAAGGCCTGTGGCACAGGAGGCTATATACCATAAAACATTTGAAAGAGGCATCTTATTTATGAACTATCTACAGTAGCACAAGTGAAATTATGACAAACTTGAATATCCAGTAAAGAGTATTTGCTAAGCAGAAGGCTTGCATGTCTGGGAAGATGAACACAAAAGCAGAGCAGCTAGTTTTCCCAAACTGCTGCATCAATGTTGGTTAGGATTGTTAAGTACTGACCTGGTACCTGCACCTTAGGATTTTTAAGGTGCAACTGACCACTCAAAATTTGTCATTTTGAGGACAGACTGGTCTCTATCAAGACTTTAGACTTCCTCAGTGATTAAAGCCTTTAACACTAATTACAGGCAGCAGTAGAGCTAATGTCTTAAGACTACAGCTTTAAAGACAACTGGTATTTCCTTTGGTGCAAAGAAAATTCTGTTGAACTACAGCAGTGAGGGTTGTAAGCCAACTCACAGTAATGTCAGTAACAAGTTTTAGTTACTCTGTAATAACCCTGATTGCATTTTTTTCTTGGTTCATCTGATGTATCTGTTAGTTATGATAAACATAGCACTAAGCTGATTTTACACTGCTCATACAGTGGGACTGGCTCTCTTCATGACAGAGTTAGACAGTGCTCAGCTGGTTGTTTTGTTACAGCTTTTCCATATGGGATATAAATAAAGGAGTATAACCCAGCTCCAGCCATAGCAACAGAGTCACTGCATTCTTTGCTGTTTGAGAAGGTTTAGAAGACTTTCCTCCCCCTCTGCTTCAGATTTATAGAGTAATGGCTCATTTACTTGTGGAGATGGGGAGCACAGAAGAAACTTGATTCATCCATGCACCCCAGACTAAGGGCTGTTAGCACACACCTGTTCTCCCTGTTGCTGAGGGCTACAGGTTGTAGGCTGCTGAGGTTGTTGCTGTGGAGAAAACTGTGACAGCTGCTGCTGGAGTGGGTTAAAAATAAGTGAACCATCTGGAAGCTGCTGAAGATTAAAAACAAAAGGCATAATTCAATCAAACTGCTGAGTTTCCCACTGTTCTAGGATGAACATAGTATTGATAGTGATGTACTTCCTAAAGGCTTGGTTTTTGTTTTGTAATTCCTTTAAAATCAGTTTAAAATTGTTGCTGTTTGTGAAAAAGCCTCACGGTCTGAAAACAAACTTGCATGAACTTATAGCAAGGTATTTCCATAGAAAAATACATTTTAATTATTTTAATTAAAATGGCAGATACTGTACTGATACTGGAAAAGGTAAATGCCAGTCTTCAAAAGCACTGTATAATTTCCACTTTCAAAATATTCCACTGAATTTTAATAGATAGTGAAACAGCCCTGATTCCTCTCCCTTACCCCAGCTTTAATTGCACTTATTTCAGCCAAATTGTTCTTGGTTTATATGAGTGGCAGAGCTAGCTTGAAAGGATGGCCTTCAACGTGGAATCACTTGAATACGAGCATTTAATTCTAGAGAAGAGCTCTGGTCTGGCGTAACTGCCTCCTGTGCCTGCCCTTTTCCATGTTTCTGGAGTGTGTACAGGAGTGGGAAGAGGAAGTAGCAAAGTTGGTAATAGTTTTTTGAACCACGGTGTAACATACATGGAACACTGAAACTGCAATTGTGCACCTGCATCTGGCAGCTGATTTCAAGGTCTGGGAACTCCACCCAGTTCCATACACAGTCCCTGTTCTGCTTTTAAATGCAACTCTGGCATAACAAACAACGTCTGCTCATGTTTGTATGTATGCTTCGTGCAAAGAAAGCATTTACAGACCTTCTAAACTCCCTATCTTACATGAACTTCCATTTCCATTACCAGAAGCTCTTTAAACCTATTACTGCAGCTACCTGTGCATGCTGAGCTTGGCTTTCAGGCATTCTATGTGTAACCTCTGAGTGATTCCACTACACCATTTTGTACAGTATAATTGTAACTTTAGATTAAAGAATGATCTGCAATGAAAGCTTAGGCAAATCCTGAAAGATTGTATTTTAGGATTAATCTTTTGAATCCAAATGTTAGTATCTTTAGATTGTTACTGAGAATTATCTACTTTGTTCTGAGCTAGGAATGTAACTTCCACCTGGTATCTCTATGGAAGTAGTCTTTTCTCTTATTCTAAGCCTTTTAAATAAGCAATTAAGATTTGCAGTAAATGGTCTGACCCACTGGCTCCAAAGATCTGTGTGGGGCAGCGCAGTAAGCAGCACTAAACAGATGTCTACAGAAAGATATGAAATTATCATTATTATTGTGTCCAAGTATATCAATTACCTGTAGAAGATTTAAGGGCCGAAGATTTGATGTATTTTTCAAACCAAATGGGCTGCCTGTTAAAGAAAACATCTTTTTATTAGTAGTGAGTCTTTACTCAGTTGTATTTGTGCTTTGCAGTACACCTTTCCACTGGGACTATTTCTAAACATTTGCAGTTGGAAAACTGGCAAGTGTAAATTTCATACTTAATACAATGCTGCATTTTCCATAATGCAGTTCATAGTTATTCAGACTCAAAGCGCAAAAGAGCTGACTAAATGAAATTGGTATCACTACTAGCCACTGCACCCCGTGACCTATAACCTGTAAATGGATTTACACCAAGGTGATTGTGGAGAACACCACAGCAGTTATTTTTCAGTGATCCTTTTTCTGTCTTTAAAAAGTTTTACTGTTTGTGCAGTAAGTCCAAAAAAACCCGAGGGCTCAATGAAGTAATACACTCTTATCAACCTTTAACAGAAAACAATCCCACCCCAAATCTGAGCAACACTCCACTAAGATAGCAGCCCTGGAGGTCTTCCTTCGTATCAAATGGAAGCCCTGGAGGTCTTGCACACACCCAGCTCAGCTCACTACTTGCATCTGTTGTGCGGGTGACAGTGCAGCATGTAAAAATCTGTGACACCAAACTGGTAGAGGTTGATAGTGCTTGAAAGGACAGAACTAGACTAAAAGCGATCTTCGTGAATTGAAGAAATGGTCCAAAACTCAGTAACATTGAATTCAAAAAAGACAAATGACCAAGTACAAAATTGTAACTAGCTTTGTGTCTATACAGCAAGAAAGGACATGAGAGTTACAGTAAGTCACAAACATATCCAAATCATCCATATCACAAACTACAGAGCACACAAAAGAACCTCTTCACACAGTTTACATTTATAAAATTCACTGTCACAAGATGCTGTAGAGATTCCAAAAATTAATGGATTCAAAAACCAACTGGATAAATCCACAGACTAGAAATCTAGCACAGGATATTAAGCACAAAGATCCACGTGGATATTCTTCAGCCGAGAAAGTCTCAAAGCTGTAGATTGCCAGAAGAGGTACAGTTACAGACAAGGGATGTTTCACTTCACACTCTTGCCTCATCTTATACTCTCTCCTCAGTATCCTCTAATGGCAACTGTAAGAGACAGAATATAGACTGGATGGATTTTTGGCCTAAACCAGTAAAGCCATTCTTATGTTAAGGTAATGCTGTTTCAAAAAATACAGATAAAAAATAGGCAGACCTCATTTGGGGAAATGTTAACAGGAATGTTGTGAAAGAGATGAGATGCATTTATTCTGCTGTGCTCCACAGTGGTAAATCAGCCAAGCTCAGGCTTGTGTCCAGTTTTGGTTATCACATTTTAAGAAGGATGTAAGCAAATTGGACAGTCTAGAAAAGAGTGACAGGATTATGAAAGGTTTGAAAAATACGACCTGTCAGAAAGAGAAGACAAATGTGGGACATGACAGCATGTTTGATACTTAGAAGGTAAAGAGAAAGAGTGAACAACTATTTTTCACGTCTGAAAGGTATAGGAGAAAAATAATTGCAGTTCAGGAGATGCACTGTAATCAGAAGGAAACATTTTGCATGGATAATGAACCACTCCAAACAGCTACTGAGGAAGATTGGAATCTTCTTTAGTGAAGGTATTTAAAGACAGTTTAGATAAATATTGGTTCAGTATGGCTTAGACAGATTTGACTTTCTTAGCATAAGGGACAGATATCTTGAAGTCTTTTACCCTTCTCATTCTATAATCATACATTAGATTTTTTTCTTTATTGTATGTTCAGAAAAAATAAACTGGTACTTTAAATTGTGCTTTTAAGATTTATACAGCTGCATTTGAAGGCAGTAAGGAACTACTTAACTGTTGTACAAGAATAAAGTAGTACCAGGGCCAGAATAAAATGCCCCATACATTTAAAAAAATGAGGCCTCTTTCTAAGTTCAATCATGCCTTTTTTTCTTGGCAAAAAATTCAATTCAAAAATTGCATTTGAATTTGGAGTTTCTCTCAAACTTCTTACTGAGCACACCAAACAATCCAAGTTTTGACTATGTATCCTCAGCCTAGCTCACCAAAAACCATCTTCAAACAATCTCCAACACAGCCTACACCTTGAACGCAAAAGCATATTTGTTGTTCCTGGGCTCCAGCCATCAAATACACAACCTCCTCACGCTATGGCCACTTCAGACCATTTTTCTCACAAAATGTTTTCACACTGTCCCTGTCTGAAGGGTGGCTTTTCCACTCAGTCACACTAACCTGCTTGAGAGGCAGACTGCATTGCAGCGGGCAGTGCACTTGGTACCAGACCTCCTGGGGGTAAAATGCCACTCAGATTTATACCTGCAGGGGCTATGGCACCAGTGTTGCACCCCAACATAGGGTTTGAACCACTCATCAGTGACTGTGCTCCACTGTAGAAGAGGAAAGACAACACATCAAACCCAAGTGGCACAAGTAAACCTGAATAAATTTTTGCCCTCTGTCTTATGGCCAGTAAATCAGTTGCTTGCAGTAAATTATGCGATTATGGATAAAGCATCAGTGCAGCTGAAAAAAAACTTGTTTAGCCCAGAGTATAACAAATACATTCGATATTATTAGCATATATAGGTTTTTTTATCCTTTGCTATCAACTGAGGAAAATAAACCTCAAGTGGTCCTTTTATTCTAGAAATATTAAAAGATCTTCAAAATGGTTGTACTATCATAAAAGGAACAGGTTTGCATTCTCTTTTTGCCCTATTAAAAGTATCTCTAATTTATCAACAGTGACCAACTGCTGAACACCTTAGCTGGATAATTTAAATGTCTGATACCTGCACTGAAGCACACTATGTGTCTTACACTGACCATCGTAATCATAGAATTTTCCTTTGTCTAAAAAGCAGTTCATGTTATACCATACAATCTATTCTTGACTTGGCATTTATTATAATTTTCTTCAAACCACAAAATGAGTTTTAAGGATCAAAGACTGTTTAACCTCAATGCTTTTTTAAGTTGACAGAAACAAATCTGTTCCCATTTTTTGTTTAGATATGGTCTGCATATGATATTCTACCTCCTCTCTGATTAATAAAAAAAAGTTTTCAAACTTATAGAGCAAAACTTCAGAAATCACTTAAATTGAGATAAAGCCTTAAGAAACGAACCTATATGACTCCAAAAAGATGAAATCAATAAAGGCCTTTCTTAATAGATCTTTTCAATATTCTAATAGTAAGTGACTTCTATTTGGGAAATGCAAATAGTTTGTAGTGGCCCTTTACTTTGTAATTACAAGGTGAATGATCTTTTTTGTATTGTAGATCCTGAAAAATATTTACCCTAATGGATAGTGGACAGTCCTGGACCACATCCCTTCCCACCCCCTCTAACCAACCCCCATGGTAAATTTAGAAACCATCATAACAAAAGACTTACCACACAGAGCCCACTACATTGATGAAGTTAAGTCCTGCAGGGTTTGCCATGACCTGGGTGGAGGTTGTTCCTGTAGTAATGGATGTTACCATGGTGGAAAGAGGAATGGTCATTACAGGCAGTGCCTGGCTCAGAGACATTTGCTGCTGAGCAAACGGGGTTAACAAAGTGGGCTGAGGGGTGAAGCCTGAATCTTGGGGAGTAGGGGTGGCAGAAGGGGTAATAGGAGTTGAGCTCTGAGCATCAGGAGGGTGTGGGGTCGATGAAGGGGTGTTGGTTGGAGTAGGAGTAGATGGTTTAGGAGTTCCAGACCCTGCTCATTGAGAAAAATAAAAAGTGCTAGTTTGTTATAAAAGGCCAGTCCTTTTTGTATAATAAGGTTAATGGAATCTTACTTAGCACTGACAATTTCTTCCGTTTTTTAGACTGCAAGTGTTAATTTCTACACGACAGAAGTGTTGCAGCACACACTCATTGTTAAGGATTCAGTATAATCATAAAGAAAACCCATTCTCCATGCTTCATTCCTTGTGGCATACACCAAATTCTACTTTCTTTTAAGGCTTCCATAATTTATCATACATTAAGTGTTATTCCATTTACGAATACTTAAAATAATTTCTTAGTGACCACTTTAACCTAATTAATGTTTGTCCTAAACTGTTAAACAAATAGTATCCATGTACTGCCTGCACAATAGCATCGTGTTAAAAACATATGGAAAACAAGAGAGTCAGCAAGAACGTGTACTATTTCAATAATCCTGGGGTTGATCTAAATTTCATCAGATAGTCAAATGGCCACTTGCCAAATATCGACCAAATAAAAAGCAATAAATTAATATTTAAGAATCAGAGGATAATACTGCATCTTTAAAAGCTACTGGGTAATTCCCTCTGCTTAAATGTAGCACATCCAGCTGTATTTGTTGTGGATGCAGTAGGCGAAGTCTATCAATAGAAAAACAAAACCCCCAAAAAGGTTGAGGTGTTTTTTTGGTTTTCTTTTTTTTTTTTTTTAGCTTTCATGTCCTGCAGAAAGAAAGGAAACAAATATGAATGGTGACCAGAGCCTTAAAGTAACAACTGTGTGCAGCAGATTTACACAATTCATAATACTAACATAAAACCAGACTCAGTATTTTGGAAGAAAACTTTCTGAAGTTTTCTTTTTTATCTTGTGCAAAACAAGAAAGCAGAAAAGTTACACCTTTTGAGCTACTCAGATTTTAAATATTTAATGCAAAAAGCATATTATAATACCATGCAGGATACTGGAATGTGCAGTATACAATTATTCATAAAAAACCTGAGAAGCTGCAGCTATGGTTTCCTCTTTGTACAGATCTGTTCATGAAATGGCTCAAGACGCATACATGTTTTAGAAAATGTTTATGATCTACAGCTATGATTACAATGATCCTGTCAGTGTTAATGAAAATACTTTAACTAGGATGTCACTTCTGATTGAAATTTGCATTTTAACACCTGAGAATATGGTGCTATCAGCAGCAGCATCACCACCACACTTGCAATCAGCAATGATTTGTAAAACAGTGTAGGAGTGTTTTTAAAAAATCATCTTATCGTTTATTGTATCATCACCTCGGGACTGATCAGATTATATACATACATAGATACACAACTGCACCAGCTCCTATAACATTTAAAAAACCAGATGCTTAAATTATGTAAAGGCAAATTGATCTAACATACTGTTTTTACACTGGAGGAAAAGAAAATCTACACTTTGGAATTTTATCTCATCACATCATCTACCAGCCTTTCATATAAGAGGAGATCATGCTAATTGCATAAAATGTATTAAAACGTATACACAGAGGGTGCATACATATATATACAGAAAACGAACACAGTTACAATAAACATAAAATACATACAGCGAACAAGAGACCTGCCTAAAGCTGCACAACTTATACAATTTAGGGTACACTGTACACTTAAATTTCATCATTCCACAGGTTAAGAAGTTTATCTCAGGAAGCATTTATGCAAAAGCCTAAGATTTAATGGAGAATTTAGGTCGTGACTCACTTTGTGAAGAGCTCGCAGGAGACATGGCAGCTGGAGAGAGCATGCTAACTTGATTAAGATCCATAGATTGTTTCCGAGAAAGACCGGGAGGCTTAGAAGGAGGAGGTGGAGTTGGGGATTTTAGATGGCCACTTGACTGTTGTGAACTAAAAATATTACCTGAAAAAGCATAATTAAAATACATTACTATTCTGTGAGTACATGTTAATTGGAATATTAGGATACAATTTTGTGAACAATATAATCAGAAAGTAAAAAAAAAAAACAACCACAAAAAAAACATGCTCTTCTCACAGATAAGATGCTGGTATTTTTTTATTAAATCTTTACTAAACGGATATCCTGTCATTTTACAACACACAGAACATGTTAAAATGAGACGCTTGAGTCAAAAAATAATTACCTGAAGAGCTACTTCCTGAACTTGAAGGTAATTTGATAGGAGGAGGTCGGTGTTTTACACCTTTCCCCAGTACTGAAGACTGAACAGAGCCTGATACACTTTCTGGCTGCTGGGAGGAAAGAGAAATTAACACTACCACAGCAATGATGAGACCTTCCACACAGTCGACAGAAAAGACAATTCAATTGATTTGTATTAAGGCTTCTCAGAACTACAACAAAATTCCTTTCAGACATTTCAGATGAACTCTCTTTAGATAAAGTGTTTATCATCAAGAAGCAGCATGAAAGTGCTGGTAAAAATTTAAACTGAGCAAAGAAATAAGTAAAATAATTAAAGAGTTTCACTTTTCTCCATAATTCTGAAATTCTTTTTCACAATTTTCACAAACGCAAAAGGGACAAATACACTTGAAATAATAGAACACTTAGGTTTTACTTGAAAAATTACATCATTTCATTCATTCATTCTGTATATACCTGCCATTTTCAATCAAGACAGACTTAAAGAACAGGATCAGAATTCTTCATTCTGGGAGCAGGATTTCAAATAAGTTCAGGAAAATCCTGAATGCAGAGAAATCAAGACACGTTTCCCCACTGGCTTCAGTAGGACCAGAACTTCGTATTTTTAGAGAGAAGATGCAGCCTTTTTGTTTGTTCTTATAACCTAATTATCAGGTTGTCTGAACATAAATCTACTTTAGCTACTCGAGTCTGTAGTTCTCAGTCACTCCCAACAGACCCTAAATCCATTATTCCAGTAGCTGACTCTGACTCAACAGTGAAACACATTCACAGTTACAGTGTATGTGTTTTTACCTATAAAGCAGGTATCCATAAATGAAAGTAATGTCTACACAAACATACAGTTCACAAACTGCTGAAACTAGGAAATGAGGCTGGCAATATAGTGAATGGAATATTTCCATACTGGAACCTGAATTAGATGTGCATGAGCTATGAAATCAGAGCATTGTGCAGAATCACCCATTTTGGTGAGCTTAGCTTCCACTGATTCTCAGTAACAAGTGACAGTCCCTCTACATGTTTCTAATTGCTTGCTTATTAAAAAATGTTTTGAGGAAAATTCTGAGGACTACCTTTCTCTTCTTCTATTAAAATCTGCTTTCTTGATTTTGAAAATAAAGACCAACGCCCCATTCCAAGGATGACTAGATCATTAAATACAGTAACCTGAGGAACTTTGGTCCAGCTTTTGGTGGGGGCTTGGAAAGACAGACAAGCTGACTTCCACAAATACCCTTCCACCCCAACTATTATGTGACTGTACATGCCTGTATGTGTGCACTCATACAGAGAAACATTCATAGCCCTTTCTGCACCTGCTGGCCTTGGAATGCTGCTGGTCTGGCTGACACCAGGAACTACCTCTTTCAGAGAAACACTGCTGGAGTTCATAAGTAAGTACTTAGGGCAAAGATGTCACAAAGGAAACACCCCAGTGGATACAAATGCCGGTTACTGTGGGTGCTGAAAAGCCTTCTGCAGAGAAGTTTTCCAGCTTTCTGCAGCATCCTGTGAGAACTTTGTCTTTCTCACGCAAGCCATGAAAAACAGAGAGACGATTTTGTAAACAAATTCTCTAACACCTGCCAGCTTGTTTTCCTAGTTTTGTTATGGTACTTTGGAAAATATTTTGGAATGGGTGTTGTAGAGTACTAGCCAATCATGCTGAGGGGTGGCTGGTCAAAGGACCAATGGCCTCCTGCCATCTTTGTGAACCACCTTATAAAAGGCCAGATTAATTAATAAATTCATTGGCTTTTCTCCCTGGACTTGGACTTTGTGTCGTGCTTTTCTTTCCGTTCCTGGTACAGCTGCGACAGGTTACTAGCTGGAGCATAACATACAGCTCCCTGCTGAAGTACTGACTCTGACCAAAAAAAGCCAGAAGCAGCAAGTAAAACACAAGGCAATGCCAACAGGCAGGAAAATTTGGGAATGCAAGAATTTATCCTGGAAACGTAGAAATGTGTAAACATACACATTTTAAAGTTGTTGGGCCTTGTGTTTTGGAGGTTTTTTTGGTGGCTTTTTTTGTCTGTTTGGGGGGTTTTTTTGCCTTTTTTTGTTTGAGGTTTTTTCTGCCTTTGTTTTTTTTTGGTTTTTTGTTTCTTTTGTTAGGTTTTTTTTTTTGTTTTCCTCTTCAAATTGAAGAGAAAATAATTTCAATTTCTAAAAGGTAAAAGAAGTTCAGCTACTCCATCTGCTTCTGTGTTTACTGACCTGCAAAACAAGACACACAGCTGCATTTTACTATACTGCTCTATGAAAGTTTCATCTGAACAGGGGAAAATGCTAAAATAAAACTTTGGAGCTAACTACATGATACACAGCAAACCCCCCACCCCTCAAAACAGCTAAAAGACAACATTTGAGCATTGAAAACATAAATGCTTTCCAGTAACTTTTCCATTACACTCACACTGAATGATCGTGACCATAAAGCATTTAAAATTCATTCAGGATGACGTTTTTAGGTTATTTTACTGTTAAATGTGGATAACAAAAATTATTCTAATAATTCAATAATTAAGGGCAAATAAAAGAAATGTGTAACTTGATAAACTCACTTCCATTTCCTTCCCTGGAGAAAGATGACTGACTGATCCACTTGAATTATGAAACATTTTCACAGTACATTTAGCTTCATTTTGCACTAATTCCTGGTACTGGTTCACCACCCTGAAACAAACAATGAGGACATAAAAAGATTAACAACTTTGAACTTCTAAAGTAGATATGTATAGATAAACACATAATTGTATATGTTATAGTCATGTATTTTATATATTATGTAAGCATATCTCTATATAACATAGAGATGCACATATAAAAAATGTATTTATACCTCTTTGCATCTTTCTACATTATATTCCTGGGCTCTTAGATTTATTCCATTTTAACTTTTAATCTCTTTTTTTTGTAATGCAAAATACAGTGTGAGAAACATTCTGTTGGAGGAATATGGAAAACAATAGACAGAATAGTTCCATTCCCAAAAGCAACTGCAGATCTTTGGGATGTCAGTCAATGGGGATCCTGTTCCCTCTTTTATTACAGGGGTCCAGAATCTTTTCATAAAAGTGTCTCTTCCACTTATGCTGCCTGTGGAACAGTCAACCCTCCTTTAGCTTGAGGTCTATGTCAGGTGAGGACTCTAAATGCAAGGGCTGAACCATCACTCCTCTGTGAACATTATGACAAACATTTGATAAAGCATCCGGAAAACAAGTTTAAAATACTGTTCTATCAAAATGAATCAAATAATATGTCTCTATTAATCTAAGACAATCAAGTTGAGGGAATACTGTTGCACAAAGATGAGCAGAATATACAAAGTGACCTTGAAATACCAAGCATAAGTGCTGTGGTCACTTACAGTCTGGCAGACTAGACCCCAGTGAAAACCTGCTGGAATATTTCCATTATCTCACACCTAAATGTGATGAAATACACTTTGTTTTGATATAGCCCTGCTTCTGTCATATGCTGTTACCTGACTAATGCAGACATAAGCAAGAGCCCTGACACAGACAACAGAGGAAAGGGGGCAGTGTATCATTTTTAGCAGTTAGATTTTAGACTGACTCAAAATCACAGTGGAATCAGGGTAGTAAAATGCCATGTACTTGAAAAGGTCATCCTGCCCTCCTCTACTGTTTCTTCTTGTCCCTGTCCCTTAAACCCTGTGGCATATTCTGACAAAAGGACTTGTGCAACCCAGTGATAAACATGATCAGGAAATCAATCCCAGTTAAAACTAGGCTCTTGTAACATTGTTTTACTTTTCAGCCAACCAATCCCTCCAGTTCAGTTTACAGAACAAGCAGCAAAATTATCAGCACAAAGGAGGCAAGAGAGAATATAAAGTAAGAGTTTCCTAATCAAAATTACCTATTAAAAAAAGAACGTTATTACTGTTTTTTGATCAAATCTAAGATCATTTCCCTGCCAGGCACATAAGGATGCAGGGGGATAAGAGCTATGGCAGGTACATCCTAAGGAGGCACAAAAACACAACTGGCTCTGACAGAGGTTGCTTTTTAATGGTTCTGTGCTCACATGCACAGGCAAGCTAGGGTGATGCACACTGACAAACACTTAAAAACCACTTATTTTGCTGCCTCAGTTATCTCTGAATTGCTACTCCTACTCATTCTACAACTAAAATATGCTGAAAAACTGTTTTATTACTTGCTTCTCTGGAAAGCTAAATCAAGACATGCACAATGCACAAAACTAAGAGGTATTAATCTTAAATTCTAGATTACACTTCAAATGACAAGTTCAAATGAACCACTTCCATCATTGCTAATTTACCATACCAAATGTCAGGATGAAATTACTGCTAAGTGCTCTCAGAGTTCAGGTAGCACGACAAGCTGTACTGACGTATTCGATGTCCTCTATTCTTCCTTGCTTGTTAAATACAGAAACTACACACTATCCTACTTCTTGTTATAATGACTAATTCCTCTTATTTTTCCTCATTTGTTCTGCATCTGTTTCCACAACCATAACACTGGCAGTCATAACTGCCAGAAAGGAACAAAACTTATTATTTGTCATCAATCCAAATAGCTGCACAAACTATATTAATTTACCTTTCAGCATCAGTCTTCGAACCAATAAGGAACCTAAAATGTAAAGTACATTTTCAGTCATGACTTGGACTAAAAGAACATATTTTTATTATCACAAGGCTTCAAACAAATGGCAGTGGTGTGTTTTTTTCATACTTGCTCAAAATATAAATGATAATGTATTCATTAAATGGACTGGGTATCACTCAGTACTTGAAATACACACTTGACTTCCTAACTACACATACGATATACACACATGATCTAATACGGTCTCCTTTAACAGTAAATCACCTACAAAGCAAAAGGCAGAATATAGAAGTTTTGGATTTTATATTTTAAAAAAATGGAGGCGAGTAACTGCTACAGAATTATTAGTGTAAAAAGTACAAAGGAAAAGTTATGTATAAATCCACAACATACCAGTACACTCAGACTGAAATACAAGTGTCTTGAGGGATGTCAAAAACAGCCTTACGCATAATATTTTAACAAACATTCAGTTTCCATTGTTTGATTTTACTTAAGCCAATTCCAATTCCCCGTGATTTTCCAACCTCCTAAATAAGTATCTCTCTTTTGCATAACACTTATGGGCTTGCAAACTAATTACTACACTTTTTAACTTTCCAGAACTTTCTCTTTCTCCAGCTCAAAGAAGAAAAAACTATTAAAAAAACATTTTATTTTACTTTATTGAACAACAAAAATGTTTACTTCACCTTTCATTTCATATGGCAGTTTGCTAATGAGGAGTTATCCAAGTTTCAATGAACTTTAATTGGCAATGTCTTACCAATTATTTCCAAAACCCTCCAGGCATCTAAAACCTCTAAACTGATTTAATTCCCAGCCTTATTACAGAACTCTACGATAGCACTGTTTTTCAGGGAAGAGCAGTACTAAGCATGTGTGCTGGTTTCGGCTGGGGTAGAGTTAATTTTCTCCATGGTAGCTGATACAGGGCTGTTTTGGATTTGTGCTGAAAACAGTGTTGGTAATACACGGGTGTTTTAGCTATTCCGAAGCAGTACCTACACAGGTCTTTTCTGTCTCTTATGATCAAAAGGGCTGGAGTGTACAAGAAGCTGGGAAGTAATACTGCAAGGACAGCTGACCCCAAGTGACCAAAGGAGGGCATATTCCATACCATATGGCATCATGCTCAGCATATAAAGCCAGGGCAAAAAGGAAGAGAGGGGTGGAGGAAGCATTTAGAGAGAAGGCGTTTGTCTTTCCAAGTAACCATCAGGTGTGATGGGGCCCTGCCCTCCTGGAGACAGGAAAACACCTACCTGCCCATGGGAAGTGGTGAATGAATTCCTTGTTTTGCTTTGCTTGCATGTGTGGGTTTTCCTTTAACTATTAAACTGTATTGACCTCAATCCACATGGTTCCTCACTTTTACCCTTGCTATTCTTTCCCCCATCCCACCAGGGAGGCCAGGGGAGGAGGGAGTGAGTGCTTGCATGGTGTTTAGTTGCCAGCTGGGGTTAAACCACAACAGTATAAAAACAAACAATAAATAGCTCAAGTCTAGGGATAAAATATTCTTAATACTTAATATTTTAAAGATTTAAAAAAAAATAAGAGAATGATTACATATTAGATGATAAAAATAACTTTCATTAGCAGAACTAAAAAGCTTGCTCAGTCTCACTGCTCCTTCCCTTACTGAAGTTTATAGGCTCTACTCTGCTGCACAGGTTCCTCCACACAAATAATCTGGTACATACAACAAAAAGAGATGAGAACAGAGAATCTTGTAGAATCACAGCCAAAACCAGCACATTCCCAACAATTTAAAATTATGAAGCTTCTTAGAAGCTCATGTTTTTCTTCGTTTTTTAGTTTAACTGGATCTAAGAGTAAGCAGAATATAGTCAAGTCTTATGCTTTCACAGCATCAAGCAAATTTTGAGAACAATTAAAATTCTGAATATCACCAAAAAAGAGTGCAGCAACAATGTTTTATGGTGTCTTCACAATTTGCATGACTGGATTTGCTGATGGTCTTATTTTCCCCTCAATGTATCCTTAATGTAAAAGAATGTACTAATTTAACATGAAAGCGCATTTGAAATATGATGGTTGCTTGTATACATTTGGTTTTAGTTTGGGGATTTTTTGGTTAAAAAAATCTTAAATCATATGTCTAGCTCTAGAGTATTTTTATGACTGAAAATGATAAGTAATGTTTGTTTTCCTTCACCTATTGGATCACAGCATAGTTTAAAAGAGAACATGTAACTTACTGTGATGGAGTTAATAGGCTGTCATTTTCCTCATCACCTTTGAGTGTCTGAATTTTACCATAGTACAAGGGATTGCCAAGAGACTGAAAAATGGTCAGTTTTGTTTTTTGAAGCTGATTACCAACTTCACATTCAAACACATAATCATCCTTCATTTCCTAAAAAGACAGAATGACCTAGTAAGTCTTGAACAAGCATTAGCCAAAACAGAGAGTAAAACAGACCAGCTCTATAAACAGTATAGAGTAAGAAACATTCTATAAGTAACTCTGAAAGTAAGTAACACTCTACAGGAAGGGGTGCATTATCTAAAATGAAAGTGATTCCAGAAGTTATATTAACAGGATGAGAGGAAAAAGAGTTTATTGTCTCTTAAAAATACAAAGATATTGCAAACCCCAATCAATCATGTTAGACATGGAAAGGCAGACTGGGTAAACATAAATAGAAACAGTTTTATATGAATTATGACAATGCAAAAAACGTTCAGAGTAAAATGTTGGAACTGAACATTAAGTTCTATGGGAAAGTGTTACTTTTTTCCAATATGCACCTACAAAGATATCATGATACATGCTGTTAATAAAGATAGTACCTTGCCTCTGAAATTATAAAAAATCAATCGACTATTTATGTCTGATTATATTAAATTACTACTTCTGATCAAATCACATAGTTTGTGCCAAAAATCTTAAGGTTCAGCTTAAACATTGCAGAAAGAATTTTTTGTAAGAGGCATTTAATAATAATCTCTTTCAAAATTTAACATTTTGATTTCAATAAAGCTCTTTTTCATCAGCCTTTGAGTGTCTGAGTAAAGAAAGGAATTTGTTGTGCAAAGTACTGCTCCATGTAAATTATTATCCTTTCTTTAGTACAAGCTGCTTATCCTTGTACTTCTGGAAAATCTGAGGAAATCAGACTGATTACATGCTTGCTTTACTGTATAAAATTACAAGTATCTCTGGTACTCTTCCCATGTCTCTGTAACACATGGAAGATTAATTAAATTGAGGGAGGGAAGATTATTCCACATTACACTGATTTCGTTGAAATAAGAGGCATTTTAACTAGAGACGGTGAAGTTTGGCCAAGGGTTTAAACTACTCACATGTGCTGGCCAGACAGTTGGTTGTGAGTCATCAGACTTGATAGACTTTTCTACTTTGGCATATTTTTCCACCTTAAAGAAAATAGAGAGATCAGAAAAGAAAGAATTACCTATGTTATGAATTCAGAGAAACTTAATTGAAGAACCTTCAGAACTTTACATTTGTAGCGCTACACCGTATTTGTTATGTTAAACTTAACGAAAGAGTGAAACATGGTTTCAGACTACAGATTGAAATCATTGCCTGCAATGTGGAATGGTATTACGTAATTTCACAGTAACAGTAATTCCTAAACCCTCTGATTAAGTCAGGTACAACACAGTTGAAGTGAAAAGAGAGGTTTGTTTTGTAAAAACTTACACTGTCATTTCATGTGTAATTTGCATTCTTGCCAGCCCTATGATGTCCAAAGCTACAATCTTGTCTAGTCTAGTCTTTTAAAAAAATCTCAGTATACTAGAGAAGACTTGTGGAAAGGGACCTGGGGGTCCTGGTCGATGGAAAGTTGAATGTGAGTCAGCTGTGCATTGGCAGCCAGGAAGGCCAACCCTGTCCTGGGGGGCATCAGGCACAGCATCACCAGCCGGGCAAGGGAGGGGATTGTCCCACTCTGCTCTGCACTGGGGCAGCCTCACCTCGAGTGCTGCGGGCAGTTTTGGGTGCCACAGTGTAAGAAAGATATAAAGTTACTAGAGAGTGTCTGAAGGAGGGCAATGATGATGGTGAAGGTTCTGGAGGGGAAGCCGTATGAGCAGCGGCTGAGGTCACTTGGTCTGTTCAGCCTGGAGGAGACTGAGGGGAGACCTCACTGCAAGTTACAGCTTCCTTGTGAGGGGGAGAGGAGGGACAGGCACTGATCTCTTCTCCGTGGTGACAGTGACAGGACCCAAGGGAATGGCCTGAACTTGTGTCAGGGGAGGTTTAGGCTGGATATTAGGACAAGGTTCTTCACCCAGAGGGTGGCTGGGCTTTGGAACAGGCTCCCGAGCATCAAGCAGGCCACAGCATCAAGCCTGAGTGCAAGAAGCACTTGGACAGAACACATGATATGGTTTTGGGGGTTGTCCCGTCCTGCAGGAATAGGAGTTGGACTTGATGATCCTTGTAGGTCCCTTCCAACTCAGGATATTCTGTCAGTCCCTTCTGTACACTAGTAGTATGTGTTTTAGCTGTGCCAGCAACTAAGAATATGAATGTCCCTGAGAGAAAAATGCACACAGAGTGAACAAAAGAACTCTCAACTAGAATCCGCTGTATAAAATTTTAAACTTTTCAAAATATTAATGTCCTACAGTATAACATATCAAAAGAGAGGAATTTCTACCAGGATGAAAAGTGACTAATTTTTAAATAACCTACAAACCTGATTTGTTTTTCTGGTTTTCATACTATCAGACAACTTCAAACAGACATGTCCTCATCGAGCCCAGAGAAGAACAATACTAACAATTTGTTTGTACTGATTACTTCATCCAAACTATTCTGTTACAATTGCAATACATTACAGAGTGGAATGATTTGTGCTTATACCTTATGGTACAGAAAAGTAATTGTAAATGTTAAAGTCTCTCCCCTTTTTTAAAAGTCATTCTTTGATACTGGTTACTTCTTAGATACTTCTTCAAATAATACAATTTCTAATAATTGCTAATTATACATAACAATTGGTGGTCTTACATCTACTTCAGAAGGAGCAGTCAAGTAGCAAGGGTTCTGTTTCCACATATCTACGCACTGGAAGATAAAAAAGCAGGATTAATATATTAAATACTTTAATTAAATAGTTAGAAGTATATTACATTACTTTTCAGAACACGTACATTTCCAGCTTTTGAAATTTTGAGGTCATACTGCTGGGCTGCTTTCCTCTCCTTCCTTTTCTGTAAGTAGTCAAGTAGTCTGAGCTGAGGTGGAGTTGAATAGTGAGCTACTTCTTGCTGTCTGTTCAGAGAGGACCTTGAGTACCTTTTGAAGCACCTATTGCAAAATGACACATAATGTTGTGAAACCATGAACATTAAATTCTCCGCTGCCTGTGTACAAACACAGAAATATGCAGGGCACTGCTACTTACATTGAGACTAGTAAGATTTTAAATACTAGTTTGAAATTGCTTTTCTGGATTGCACTGCACAACTCCAAATCTTGATTACATTGATAAAATATACTTGTATTCTGTTCATCTGTTTCAGCACTAAGAATGGGGCTATTTTTAAAATACATAATTTAAGTACATCATCAAAATGAGTAACTAAGAAGTTGCCAAGCTTAAAATATTTGTGTATTGTCACAGATTTCAGTTCCATCAAAAGATCTTTGTACTACTTATGTAACTACAAAATTATAAAGACAGTAACTACCCTCTAGTCTTTGTTTCGTGACAAACTCATGGGCACAGTACTGCCATTTTGTACATCCATTTAACCACTTCTCCTATTTTTTTAGTGGAATATTTGTTGACCATCAACTTTTAATTTCAAGGACAGATTGATCAATTTCATTATTAATATTTTTTTAGAAATTAACACTGGTTTGGCACTAGCTTAGTATTTCAATGCAAATCCAGTTTTAAGTATTTCAGTAATTGTGACAGACCATTAATATGTTTCCTTTTCACAGAGTGAATGCAACTCTTGTAGCAGAACAAACATGTTGAACAAATGTTTCAGGCTTCTGTGGAAATAAAAAAGGGCCCAACCATGCACAGAAGTGAAACAATTTCAACATTTTGTACACAGTGCATACCACATTATTTTAAATTTTTCCAAGATTCTTATATGCTTACACTTCTGTTTAGCCTGAATGTCAAACAGACAAGTAATTCCTTTTATTTGTTCACTCAGGATTAAAATCATATGTAACTTTTAACAAATTAGAGACCAATATGCAACATATTCATTTATATATTTTACATTACTGAGCTGCCATCTGACTCTGCTTACACAAAATCTATGCAAAAAAACCCCAAATCCAAACTGCAGTATAACAGATTAAATTAAGAAAATATACATACGTTTTCCTTTGATACAAAAATAAGCATACTGCAGTATCTACTAGTCACTGAAATGTAATATTGAGCACTTAAAAATATGATATAATTTCTTGACTGTTTCTCACACATTCCTATTTAAGTAGGTATTACATACAAGGAGCTAAATTTTCACATAAAGCATTATTAATGTTTTTCTTTGAAAATATGTTTCATACTGAAAGCTACCGTTTCATGGGGCGAGTGTTCATCTTCTGCTTGTTATACAGGAGTCTGTTTGTAGTACAGGTCACTGCTATTGAAGGATCAAGACACAAAGGCTCTGCTGTAGCCAAAATAAGTTGGCTCTCAAGTAGGAGTTTGTCCTCCTGTAATATACACAGCTGTTAATAAATATAAAAATATGACAACTTTTACACTAGTTAAGTTCCTATACACTTATGCATGTGGACATTATCTTAGAAAAAACAGAAAAAAATGTATTAAACAAATAAAGAATTTTAATACATTTTTATTTTGTTGTGTATTTATGACATCACTGTAAAGTTTTTAAATAACCTCTAACCTACCTGTGTCCATTTGTGGTTGTCACTTGTTATAGAATGCACATCACAAATTAAAGTCTGTGGAAGAAGACATAATGGTAATTAGCTTTCAACTGAGTAACAGGATTTCTTAATATATGTTCAGTAACGATGCACATCCAGTCTAGGAACCACAGTAACACTGAGAAATTACTCAAGGTTCTTCTTTACCTGCATTGTAGGTCGCAAAAGAATGTGCTTGCTTTGGTACGTTGGAGATTTCATGTTACCAGACTGCCTATAGTCACGTATTTCTGCTATGACACATCCACAATGGAAAATATTAACCTGGTTGAGAGAAAAACACCAACTTTTGAATAAACAAATATTTACCAATCTGCCCCTGCCTCTACAAAGAAGTTTGTTATATAACATATAAAATTCGGTGAAACTATGAATAAAACTAATGACTAAGTTTTACAGACCAGCAGTCTTTCTTATGTACCTAGACATACCAAAAATACAAGCTTCAAATGCAGCGTTTTCATATGCCAGCAATGCAGTCATAAGAAATTCCCGTGCCAAACATTCCATAATGACAAAGAACAAAGGAAATTTTGCTAGAGCAGAGTTGAAGATGTTTCACAACCTTAATCATAGCAATCTCTCTTTTATCTCCTCCTCCGCAGTATTTACTACTTTTTTTGCTATATATCAATAAAATATTTATTTGAGGCATTAAATACTACAGTTTCATATGCACAAGTGTTTTATGGCTTGTGCTTACAATCACCTATGTGAAGCACTCAAAAAAATCAAGGTCTCTCTGCGTACCATACATAAGTTCTTTCTGAAAACAAAAATTGCAAACCTGAGATTTTTCCAAAAGATCAACCAAAATAGGTGGTAGTTCCTCTGCATCCAAATATTCAAGCAGCTCTCCTTCCTCATAAGGCAGACGAATGGTCTCAGAATCTGAATTTAAACAGAACACATTACCTTTGTGTTTCAAGTTCAAACATTAACAATGAGAAATCTAAAACAAACTTGCCACAGGAAAAAGCATGGTTGGCAGAAACCTATCCACACAGACCATTTTTTTGCATAGTAATAATTTTTACATCCATTTCTGTTACCAGAGCTTTATTTTGCTCTTACTGTGCTGGTTTTTGCTCCCAAGTTACATAATGTATGCTCTTATTGCATGACATGGTACAAATGGCATGAAGATGTCACCAAACTGAAACACAAATGCCTTTAGACAGACCTAGACATGGGAAGCAGTGAAAGAAACAATCTGACAGAAGGAACCTGAAGTGAGAGAAACTTGGATATGCACCTCCAGAAACTAAGGGGGAAATAAAGAGAATGGAAGGCTATCAAAAAGACCCCTATCTACAGATTTACGCTGTATATAAACAGCTCAGAGCTTTATGTAAATTTTTAGTTCAAGTACAGCTGGTTGTTCTCCCTCCCCTCACCCACCCCTGGAACTATGTTGGAAGTGAAACAGTTAAATGTAAGCAACAACACATTCTAACAATTTATATAGCATTCTGAGTATTTTTAAAAATTCATGAGAAAAATATTACCTGAACCATTTTTTCCCCTGAGCATCAGTGAATAACCCTCGTTTCCTGGATAAAGGTTCACCACAAGACATGACAACGTCTCCTGCATAACCAGCTTCTCAAGTAAATTCACATTTCGCCTCAGCTTCTGCTTTAAAAGTAAACATTGCTCATGAACATAATACTATGAAATCATTAGCAGAAATAAAAACAATTGCTAGAACATGATTTAGATTAATGACAGATTATACATCTAAACAAGCCCAGTTAAATTTAATTGTATTGTATTCAGCAGAGTGAACATATTATATATTATCACACATTCTTATACACACAGATTTTTGTAAAAAATCCCACTCATTTAAATTATAAACCCTAGAACTGGAAGTCCACAGATAACAGTTAAAAAGAAAAACCCTATGCTACAATGTTGTAAATCTGGAGTGCACCATTATTTGTATCACTTCTATGAACATCATCAATCCAGTATAACTTGTTTGGTAACAACAACAAAATATTTAACACTTTCAGATATTCCTAACAGAAGAAGGTATTTCTCTCCAGGATTAAAACAACGAATTGGAGCACTTGGAAGCTTTCTTAATTGCATTATCTTGTCTGTATTTGCTGAAATCTGATCCAGCAGCTGCAGAGACTATTCCCTTATTTAACTGTAAAACTATCTTTTCGATGTATGTATAGCAGATTATTATAATTAACTTAGTGTGTTTCAGAGACCCCATATACATCCTACAAATTGAAACATCTGAAATCCCCTTAGAACTTAAGACAATGAATTCTAAACCTCAGATAATTTTACAGCTTCTGGTTGGAGGCCACATTTCATCTCTGAATACCAGCTCTGGGTACAACCATTAATTAGGAGTTAACCTGAGTGCTCTTCTCATTCATTTTTATTTCCTTGAAAGCAGCAACACAGCAGATTCCACAGCTTGTTCTTCTTGTTCCATTTGACATTCAGAGTTTAGCCAAGCGATTTGTGCCTTTTACACCTTATATTTAGCGTTGATAAGCCTGTTTGAGCCTCTTTGCTAATATGAAAAATTTTCACAAAACTTCTTAGTTTACCAGCAGTTGGAGAAATAAATCTGAATTTACAACAAAATTACAGGGTGTAAAAAATTAGTCACATTTTTCCCATGGCAGTCATGCTAAGCAATTGATTGTGCAACAGTGATAATGACAACAATGCACACGGCATTGACACAGGCACTGAACTTGAACACAAGTGCCTTTGGTGACACAGGATTAAGACAGAATGAAGAGGTCACTCAAGCCAGTCTAGACCTTACTATTCATATTATATAGTCTTATCTTTAGGTAACTACTACAGTAAGAAGAGTTTATACTTCTTTTAACAAAGAAATTAAGTGAAATTAAGTGAAATTAAGTGAAATTAAAAACAAAGTATTTTCTCAACTTGCCTGTTCAGACAGGAATGAAAAGCGTCTCAGCAATTTCCACTTACCTTTATCTCAGGCTCTTTTTCACATTCTTCAATATATAAATCATAAAGTTTTTGAAATACAGATTTTCTGAAATTACAAAAACTCAACATGTAACCAAAATTAAGTCAAAGAAATGCTATTAAAAAAACTAAATACTGAAACTCTTAGTACCTTCCACTGGATAAATATTTTCTTTTGGGAGGTCTCTGACGGGCACTTTCAATGATATACTAAAAGAGAAAAGTAAACCAAAAAACCAGCACAGTATTACAAAAAAAGTTAATTCTAGTTACCACATAACTTGAGATCATTACCAGACAGTGTTCCATGTATACAGAAAGTAATTAACAGTTACGGTACGTGACTGTTCCCAAAGTGCACTAAACACAATCTGGTTTATGTCACAGTCATCAGTAAGAACACAGCTCAATTTAGCTGTCAAACACAGCATTTCATGGCTATGGCATCACTTCCATGCAAGGTCTTGATTCTATACTCACATCTTGTAATTACAGTAGTAACTAACACTACAACACTACTGTACTTAGTTACCACTACTGAAATTAATGTGGTTAACATGCTAAGGTACAAACAAGTTTATGCATATTGGCTTGACAACATTTACAAATCAAGTACTCTTCAACATCATAATTTCAGGAAGTTCTCACTTTGTCTTTTGCATTTACATTGTTTTTCTCTATAAAGCTGTGCATTATAAATACAATTCATGTACATTAAACATTTGAATTAAAAAAGAATAAGAGAAATATCATCCTCCAGTAAATGTGATTTATATTCTAACAAAGTTTTTCCAAATCTCTATTGTTTGAAGTATTTTGATTAACAGCTTAGTTCAGAATTTATGTGCTGAGAGGTTCTCCCACAGGAACATGTATTTCCCATAACAGGATTCAAGGTAACTATCTATCAGATGTCAGCACAAAAGAACATGAATGTGAAGGCACTTGCCTCTTCATCCTCACTGGGCTATTCCCAAAAACATAAACAGGATTTTATCATGTATTTCTGCCAGGTGTCTTTGCAGAGTCCTGCTTATTTCACAGCACACAGATTTGCTGGTTTAAAAGGGGAAAGCTCAAGTCTTGCACAGTCTATCACCATCACACTTGATGTTCTCAGTAAGAGACAAATACATGAGAGCAATTTCAGTGAGAATTTTGCAAATTCAGTGTTACATGTATAGGTGATTACACACATGCATATTTATATAACATAGTTTTCTACTGCTTTTCAAAAGAAATAAAAAATAGCTGTTGTATTTTTATAACTCTGAGACCAACATATTATGTGCAAACAAGTAATTTGGCTGCTTCTTACCTCAGCACGATCCAATGCCAGTTCTAAAGCTTGTTGCTGCAAGAATCACAAAGGGTTTTTTAGAAATTACATGGCTTGTTTAAACGTCTTCGTGCATTAAAAACACCCCAACAACTCTACTACTACTGATACAAATTTATAATTAGAAGATGGGCTCAAAAATTCTTAGGCACATACTAAACTTTGCCAAAACCTAATGTAACTGCATTGCAAGGCTTGGCTAAATGATGAAGCCTTAGAACAATGAAAGGTAATTAGAATTAAAAGTAGGAATGGAAATCACACCTAATAAAAGCAGTAACAAATACTAACCAAAACAATTAGCGATGACAAATAGCAAACCTGATCTCCTTTATCAAGCTGGTCACTAAGTCAACAGAAAGGATAGGCCAAAATATCCCTGAACAGATGTCCAGGAAGAAAACATTTAACTTTTAGATACTGGTGCCCAAGTACTGGTATAGTTATTTTTCACAAAATGGAAACAAAGATCTTGTGCTCAGAACATTATTTCTGCACATAATACAATTTGAGAGGTGTTCCTTATGACATACCGTTAGGTGGCTAGGAAACAAAACCAGCTTCCACTACAGACTTCCTCCAAGGCGTGCTAAAAGCCTGCCCAACCCTATGAAACACAGCAAAATCTGCAAAAGCTTCTCAATATCCCACAGAATAGTATACTCAATACCATTTATTTTAATGAATTTAGCTCCTTTGGAATGTCTGTTACTTCAGTACACCTGCAGTTGATACACCTTTATTTCAAGAAGAGCAAACAGCTTCATAGATCAGAATTATGAGTTCTTGGACTAAAATTTGACAAGAATTTCAAAACAGAATAAACAAGCACCAGTGTCAAAAAACCCCAAGGAAGTCTTCCTTGGCTCCTAATGTTATTTCTCTGGCACTCACTTAAGCTCTGACACCTTCTTTGTGCGGGAATAATGTGCAGCAGTTAAATGAACCAGACAATGAAATTGATTTGGGATAGGGAGGAAAGAGAGGACAATACTAAGAACCAAAGTGTTGTAGGAGAATGCAATGGTCTTGATTCATTTCCAGGTAAGTCCAGAGAAGCAATGCATTCACTTCAGTGGCAGGTGGATAAAGTCCTTAGGAATGTACACGTGACAAGCTCTAATATTCAGTAAAGCTTAGGAACATTTGTAATAGGTACCTCTTCCCAAATATGTGTTTGTCCACTTTCCTCAGTTTAAACCATCCCTATCAGCTGCTCCTAAAAGCAAACACCTCTACTTGAGCCTCAAGGAACAGACGACACATGAGCCATGTCCAATCCAAGACAGCAGCAGTTATTACATAGATAATATTAGAACAGAATGCAGTGAAGAAAACCATACTACACAACAACAAAAAACAACAAAGAAATATACAACAAAAACACTCATATAATGTACCTAAAACAAACTTTCTTACCAGTTCATGAAAATCCCCCCACCTACTTACCGTGCTATTGTGTGGTAGAACCTGCCACGACAGAACATTTAAATTTTCAAGTGTCTAGGTGTTATTATGAAAATGTCTAATACTGATGCTTTCTATGTAAGTGGAGTTCTCTAGTAGATACATCTACAATGCCTATGGCTAGTGGGTTACAGCATGATTTCAGATATTCAATTCACTGACTGCTCAACATTAGTTAAAAATCCATGGCAATCTTAGCATCTGTGAATACAAGATTACTATGTAGAAGCAGGATTTATATACAACCAACTTCCTGCCACCACTCCTGACTGAAGACACCACTAGCTCGATATAGCAATTCCTATGCTGCACTGGCCAGTAAATGTTTAGTAGTATTCACAAGCTATGAAGGAAGACACCCCTGAAAAAGGAAATACCAGAATTCAGCAGTGACAAGCAAAACAGGTTTTTTTAAAGAAAATGTCAAATATTAATGGCATCCTCCTCATCAGCCAGACAGCTAGCAGGCCAGAGCAAAAAGATCTGAAAATATATCATCTGAACCCTAACTTACCATTGTAGTTGAAGCCATGTGGCCAAATGGCAAAAGAAGTACTTAAGGAGTTTCGTGCAGCGGGCAAAGAATCATATTTGATGGTCAGACTTGGGGTACTGAAAACAAAAAATTCAAGGAGAAAAAAAAACCACTGACAAACTACATCAGCATTTTATTTAAATACAACATTTTTAGCAGTTAATTGTACTTAAATCTCATTTGCATAGTTTCCTTTCCTCCAAAAGTAGGAACAAGAGTTCCATTCGCTGCTAGTGCAGAGGTTCTCGCTCCAGTGACTACTACTTTTCACAATCATCGTACATTGGTTTTATTCAATAACAAAGTAAAAAGCATATAAGTGTACATATACCTTTCTCTACTGCAGCAGTCTACCTAGACTACCCCAAATGTCACATCCTCAGATGCACAGCAGGCTAAAACATTTAATGACAAGCAGAGTGCTAAGCACGCCCCATCAGCTCTTTTGTTTTGCTTATGAGAAGGAGTTATTCCATAGCCAACACCTCCACTAGCGGTGTCTTCTAGCATTGTTTGGTTTAATACTGACTCACAACAAGCTGTCAATCAGGAAATGAAAAAAATTTGCTGCCACCGCCTCCGCGGAGCCGCCGGGGCGGAGAGCGATCGGCGCAGCCACCGACTGCAGCGGCCGGCCGGGAAGGGCCGGGCCGAGCCAAGGGCGCAGGCCGGGCCNNNNCGCGGCGCCCCGGCCGCTTCCGCCCCGGCCGCTTCCGCCCCGCCGCTTCCGAGCCGCGCCCGGAAGGGGCGGGCAGGTCGCCCTGGAGACCGGGAGGGGAGGGAGAGGCCGGGGAGCGGCCGCGGCGCCGCTATGGAGACGGGAGGGTGGGTGCCTGAGGGACACGGATAGGGGCCGAGGAGTTCGGAGGGTTTAGTGGTGGTAAAGAGCCTCGACAGCGCTGCAAGCCAAAGGTTTAATGCCCGTGTGAAGGTCAGGATAGGTTTCTCTGTGTGTCAGGGCTGCTGTAAGGATATTTGAAGGGTTTTGGTATGTCCATCTCCTGGCCCTGCACAGGACCGCCCCCAGGAATCACACCATGTGCGCGAGAGCATTGTCCAAAGACTTCTTGACCTCTGTCGGGCTGGCGCTGTGACACCTGCCATGGCCCTATGGAGTCCGTGGGCATCCATACTCTTACGTATTTCCAAGCTCTGCCAGGCACATCTATGCCGTCCATTGTACATATGTCCGTGGGCACAGCACGTTTATGAGTTGTAGCATGTTTTTCCCAGTTGTTTCTAGCACTTCTGGCTGAGTCATAATTTATTTGTTCACAGCAATGAGCAAACGTGCTACCCTGTGATCCAGCAGCCAGTCCTGTAGGAAAAACTGCACCTAACACCACCCTTGAATGCCTTTGTTAACCTTGTGGTGCGGACATGTCCTAGCAAGGGGACTTGAAAACTCAAGAAGATTCAGACACTGGGAGCTTCAGGTAGCTCTGGATAGAGTGAAATGCTTCTTGTAGGACTACCCAGGTACTCTGACTTGGTGCTGACACTGTTTTGGTTTCCCCACTGGATTCTTAGTAGCCTTTCTGTGTCTCACAGCATAACCAAAACGTTGGGAATCAATTACTGGTGGTGCCTGAAATCTCTCGGAGGTTCTCAGTGCATAGAATAAAACATCTGATGATTTATTCTATGAAGTGAGTGTTCTTCAGCTCTGGGCATAAATAAGTCGGACACCTAATTTCAGCAACTGGAAGGCTACTTTATTGATTTTTTAGGAGCCCATGTTGTTTTGGAACACCAGAGAAAAGATGACCAGAATCCCATCCTGGTCCAGAAGAAGGTGGCAGTTCTTCCTTGACTCATCTAGGCAGTAAATAGGTGCATGGTCCAACACTTTAGAAGCTGCATTTAATCCAGCTTTGAAGCTCCTTTGAGGATGCAGTTGGGCCATCCTTTAACCTAAATTCTTTTAAAGTTCTGTGTTGTGTGCCTTGGAGTACCAGAGTTCTGTAGCCATACAGATAAACTTGTGTCAGTACAAAACCGCAAAGCTGTTTTTCATTTTCCTGAATCTGAGTCAGATTTATATGCTGAGGCTGAGAGTGATTCAAGTATGGTCCCTCTAATTTGAGTACAAACATTAAAAATGAAATGACAGCATGCTGTGAGTAGAAAGTGCTTTATTCAAGTGAGACAGACTGTGAGCATGTGGGTGATACGTAGGGCAAACAGCCGTGAACTCCTGAATTCTGACTCAGTTATGTCATTGACTTTCTGTGTGGGCAGTTATAAATCCCTGTGATATCACTTCCTACCCTGGTTATGTACGTCTGTATTTAGGTCTAAAATGATTTGCAGACATGCAGAAGCCCCACAGCTTCCATTTACTTTTAAGGTCAGATACACCTTGTCAAGTATAACCATCCTTTCTTTTGTAGGCAGCTATTTCTTATTTGACTGTTTAAATAGAATTCTAGAGGGCTGGCAAATGTAGCACAGAACTTGAGGGAGATCTGTGTTCTTGAGCTGGAGACATTACCCCTGTCTTAGCCTCCTGCTGGTCAACCAAGTCACTCCCTCGGGATTTCTTGGCTTCATTAAAGAGTTCCTCTGACTATGGGAGCATTAACACATAGAGACTCCTTGAATTATCTGTCTCCATCTCAAACTGGGCCTTTCTGCAAGAGTTGTTCATGCCTCAGTTTTGAGATGTTTAGTAGAGACACTTTAAAACAGCCTTGATTTTCAGAATTTTCTGTCTTACACTTAGTGACTTAGGCACCTTTTCTGGTTGTCTGGACTGATTACTAAAGAAATTGATTTATGATTGCAGATTATCTATGATTTCTATGAGACAAATATAACACTTGAAGCTACTCTGTACCAATCATGTATTATTTTGAATTTTTTCTTCTGATGGAAGTTGCAGTAAAGGTCCTAAAGCTGGACTATCCTATAGACATTGCAGGACATTTTGAAACCTTAGGAGGATGATCAGGGAATTCACATTACAGATATATGGAACATGTGGAGACAGTCTCTATTCCATGACTTCTTCAACATGTCCATTTTTCTCTTCCCTGAACTTATTTGCACCCCTAACACTTTACTTCCCAGTAAAATACATAAAAGACCATCTCACTCCTACCAGCATGTAGGACACATGAAGGAGGAACAGGATGGGCAACCTGGCCCAGAATGTTTAATTCCCATCCCTTCTTCCATTGTTCCCCACTTGTTTGAACTTGATGGCTCCTAATGGACACAACAAAAACTGTTCAGTAGGAGGTGAGGTGGGTAAAGACTTGCTTGGATTTCTGTACACAGAAATGTGGATGTCAGGGAATGAATTTAGGAGCTAACAATCATTTTCAGGATAGCAAATAAAGCAAGGAGATTTAACAGATTATAAATCTGAAATGTTGTGAGCCACAGAGAGTAAGTCGGAGGCTGAGGTTCCTAGGACTGATTTTTGGATGCGGTTTTTCTGTTTTCTTGGGAAAGGCAGGGAGAAGTGATGCCATGGAGATCTTTTGCTTTTTCATATACCCCTCTCATATACCCTTCTCATATACCCTCTCATACAGCTTTGCATGTATCCTTAGTGCTTTTAGCCTGCATACTTGTAATTCCCTAGGTCTGATAACGAGCTTACACCCAAAGTTCCGTTAAGCCAAGAGACCAAACATCTTGGAAGCCTCGCAGCGGGGTCAGAAAGCCCCAGACACCAAGGTCCTCTCCAGAACACATTCTGTAAACTAAGATAGGCCCCTCCAGGGGGAAGGTTCCTCAAGACGGGGACTTCTCTTGAGCCTCTCACTGGGGAATCTTGGATGGATATGCTAATTTGCAAGGTCTGTAATTGTATACGTGAATCATTGGGGGGGACACACACACACTTGAGGGCAGGTGGGCACTTTCGGGTGTGCATTCTTGGGGTGCACTCGAGGGTGCTTTCTACCTGGATGTGATGCACCAAAGGACCCTTGAATAAATACAGAGGTAAAACCCTTTTTTCCCCTCTAACCGTGTTTGGCTTTTAATTCTAAGCCCAGGGAAAGGCAACAGAAGGCAGTAAGAACTGAGGAGATGGACAGTGGTCAGAGTAGATCGGCTCTCTGATGATCTGGAGGCAGGCAAGGCAGTGTCGTCTTGGGCCTGAGGAGGTTATGCAGTCCAGGTTGTACTTTATGTAGGGAGGCTGCTCCGGCTGGTTCTTTTCTTGCTGTGGGCTTACACAGAAACCATTATGAGAATGCCAAAGCATGCCTGTAATAATTAATGTCTCATGATGCTAGGTCAGTCTGTTGTTTGCATTTGGATTTGGGATAGGTGTCATATTCTTTCCAAGAGCCAGGGAAACTGTGGTTGGAGGAGTTTGGCACTGAAGGCACTTTAAGGAGAACTTAGGGCAATACAGATACAGCCAAAAAATTTAAGTATGGGTCTATGGTGCCAAACTTACCTAGCTTGCTAGCATATACAGGAAGGCTTACAATGAAGCCATTATATTTAGAATATTTCAGGGAAGAGAATTTTGTCCAGTACCAGTTAATCCAACATGACCAATCAAAGCAGTCAACTAAACAGTGAGGTTGCCATGGCAAACCATAGTGGGACAATGAAACGAGGCCCTCTAATTAAGACAATGATGTCTGAATGCAAGAATCTCAGTGTAACAAAATTAAGGGTAGCCTCAGGATCCCTAGAAATTTTTGTCACATTATTCTTATTTTGCAAAATATAGCATATGTGCTTTGATTAGGAACAAAATTAATGTAGATATTGAATTAATTAATCTGTAGTAAGGATAGAAATAGGATGTTTTCTTCTCCTTGAAAGATTAAAAAGTGCATCTTTATTGAGTTGCTTCTGTAATGAATAAGCAAAGAAATGTGCTATTTCTACATAATTAATTTTTGGATGGGCTGCTCTGACTGAGTATTCCAGACTTCATAAGTAACAGATTTGTTGGCCTTCTCTTGCAGAACTCAGAATCTGGAAAACATATCTGCATATTTGCATTTTTAACTTTTACAGATGATGTGAAAGTGCAGCACATTTGTCACTCTTTGGAAGAGGTTTCTTTATTTAATTTAAAATAATAATAATAATAATAATAGTAATAATAATAATAATAATAATTATTATTATTATTATTATCCATAATAATTCCAATGTTCTGTCTGTCTAGTTTGGTCTGATTCCCATTTGCTTAGTTCGCAGCAAATCAGAACAACGTTATATACATGAATGTAGGTACATAATGTGACTAAGAGAATCAACTGTATGAGTGTTTTCGTGAGGACTTCTGTGCTGGAGACTGTAGGACATGTAGGAAGGAGCATGGCAGAATATCTGTGGCTATCCTGTTAAGGCTGTCCATGCATCATTTACCCCGTGTCAGGAATCTGAAAGAGGCAGACCACATCGCCATCATTCTGTGTCTTTCTTTGATCTTCTAGATGAAGGCAGCTGAATTTAATGTTGTCTCTTGCATATTTTCTGCAGTCTTTATGTGGAAGCCTCCCATACTTAATTGGAAAATCATTGCAGTAATATTTTCAGAGCTCTG
Source organism: Gymnorhina tibicen (assembly GCA_013399875.1). Lineage (NCBI taxonomy): Eukaryota > Metazoa > Chordata > Aves > Passeriformes > Artamidae > Gymnorhina > Gymnorhina tibicen. The sequence continues at coordinate 215,770 of VXAZ01004547.1, read as the reverse complement.
AGTTTAATTTTCACTGTGGGACAAAAATAACAGGAAACCTAAGATCCTCAGTCTTTGACTAACTTGAGTGTATTATGCAGGTGTTAAATTTTTACTGAATGTAATAGAGGTTCATAAGCCTTTGCAGCAATCATGTCTTAATCTAATGCTTAGATGATAGAAAAATTGGAATGTACTTATCCTTAACCTGTCTTACTTGTTTTTCTGAATACAGTAATAGGTATTTCTTGATCTGAAGGTAAGTTAGCAAAAAAAAAAAAAAAAAAAAGATAAGTCAAGCAAACTATGCAGATAACTAAGAGACTAATAATGGGGTTTACCTAATACAGAGCTCCCAATGGGAATGAGCAGTCATCTGCTGAGAATCAAAACACCTCATCAATCAGATGGATGTTGGCATAAGGCAAACACAGTACTGCGGTTAGCCTGCAATTAATTTTCATCTGTTTAATAAGACAGCTATTCCTTGGCTGATTGCATGGCCTTGCTGGAAAATCTGCATTTTCCTGGTTTAAATGATACTGTTTATGAAAGCAAGTTAGCATGTTATCCTGCCTGCAATATTGTTTCACTGAACCCACTAGAGGTCAGGGCTGTACTGCTAAGGTAAATGGTTAAAAATCAGCTGGGGAGAAATCTCCTAGGAGGTTGCCAGAAGTGAGAATTTTTTGAGAAATTATGGAAAATGATGGAAATTTAGAATATGTTACATAATTCAGCTAATATTAAATAATCCATTGTGTTTACTACTGCTGAAGTAGTCAGTTTGGCAGGTCCATGGTTATTATAAAATTATAGAGCAGTGACAAAAAATAACTAATCTGTTTTTTAATTCATATATCTCTGAATTTCTATTAAATTGCTATTGCAGTTTTAGTTCCAGCTTTGTGATTGCATTTTATACACTGGTTATCTAAGTGTCTCCTTAAAGATGATCAGAGACAGGTATAAGGAATTTTTCTTAGTTCCATAGAACAAGGGTTAATTCAAGTCCTGTAACCTTCTCAGCAACATTTTAAAGGAAGGGGTTACAATACTAATGGTTTGTAATCCAAAGCATGGGCAAGGTCTTTGTCATAGCATTTCACACACAGAAATGGGACTTCTGTACTTTACTTACTGGTAATAAGAACTGATTTCATCTTATTATGAGTAACTAAAATACAGCACATGATCAGTACTTTGTTTGTATTTTATTCTGCTCTTTAGCAGAGTGTCCCTTTTGTAAAATCCATGCATGCTAAAGCAAAGAGAGCCACAAGGCTCATGGCAAACCCATAGAAAGGCTTAACAGTCTTGACTACCTCAGTGTATGTCAAGGCCAAGGGAAGGCAGACGGGGAGCTTCAAATTGCTTCTGTTGTAAAAAGGGAAGCATTCTTTTTTCTCCTGTATTGACTGTAAGCCTGAGATGGCCAGCTCCACCTTGTGAAAAGAACAGGCAACCTGAAGAAATGGGAAATTAGTATTCATCCAGACTGGAAGTGATGCTCATTTCTTTGCCATTGTTTGTTGTGAGATCAGCGTTTAAAATATCTGAGACATCTCTCGCAAATGACCAGACTTTAAAAACACAGCACTCATTCTTCATTTTGATGTCTGTGTGTATTATGGATGTGCGCCTGCAAGTGGGGGTGAGAACAGCAGCACCAGCTCCTTGCTGTGCCTGTGGCATTGCAGGAGGGATGCACGCCTGCCTGTGGAGTAGGTGTGCTCCAAGTGAGTGCTGGGGGTGCTGCAGGGAAGGGCTGTGGCTGCAATAGCGGCACATGCAGTGGGACTGTGCTCCTGGCTTTGCTGGCATTCTACCAGCCCAGTAGCCATGTTGCCTGGCCAGTAGTCAACAAATCCCAGATGAGGTTGACATGTGACATCTGCCATGTGTGGCTCTGGAGTAGTGAAGCTGCAAAACCACAGATCAAAGGGACTGTGGGGGAGCCAGAAGATTGAACATTAAATTGAGAGCACGACGTTTCAAGGGTCTAATAGGGTTTATTTTTACCATTTTTCAGAGGGTGAGACTTCCCTCCTTCCCTAAATTTTTGAAAAAGTCAATAATTTAAAATTTCACATATGCAGTTCTGTTTTTATCCAGAATAACTAAGATTCTTTCCATGATAATTGGCTTAATTATTCTTTTAAAATCTCACACTGACAGAATTTGATTGAATTTGAACAATGGAAGTTGTTGTTATGTTTCTGAGCAGGTCTGATACCAGTATTTGCAGGAGAATGCAATGTGGTGGGTTTGTACATTTTTGATACTCCCTAGCAAAATAAATCCTTTTGGCTATGTGCTGGGATTTATTTTCAACTTGTCTTAGTGAACCAAAATTAGGAAAAGCAATGTGAACTCTTCTAAATTTTTCACAATATTGTAAGATGGTGCAGAACAAACTTACCTATCTCTGTCAGCAGGAAGGGTGATACATGTTGTGATTATTTGTTACTGTGCATTTGATTGAACTTTTGCTGTAGTGCATTGACAGTCCAGGATAATTTAATTTGGTTTTTTTGCCAGACCTGGCTGATCCACCCCATGCCACAGTATGAACAAACTGTGGTTTTGAAGCATCAGTTGTTTAAGCCTTTTGACTCTCACATTTCAGTTTTCCCATGATACTGTCTTTTAGGACACTCATTTTAAGAAGAGTTACTTGTTCAGTGCACCTCTGTCCTACTACTTATGCCAAAAATAATAATCAAGCATTGCTGCTATGTAGTAGTCACGTGTAGTTGGTAGCCTCAGCAATCTTATACACCTTCCTGCATATCAGAAGCTTTCTGAAACTAATTTGGTTACCCAGTATTTGGCAAAAGTTGGGGTAATGCAGTGAAGAGTAAAGAATGACAATCTTTCTCTCCATTGTGATGGGCTGGTGGCTTGTGATGGTCTCAGGGTGGATATCCAGGGCCAGTTCTCCACAGAGAACTCCAAAGCTGGCCCTCTGTATGGGGAAATACTTCATCCATTGTTGGTCATCCCACTTGTAGCACAGTGTACTCTTGCCAATGAGTGTTAGTCTTTCAGGCCTTAGTCCTTTCTTCTCTTAAGAGGTAATGCATAGCAAACTTGGACTCTCCTCATTGCAATTGGCCTTGGTGAGGAATTGTGGTCCTCAATAGCACTTATCTTTCTTGCATTGCTGAGTCCCAGGACAAGGCGTGGCATATGTGTGTCGTGGATCCTTTGCTGACTAATGATTTTGTTGTCTCCAACCAAGAAGGCAAGCCTGAGAAAGCACGGAAGGCTGTCTGATATGGATATAAGTAATAAAAAATCAAAGTGGTTGGAGCTTTGGGAGTATGAGCATCCAGAGGCAGCATGTTAAGATGCAGTGTGTTCAGCAAATGCCCATGTGAGAGCATCTGTGAGTCTGAAGTTACTCACTGCGTGTGGCCTATCGGACATGCAGAGAGGTGTGTGGGCCACCTCAAAGCTCTGGGAGATGGATCCCGTGCAAAAGTCTCTGCCATCTAACTGGCATCTGGCCCAAGGTCAGTCTGTTTTGGAAGGTGGTGACATAGCACACCTATGTCATAGCTCTGCTGAAGGGGCAGAGCAAGTGCTTTGGCATGCTCATTTTTCTAGTGGAAACATACTATAATTATGCTAGGCAGAGCTAAGTATCTGTGGATGTTTCGTGAGTGCCAACATGCTGATGGGGAAATCATGTACACTGCACTGTTGAAATTGCTGTAAACAGCAGTGTTGTTAATCATAATGTTTCCCAGCTTTCTCTGCAGCAGGATCATTGCACAGGAATTCCTCTGAAGGTAAAGCCATAGTAACAAAACTAAGGCAACATCAGTCCTTGCTCTCAAAAGATGATCAAAGATTAGATCCACATTTATCAGTCCTTTCTCTGAAGTTTTTCCTCACTGTCTTCCATGTTCTTTCTCCCTATCTAGTTTGAAGAACCTTATCTTAATAATGAAAAATGGCCCAATTTGAATGGAGCTAACAAAAATAACTCCCATTTTCTCCATTCTTCCTTCACGCTGTCGTATGGTAGAAACATACATTTTTCTGAACATCCTAGAGCTGTGTGGAGGGGATTCCCTGGGAGTGTAGGAGCAGTATCTTTAATCACCCAAGGAAGGAGTGGACTTAAATGGCCATCATACAAATCTTTGCTAATCACACTAATCATTGTGCAAGGATGGAACGACGGACACTTCAATCTCCCTTATGGAGAGATTGATACACTGCATGTGCTCTGAACATGCCTCAAGAATTGGGCTCTTAAGGTAATAGGCTTGAGCCTGGAGGAACACTTTACCTGGTTTATTATGCATGAAATAGGTGCCGAGTTTTCAGAGCTATCAGGAGCACATTTCTTCTGACAAACCCCAGATGCAGCATTCTAGGCACGAGGTGAGTTCTGGTATCAGAAAATTAGCCAGCTGCAGAGTTTCTGTACAGATTGAACAGACACCAAATGGTGATTTTGCTGAGCTACGCTCCCAGTTAACACGCCTGAAATGGCAGCTGGGACCCCTCTGCGGTGAGACTCTTAAAGGAAGTCTGGATTAAGTTATTTAATACTAGTTTTAACTGTAGTAAAATTAATAAATGATGAATGAAATAGCTGAAAGCAGGGCCCTTTATTTTTTTCCCTCAAGCCCAGAAAGAATGTCATTGTGTTACAATTATATTTTTGTGCCTCAAAATTTAAAATTTTTCAATATGCCTCTGTTTTTAAAGTCAATTTAAAATAGTGTTCAGTATAAATAATAGTCTTTTTTGTGAATAAGTAGTTCTGAGAAGAAGTCAGATTAAATATTGCTAAACTGACAGAGCATGGAAAAAATCACATGGTGAGCAGGCCAAGTATCCTTATGATGTAACTTTGTCTTATATATCAGGTCATAATTTTGTTTGAGTATATGTTTCTTTCCAGCTGTTGGCAGCCTCTGCTCTTCAGCTTTATGAGCCTCAAGTGTGTCTGTTAAGAAGAACATTGACTCAAAGCCATTTTCTTTTTGTTGCTTTCCAGATAGAATCACTGTATCTCCTTTTTGTTTAGAGAATCCAGAAAGCTCTCCTATGAGAATTTGCTTGCTTTTTGTTTTGGCTTTTTATTTTCTTTCTTTCATGTATTATTACTTGTTTACATATGCTGTAAATGATAAATAAATCCGAAACTTTGAACTGATACTGAAATCTAAAGTATTTAGGCTTTTCTTACACGAACACAGCCAATTAATTCCGTATGTTACTGAAAAGTTGGCTTTTAAATTCTGTTTATGTGTTAAAATAAACGTCTTATCAAAACTAACAGCTACTCCCCATGATTTTAAGGAATTTTTCCTTCTGGATTTCATTTCAGTCCTGGAAGAAGGCATAGGAAGGTAGGCTTACTGAAGAGACTGGCCAGCCCAAAACCTGTGGCTTTAAAAGAACCATAGTGCACCTTTCACTAACCTGGGTCCCTCCACAATCTGAGGTCTCTTTTGTTTTGACTTTGTTTTGTTTTGCTAGAAGTGTTAATTCTATGCCCAGGACAAACTGCTGCCTCAGAAGTAACATATTTTTTGACTTTGCAGGTCACACATGTTTGCATATTCTCAAGTCAATTGTGCTTTTAGTTATTGTCTAAACTTATGGTGTGCCAAGGGCTATTTTTTGGTGCAACTGTTTTTTTGTATTAATAATATCACATTTGGTATGGGAAGTAAAGTGTGTAATGGCTTCTGGTGTCTGTGAAGGCAAGGAGAGGACATTTCTTACTTTGGACTTGTCATTCTATAGCTGTGGAAAAATAGACTTGATACTTGAGGATATCCCATTTGTTTCTATTTCTATTTCTATTCTATGCATTTGTAATCTCTAAAGAACTCCAGACAGGCTATGCTATTTCTGGTTTAAATTCCTATATATATTTGCAGGTATCATTCAGGTATGTGTACCTTTGAGAAACCAAGGTGGAAATCATGCCCAGACTACAGTCACCTAAGCTTCTGCGTCTCAAAAGGAGTTTCCACATTCACGTGAGGTGCCTCAGATGCCGATATAGTAAAGAGATCAGTACAGGGAACAGAGTGGGATTCAGTTGCATTAATTCAACTCAATACTCTTCAAAGATTATTCAGCTGATCACGTGTAGGTGTCTCTTTTAGGATAAACTGGATCAGTTGATAATATAGTTGGGAAGAAGATTTTGTTTCCTATGCATGTGAGTTTAATGCCCTTTTTGGTGGTAGGGGTACGTTCCTGGAATTCAGCTGCTCCGCATTTTTCCCTGTGAGTCCTGTGACATAGCTGTCAGCTCTGTGCAGGTGTTATTGGATTGTCCATGACACTGAAAATCTCTAAGGTCACTGAATTCCACTCTAGGTCTGGTGACATCAAAATGTCATCTTCAAAGTCTGACACTGGTTCAAGCCTTTGTCTTTACTGTTCTGCTAATCATGTCTCTGTTAATCTACCTTAGTTTTTTGTCTCATGCCCAAGTGCTGGACACTGATCCTGCATTTATGTTTTTAACTTTATGTCATATAAGTAATCCAATCCTGATTTTAAGTTCACAGTGCTACTCAGACAGTTAAAACATACTGATAATTTTTTAACTAGAAATTTGAATCAGAAATTGTATAACTGTATGTTGTCTTTACAAAAGGCTTTCTGAACAGTATAATGTAATTTTTCAAGTATTGCTGTATTTCAGTTATTTGTGAAGTAATTCTTAATTGCAATTTTTGGATCCTTTGGAATAAATGTAATTGGTGTGATTGCGTTTTGCTTTAAATAAGAGTTTTACCACAAATTTAATGATGTGGGTTATAAATACTGGATGTTTTTTCTCTTGACTTCATAACCTTGTCTTTTAAGCAGCTCAAGCATTATTCTGATGTAGACAGCAATTCTCCAGTTCTGCAGATGCTATGAACAGGCTTAATTAAAAAACCTTACTCTTCTATTCTGAATGGCTAGACAAAAAAATCAGATTTTGAAGTTCAGATCCAGCTGTAAGCTGGAGAAGTCTCTGGCATTGCCTTTTGCTATTTCTGTCTGAAACTAATGCCTTCTACAATAACTACCTTGTATATAATTTCAGACAGCTACCTCTTTCAAATGAAGCACTTACCCTACCGTATATCAAAAAGTAGATAACATTTCATGACAATAAATGAGTAAGAATTCATAGTAAGGAATAAATAGAAATGCCTCAAATGGAGTTTTTCCAGCTAGTAGGGTTGTCTTCCTGAACTTTAGAGACTTACAAAGCGTGGTCAGAGTATGTGTGGCTTATATTTGTGTTTCTCTATAAAGAAGAGACAACTTTAGATTCAGATTTTATTTTAACATTTTGCTGAAGATTTAGTTCAGTACTGATTGACTCAGATAACACTCAAATAATGCCACAATCTAAGATGTTGTCAGAAGGCTCCTGGCACAGCAGGAAGACTGAGGAGACACAGCTCTTGTGGTCACAAGAAGTAAAGGTTTATTCAGTAGCTGTGAGAGTTTACAGGCTGTATACCCCTCACCTTCCAGTGCTTTCCTGTCCTGCTGGGCCATGAGGCGCCCAGCAAGCTGCTCTATCACTCTCTCTTCATCAAAAGGACAGGGGAAGAAAATGCAATTAAAAGCTTGTAGGTGGGCTAAGGACAGAAAGATCACTTTTTAACTGCCATTATGGGCAAAACAGACTCAATTTGGCAAAATTAATGTAATTTAATTTATTATTTGCCAATACTGAGAAATAAGAACTAATCTTAAAATACCTTTCCCCCATCCCTCCCTTCTTCCTGGGCTCAACTTCACTACCAGTTTCTCCATCTCCTCCTACCCTCATCAGCACAGGGGGACGGGGAATGGGTGTTGTGATAAGTTCATCACATGTTGTCTCTGCCACTCCTTCCTCCCTATTTTCTTCCCATGTTCCAGTGTGGGATCCTTACCTATAAGCTACAGTCCTTCATGACCTTCTCCAACGCAAGTCCTTCCCATGGGCTGCAATTCTTCACAAACTTGCACCACCCATATGTTCCTTCCACAGGGTGGAAGAGTCCTTCAGGAACAGACTGCTTCAGTGTGGGTCCATCATGGGCTCTCAAATCCCGCCAGAAAACTTGCATCACTGTGGGCTCTTCTCCACAGATGGCAGCTCCTGCCAGGAGCCTGCACCTGTGTGGGATGTCCGTGGGCTGCAGCTTTGTTCGGGGCACACCCATCTGCTCCAGCATGGGGCTGCCACGGACTGCAGGTGGATATCTGATCTACTGTGATCCTCAGGGCTTCAGGGGAACAACCTGGCTCACCATGGTCTGCATCACGGGCTGCAGGTGGATCTCTGCTCTGGTACCTGGAGCACCTCCTCCCTCTGCTTCTCCCATGTCCTTGGTGTCTGCAGACTTGTTTCTCTCACATTTTCTCATTCCTCTCTCCCAGATGCTGCTGTGCAGCATTTTTCACAGAGACATTACCTGTGTCTCTCTGATGGGCTCAGATTTGGCCAGTGGTGCATTCATCACGAAGCTGGGTGGAACTGGCCCAGTCCAGTGTGGGGGCAGCTTCTGTTGTCTTCTCACAGAAGACAGAAGTCTGCTCTCCAGATATCAGCAAGCCAGCATCACTTAGCCACCAGGTTTCTCTTGTGTAACCAAGGCATTTTTTTCACACAGATGTTCTTCCACAGATCTTTTAAAAGTATTTTTATTTTTTGGTATATCACATTTTATTTCCAGATTTCATCATATTTTCATTAATTTGGTACTATATTAGTTTTATCATTATTAATTATTAGTCAGGAAAAATTGCCCATGTGGTTACATGAGAGAAATTTTAGCTAACATTAATACTTCTTTCACAGTTTGGGGTTTCTCAGCCTAATTTTTCCTTCTGCCTGTCTTGACCAGTGTCACACATCGTTCCTCTCATACATTGTCCACCTAGTTCTGACATACCTAGTCCTGTGTGACAAACATCTTGCATAGAGAGGGGCTATTTTTATTAGCCAAAAGTATTCTTTTACAGCTGAGCAGTACTGAAATGCATTCACTGAAATAAGAGGTAAAAGAAATATGATTGCTGCAACAAATTGATGGCACATAAAATAGGTAATTTAATTGATCAGTAAGCTTCACCTCTTAATTTCATTGCTTCAGAGTTGTTCTAATTATCCGAAGAAAAAGCAGTTGAAAATGTAGCCAGTAAGATATTTGTTTCATATTTCTTGTTCTGCTTTTAGAAAAAATCCCACTCTTTTCAGTCAGTCCCACTTTGAGAAAAAGAGCAACCTCTGTAAATGTGGAGAAAGTTACCCAAGCACTCAAATGGAAAGCTCAAGACTGCATGAAAGGGTGTGAGAAGTTTCAGTAAAAAATGGATTATGTCATTCCGTCATTATGTGTCTGTATTGTCACTGATAGATTTTCCTTTTCTGCAGCCACCTCACGCCCCCAGCACAGTGCAAATAACACGTGGCTTGCATAGCAGATATAGTAGATATTCTTTGGACAGATAAATGTTAAAACAGCATAGTTTGGAATATAGTCTAGCTAAGGCTTCCAGCTGGAGTCTTCTTGCAAACCCAGCAAGAGTTGGACTAAATGCTTTAGTTGTTTTTATCTTTTCCCAAATACGCTTTCCTTGTTCCTTTTCCTCTTAGAATGAAATAGAATAACATTTAGGATTTGTGTTATATTCTTTATTTTTTCCCCTCTTCTCTGTAAGTTTATAGCCTCTTCATTGGAAACAATGATAATATGGCAAAAAAGTAAAGGAAGAAAACTATGTCCACATATGGGGGAAGCTTCTGAACTTTACTTACTCATTTGTATTCAGTGATATAAAGAGGAAAATGCATTTCCAGTCATTAATTTTTGTACTTTCTGAATACCTTTTGGTAGAGAGGTTGAGTAAGAGAATGACTTTATACAATCTCTCATTATACAAATAGAGAAAAAAAGGGTGTCTTTGGTTAGTCAAAGGGGTGAAAGATGTTCTGCATAACTCAGTAATGGTGGTCTAGATACAAAGTCTGGCTCAGCATGTCTCTGGACTGGAAATTATGGAAAATGAAGAAAATATTAAAAGAAGATCTCTCCATACTTATATTTTTCTATTTTCCTTAAATCAAATGTTGGAGGGCACTGTTCAATCAAATGAACCTCTTTTTGTAGCTGGGAAGGCAGTTTTTATGTTCTTAAGGTCCAACATTGTCCTTACTTTTTGAGTATTTTATGTCCTAACACTTAACACTTTTCAAATCCACACAGATTGCCATAAGAATGAAGGGTTGTTCTTCATTTTAGATTTTCTGTTTTGAAAGTCAGATGTTTCAGAGCCCGTTGTTTTGACATCTCTCTCCTGGGGAGATGCACAGCAGTCAATATACTCTGTGTCTCTGACTCAGATTCTGTCTCTGACTCAGATTATGTCTATGTCCTACATGTTTCCTGCTGAGTCACTGTATGACTTTCTCACTGACTTTTAGTGTTTTCATTTTTGAGTGGGAAATTATTTTGGCTGAAGGCCATACTTTTCTGTATTTCTATGTATTACATACAATGAAGAAACTTGATGTGAAAAGCTGGGAAAAACAGCCATGGGTTGATCACAATAAAGTATTTTTTGAATGAAACAGGTCATTCATTTGAAAACTAAGAGAAAACTGTAAACTAGTCTTCTTTCCATTGACTAGCCACATCTTGCTGTAGCAGCTGGAAGCAAGCAACCAGGGAAGTCAATCTGCAGATTTTCATTTGGACAGAGGGGATCTCCATGCTCACCACATTGATTTACAGGGAAGAAACTGAGCTGTTTTTTCCGTACTTGTAATTCTACTGCACCCATATCGCCAAGACTACAAGAAATCTGAAAACCTGGAGAGTGAACCAGGTGTAGCTGAGATGGAAGAACTTTATATGAAAACTATGGATTATACTTAGAAAAAAATATTTCTCTTTGTGGTTTTTCTCTGCTTCTGCCTTCTTCACAGTTGCACATCTAAAATAATCTTCTGGCATAACTCAGCTAAATTAAATGGGGAAATGAAATCAGCCCAGATAAAATTATAAGAACAGTTTCATAATTATAAGTAAGTTATAACAGTTATAAATTTATAGGACATCTTAATGTTCATGTGGATGACTCAGCATATATTTGCACCTCTAGAATAATAGTTAGAGGCTAGTAATTAGTAAAAATTAAATAGGTTTAAAACTGGGGCCTAGTTTTCTATTGGTCTCCTGTGTCAAGAGAAAGATTATGGATTTACAGAACAACATATCATTCCCTCTTCCTTTCCCTTCCAGGCTTTCCACTTCATTACCTGGGTTCTTTTACTCTTTCTTTTAGTTTTTTTCATTCAAGGAAAAGTTTTAGCAAATGAAAAGTGACACTGTTGGGGAGCTGCCCGGGGCTGTACAGCATCCAGCTGCAGACGTCCTTGGTGTCAGCTGCAGCGAGCAGGGAAAAAGGAGCAAGCCCCAAACAGGAGTGATGAAAAAGCGTCGGTGGAGGCAAAGGACGAGAGAGGGACCTTTGTATAGGTTCCAGCTGGTTTATTGCAGGTAGAGGGTCCAGGGATAGAACCAGGCTGAAGGATCCAGTGACAAAGGCAAGAGATCAGGGAGAACACAGTGTTTTATATGGGGGCGGAACAAAGGGAAGCAACCAATAGGGATCAACTGAGGAGGAGGAGACAACAGGGGAATAACCAATGAGGGTAACACAGGGGAGGGGATTGCATAAACCATCCAATGGGGCATCAAAGAAAAGCGAACTTTCTAGAACTAATATATAAGCAATCAGGGGAAATGCATAAACATGAACTCATGCATAATACTGGGTGAAGAACTAAACATGTGAGCTAAAATCCACTGGGAATATATGAACCTGCAGTAACTGAGGGGTGAGAATTAAACCTCTGTGTTCTGGAGGCCTGTCCACCAGTCCTCTGCTTGTTCTGTCGCAGTGGCCACTGCCACATGCACTGCAACAGAAAAGGTTTTGTATTCTTAGTAAACCATTTGAAAACTGTGGCTTAATATGTGGTAGCCTGTTCCTGAAGATCCTCTGCCCTGCAGTCTTCCTGCAGGCCTTTTTCTGTATGCACTACTTCAGATTATCTGGGTAGCTCTAAACTGTCCGAGTCCCTCGGGTCCCAGCACTTTAAGGGCCTTCAATTAGCATTACTACTTTGGCTTTGAGGCAGAAGAAAACAGAGAGGTAGGGAAGCTCTCTGCATGGAGGTGGTGTAGCAATGTTTGTTTCGTCATTAAGTAAGCTGAAGACACCAAAGTCTGTAGTTGATTAGAAAGGTTGAGAACACAACCAAATATTGTAATGAATTGGCAATTCCAGTATTCAAAAAGTTATTGTATAGCTTCTGCAACTTTCTTCACTTATGTGAATGCAAATGTTTATATTTCTGGCAGATGAGTGTTAACATTTCTGGTAGGATTGTTTTAAGCTCACTTTTTGCCTGCTCTTTGAAAAAGAATGAACTTTGGATAGAAAGTTTTCAAAACCTGGAGATGCTTAGTTTTCCATGTCCCCTGGATTAGACTGTGTATGTGCAACAGATTTGCACATGGGCCTCTGGCACTTCTCAAGGACTTCTGGACATGCAACAGTCAGTAGGTGATTGCTTGGAGCAGTAGGATGGCAGGGTATTGCTGTGTAACACTTCAGGCAAAGCCTGAGAAGTAGCCTGAATAGCCACAAACAGTGTGTTTCTCCTTTGAGTCATAGCCCCAGAGGTTCCAACATCAGTTTTGTTGCTTTAATCCAGGCTGTGAATCTATGCAGCTGTTTCTCGTGACTGATTCCTAGTACTTCTTTTATAGTATTTTATTTTTTGTGCCACAGTGATTCAGTTATGGGAGAAGCTTAGCAAGATTAATTGGCACCCTCATCCCTTTTCTGTGTTTACTAGAATGAAGTAATTGACATATGGGAGCGTTTATAGGATTGTGTCAGGCAAGCTAGACTGAAAGCAATAGATGTCCAGTGAGTTAAATATGCAAATCTTGAATGTAAATGATGAATTAGATTAATGAACAGGAGAAAAATGACCATATTAAAAATGACTGGAATCTGATCTCATTCCTTCTGGGAGAGTTTTTGTGGATCACATTATTATCACAAAGACAGCATGTGTCTGTTTTAGTGTTATTCTGGATAACTGGCACATTCTTTGCTATTATCATGCTATATTTGAATGTGTTTTTCTGTGCCTAAGTGGAACTTCTCAGTAGGTACTTTCTGATTATTTGTCATTCACATTCTATTTATCTGGACGTAGCACTAGGTAGTAACAGGAGTCTTAATTCCTACTCTCAGTAAGTTTAAAATTCTAACAATTGATGTAAAGGTGTCTGATCAAAGTAACAAAAAAAAAATTCTACCTTTCTTTTCTTGCATATATTTTCATCACTGGGAACTGCATGCAGACACACAAGGCTTGATTTTGAGCCACTGAAGATTGTAGGGTTTTTCTGGGACAGAGCTGAACTGATCAGATTTAATATGAAATGCCTTTGATTACAGCAGAAGAGAACAATTTCTTTCTAGCAGACAGGCTAGTATGAGCTACTTTTTTAAACCTCCTCTAAGCCAGTGGAAAAAAGTAGACTGAGGTCATGGCCAGAGGCCCACTCTAAGTCAGCACGCCTCTGGCTCCATTCATCCCATTGCTCCTTCTGTGTCTCTTTTAGCAGCTGCTGAAATGAGCAAGATCAGGTTCCAGTGTGCTGTCTGTTTCCCTGGAGGAATACAGGAGCATGGGGAATGTGGAAACCTCCCTTTTGGTGATGGTTCAGGTTTCTGTTGCATAAAAATGCCCATTTGACCACAGTTAACAATGCCTGTAATGAACTGTACTGCTTGGAGCAGGAGCCCAGACAAATAAGTTACTTAGTTACTTAGGTAAACAGAGTCAAGGAAGATAAATCCCGGTCTTAGTCTACTAAACATTTACAGTCAACAAAAAATGAAGTGTTTACATGACAGGCTGTGTGAGGGTGTGGTGTGATAAGTCTTTTCTGCATTTCATTCTTTACAACTACTTTATAAAATGTGAAATAAGAAAAGAAAGAAAAGATTAAGTAAGTTAAAGATGAGCATGCACTTGTAAATATTGATATAACTGCTTATTTTCACAGAAACACAGATTAATTGATTGGAAGTGACCTCTGGAAGTTGATTGGGCCAATGTTCCTGCTTAAGCAGGGCCACCTAAAGCCAGTTGCTCAGGACTGTGCCCAGCTGGGTTTTGAGTATCTTCAAGGATGGGGACTTCACAAGCTCCCTGGGCCAGGCACACTGGTGCTTGGTCATCCTCACAGCAAGAAAAGATGTTTTCTGATGTTCGGATGACACCTCATGTGTTTGAGTTTGTGCTCATTTTCTGATGTCCTTTCACTGGGCACCACTGAAGAGTCCAGCTCTGTCCTCTTTAAACACTCCCTTCAGGTGTTTGTATACATGGATGAGCTCCACCTGAGCCTTCTTTTCTGAAGTCTGAACAGTCCCAGCTCTCTCAACCTCTCTTCATAGGGGAGATGCTCCAGTTCCTGTATCATCTTTGTGACCATTTGTTGCGCTCTCTACAGTCCATGTCCATGTCTCTGTTGCACTCATGAGCCCAGCATGGACACAACTCTCCAGGGGTAGCCTCACCAGTGTCAGAGGGGCAGGATCACCTCTCTTGACCTGCTGGCAATGCTGTGCCTAGTGCAGCCCAGGTTAACCTTGGCTTCTTTGCAACAAGGGCACTTTGCTGACTCGTGTTCAACTTGGTGTTCACCAGAACTCCCAGGTCATTTTATGTCAAGTCGCTTTTCACCTGGTATATGTGTGTGCTTTTCACATATACCTCTGCCTAATGCTGTTCATCCCCACATGTAGGACTTTGCACTTCAACATCTTGTTGAACAAAGAAATTATTAAAATGTTTTAGAAAAAAAAGTCTCTTAAACTATTGTAACCACAGGGATGTTCCTTCTGGAGATACAGGGCTTTCTTTATCCAGTCAGATTTTCTCTTACTGGTTTTGTTTAGTTTGTCTGTGGGTTTTTTGTACAGTGTTTTGGGGAAAAGGCAATATAGCATTGAGTTGAACAGTGTAGTTAAAATATTTTGTGGTCAACCCTGAGATGTCACTCTAAAAATCTGGGCTCAGAATATTATTTCCAACCATTGTGGGTCTGCAGGAAAACCACTTGCGCTCACATTCTCATCAGCGTATTCTGCCTTAAGCCTCGATTCTTGTGAAAAAGAACAGAAAGTGAGGTTAATGCCTTCTGTCTCCTTTCATCCCTCTCGTGTGAGGGCAGCTGAACTTGCTGTTTATCAACTAATGAAGTGGCAAATTGCAGTGTCATGATTTAAAGTAAAGTGTCACTAGCTTTCCTCTTCTTACATTTCACAGTCTTTAGTGGGGCAGTTGAGAGGGTGATTTGTAAGTGGTTTAGTGCATTTTGTTTCCTTCCACTGGAGACAAGGTAGACTTCTGGGGTGGAAGTTTCATCAACAACCCTGCTTTTTGTGTCTCCATTCAGGAATCAAACCACTTTAATCCTAAATTAGCTCTTCAGAGCAGGGGTTTTGACTCAGTACATTTTAGTGTGTCATTTACCATAAGAGTGCCTCTATGTCACCTGAGACTTCCAGTCACTATGAAAACACAAATCATAACAAACTAGTGAACATCTGAAAGGGATTATGAAAGGGCAATATGTAGCTGGGTAGTTTTTAAGAGATTTCATTAATCTATTTTCAGAACATGCAGAAGTTCAGGGCTTGGGAGTGTCCCCGCTCTGTGAAGCTGAGTCATATTTGAGTACTTACACTGTCAAAATTTGAGCTGGGTTTATGCCCCAATGGTGGGATGTCTTCCAAATGCTCAATTTCCACTTGTGGATGAGGTGGAACGGTGTGGTTTTGGATATGGCCCGTTGTACAGTGTCACCTGGTTTTGGCCATACCCTGAAGACCCACTGGGAGGTGCTGATCTACTTTTGCTGGAAAGGTGGTACTAAAGAGGCTGAGAATACAGCTGCAGATATCTGTGTTGAGCAGTGGGAGCTACATGCCAGGTGTAGGCATCGATATGAACAGGTGCTTTGATTTACACACTTCGTTTTCCAGCTTGCTTTCATCATGCAAGCAAAGGTTGTGTACATGCTGTGATCTGCTTTTTTCTGACAGTCTACCAGTATGTGCTTCTGCTTGAAGTGCTTATGTTTATTTTCTCAGCAGAGAAGAAAATATTAGTTTTTTATAAATTTAACAGACATTTGTAGCGACTAATTCATCTCAAATTCGGGGTACTTCCAGGTTAAATATGTTGTAACTAAGAAATATTTGTGGCTCACAGAGATACTTGGACTTTATTATGACAGACAAGTGAAGTATGCTACAAAATATTTATCTGTGAGGAACAGCGAGGTTTGATGACTTCTTAGACATTTCCAAATTAATGTGAGTCATCCTTACCACGTATTTATTTTCTTGCATGAGGAAACATAATCAACACTTTTTGTTTCAATTGTTCTTTTTTACAGCTGAAAAATTTTGCTTATTTGTGGTGGTAAGGTATCAGTCTGACTACATGACTAATTCAGGCAATAAAGAAGGTCCTTTGGGGAAGGAAGGTGGGAGTGAACTACGTATATGAGAATTGGTCACTGTTTGTTAGATGTCAGAATCAATCCAGATTCCAATTCTTATGAACAGAAGCCCACATCTTCCAGTAAAACATGAAGCTCTGACTAAGAAGTTTGATTCCTAATTGTGAAGTTATTGTCTGTCGGTATTACAGAAACTTCTTTGGGGCCTACTCAGACAATGGCAGTGAATCCAAAAGCAGTTAACCTTTTACTAAGGCATCTGGACTACCACTGCTTAGGACATTTAAGACACAATTAAGGTAATCTATTTGAAAGCCTTAGGAAATACACAGAGAGAATCTGTAATAGCAAAATTTTATATTCCTTTAAAATCCTTTACCAACTCATTTAGGTAAGTTTTTAACAATATTTTATTGTGTAAGCAAATGAAATAAGGGGAAACATAGAACCTATTTTGTGCTAGAATTTGAGTAACTGTTTAAGTGGGTGGCCACATTTCACCTTCCTTGGAAATGAAGGCATGTATGTGAGTCTCAGTGAATGCATTTAAGTATCTTGTCTTGAGGTCAAAGATAGTCAGAAGCAGGAGCTTTGATGTCCTGTCCTGCACTTCAGGCATAGGCATCACTATGAACTTTGATTTATGTGCTTCCTTTTCTGGTTTGCTTTCATTGTGTGAGCAAAGGCTGTAAATATGCCATGATTTGATTTTTCTGAGAGTCTACCAGTATCTGCTTCTGTTTGAAGGATTTATGTTTATTTTCTTAACAGAGAAGAAAATAACAGTTTCATATAAATTTAAGGGAATTTGTAGCAAGTAATTTGTCTCTTTTATCTCTGCTATATTCTGTGTACTTCTATGTAAAGTTTTAACTTTATAATAAAAAGCTTTCCTATTTTTTTGCATATCCGTGTGCATCCTGTTTATGGGTGTTCATGTGATGAACAGCCCCTGTATTGCTGTATTCACCTTATAAAGCTATGACAGCTCCTTCCAGCTCAGCATTCTCTATCTCATTTGCATGTAAAATTGCTCCTGGGTACTTCTTTCCTAGTTTATCTACTCTGGACTTATCAAAGTTACAAGTTAAATTCTGTTAATGATCAGTTTTCCAACAGAATATCTCTACCCCCAAATTTAGGCAATCTTTTTTTTATTTCAAATATCCAGGAGCTGTACATACTCCACTAAGTCTAACCTGAAAAGTATAGTCTAGCTTCTTAAATTATAGCTGGCTCAGAATTAAGGCAAGAATTCATGGAGAAAGATTTCAGTTTCCACAAGTATAAAGAATTTGTAAAGGGAGAAGCAGGGTAAAAAGAAGACAAGCAATAAAAGTCAAATAAAAATGCTGAAGATATTTGCAAACCTGACATGTGTCTACAGCTATTGGCTTAGAATGATCATGACTTGTGCCAGGGATAAATATAAAACAAGTTCATTGCTTGCATATGAATCTTTAAAAGCCATGTGTTAAGTTAATGTGCTACTGATAACTTATCACATTTTATGTCTAGACATCCAAGCTAATGTAAATGGGAATACTTTAATGTGATGTTTCCCTCTGATGTTTTTCCCCCCACAACAGTGCTCTTTTTCTGCTTCTGTTCTGCTAAGAATAAAAATGGAAACTTTCTGTTGAAAAAGACAGGCAGGCAGACACACACACCGCCACACACTCTCTTACTTTTTCATGATGTCATGTGGAGTATGAAGCTTTGGGCCTTGCAATGATGTGTTTCAATTTGAGTGTGGTCATGTCTTCCTTACTTAGAACAGGTGATAGACTGTTTAGATCTCGACTGATCCTTGAGGGGCTTAGAATATTCAGGTCTTGTTTTGCATCTGATGTAGTACACCTGGATTATAGACGGGTTACCAGAGAAGAAAGACAATTCTCCTGGTCATACACTTGATTTTTACTCCATTGTAGAGCTATTCACTAGACAAGGTTCTATATCAGGAGGAAGGTTCTTGAATTCGTGGTGATTTAGCTACTCTGGCAAATGGTTTTCCTTTAACTTCATATAAAAAGTCCTTTAAAAGCTCTTCAATTAGTGAGGTTCCCCTACTGAAAGATTAAGAAGTGACAAGACTGGGAATTGTCATAAAAACACAATGGAAACATATCCAAGTTATATAAGTTCTAGCCACCTGACAACCCTTATAACATCCTTTGTTCTTCAGTAGATTTATAGAGTATCTGCTTAAATACCATTTACATGTCCATGTAATATTTGCTTATATTTTACCCTATCATCCATTTGGCTCACAGAATTGATTCCATCTTATTGTCATTAAAATTAGGATATATTTTACAATGGGCAATGTAAAGTTATCCCTGCTTATCTGTCAGGTCTCTTAGAAGCTTTCAACAGTACTGATGATGAGATATCTTGCCTCAAGGA
The DNA here is from genome assembly GCA_013399875.1 of Gymnorhina tibicen. Lineage (NCBI taxonomy): Eukaryota > Metazoa > Chordata > Aves > Passeriformes > Artamidae > Gymnorhina > Gymnorhina tibicen. Next base: position 196,775 of record VXAZ01004547.1, on the reverse strand, counting down.
GAAGTAATATCCAGGTTAGCTTACTAAAACAATTCCTTGATGAATGTATCTTCTGAGTAGTGAAAGAGGCTTGTATCTCCAACACAGTATCTTTCAACATTTTCAGGTCTGTTGGGGTGCAGTGGTTGCCAGGCTGCTCTGCAAGGAAAATAGAGCCTGTATTGAAGGGTAGAGACCCTTGGACAGGAGCCCTGTCCCATGGTACCCAGACAAGAGGAGCAGAGCAGGTCTGGGGGATTATCAGGGCAGTCAGTGACCCTCATTTCTAGACCAGGCTGTGGTGGCAGACTTGGTTGGAAGCCACTCTGGGAAGGCAAGGCAGCAGCTGGGCACAGCACAGGGCCAGGCACCCGCATCCCTGAGTGCTGCTCAGACAAGGACTGTGGGCCAGGATTCAGGCCAAAAGTGAATCCCAAGCTGGGAAGAGGTCCCCAGTGTGGCATCTCCTAGATCTTTCTCACACAGCTCTGTCCCAGCAGCTGCACCCAAGGTTCAGCCACATTGTGCCAGAACTGGTCATGAGCACCCAAAGCCAAAGTGTTGGCAGTGGCAAGAGGCTGCAGAACCTGCTGATGCACTCAGCAGGTTGGAGCTGAGGAGAAATGAGTCTTAACTAGGGGAATTTGATAATAATCTGTAAAGACTGTTAAAGAGAAGGTGAACAAAGGATGATTCTTAAAAACTTGGAATAATTTATTTCAATAATGAGCTCTTGTTTTTTTTTCTTTTAAAGAGATAGTTGCTGGTAAACTGAAGATAAAATAAACAAAAGGAAATATCTTCTACATAATGATTTTCTATATCATGAAACACTTGTGGCAGCAGAAGTCTAATTCAGAAGTAGGCAAAAATACTTCATTTTCTTTTGTGGAATATAGATCCCCAGATTACAAGTAAACTTCATAATCTGGATGTGACTTTTGGTTCAGGGACACCCTAAACCACTGGCTGTCAGCCGTTGGGAAGATGTGCCAGGGAAAAAATATCTCTGCATCAGGCATATTTGTTACATAAAGTAATTATCCTGAGATAGTTAATCATGCCTTCATAATATTTGCATTCACTATGATAATGTAACTTAGCTGGACATGAGTCCTTTAAGTCTCAGGATGTTTGAAATAATGCAGTTTACTACTGCATGTGTTCTCAGTTTTACAGGTGCTAACATCAAACTTGTCCTTCAGACAAGCTCTGGCTTCCTATGGCTGTTTTAATTAGTTTCAAGAGCTCATCAAAATACTCAGTGTCTCAGGCCAAGGTTATCTAAAATCTGTCCTAAATCTCTTGGTTGATGATTTTTGTCTCTGTACAATGCAATACTAGTGAAGGTTTCCTGGCAAAGTCTGATGATTTGGAAAGAAGTCACTGGGGAGCTAAGGGTCATTACAAATGCCAGCAAATTTTTCTCTTTTAATCTGGCTTTTTCTAAGAAAAATTATATGTGGCTCTGAATTTTAATACAATGTGAAAATAAACAACTCCTTCAGAAAGCCCAAACCTCAAACCAAATAAAACCTGAATTGCAACAGAACAAAGCTGTGCTATTTCTGTCTCTTTTGCTCTCTTCTGCTCCTGGGGAACTGATAGGAAAAATACACAACATTGCATAGTCTTCTGCTCCCTTTTCTGTCCAGATGAAAGTAGTTTAGTTTGTATTGTAATAACCACAGAGGAGAATAAATATAAAACAGGACAGATGTCCCAGTTTATGCCCAAACTAGTCATATTACATCATGTTCAATCAGTGAAACAAACTAATACCTTTTTTCCCTTTCCTTCCATGCAAGAATATGCAGAGAGATTTGGAAGTCCACTTTAGACCCAAAATGCAAATGAGGTATTTCCTTATGCCATTTAACTTTTATTTATGGTAACTCATAAGCAGTCTTTACATTCCTACTATGTTTTTCATGAGTATAGATCTCAAGATTTTGTACTGGAAAACTTAAGCAGCAACCCTTGATTTTACTCTTCCAGTCCTCTTTGTAGAAATAGTGGTCTTAATATTATCTGTCCAGACAGTAAAGTAAAATGACTTGACATGATGTCAAATGACCCTACTCTGAGGATATAAGTATGTAGTCCACTGCTGGTACATGAAAAGAAAGGCAACAGTCCACATAATTTCAGCTTCTTCTGAGGATAAATTTTCCTTAGATTTGACTCCTTCTAGAACTTAACACCTGACATCTCTTGGAAGGAGAACTGGAGCCTGCAGAAACTCCTGAATTAGCTACAAAGTTCTCAAGTTCCACCTACCCTCATAATTTCTAGCCATGCTGCATGAACCTGAATTAATGCAGCCAGGCACAGTTGTTTGCATTTGTGCTAGGAAAAAACATACTTACATACATTCAGTATGCACTCAGTGTGCTCGGCCCAATAACCATGGACCATGTGATGCTATTTTACAATAACTGTCTCAGAGGAGGCACAGTAAATTGCCAGCTGGAGATCATTTAACACCTTATCTTCTACTACCTCATGGATAGTTTGCAATGGAAAGAGTTCATGCTGAGGAATACTATGGCAGTGTCTCTACCATTTCTCCATGAGGTATTTGGATTGGGGTTTAACCCTATGCTTTATATTGATACTTAGGTCACATTCCAGTGATACTCTTTACTCTTTGGCTTTAATTTTCTCATCTTTAAGTAGTCAATAAAAAATTTATTGTTGGATGTGAATGAGATACAATTTTGAAACATTGGTTTAACCTGGAGAATTCTGATGTTTACTTCTCTGTATGTATTTCAGGTAGAAAGAACTTCTAATAAAAAATTGTCATTAATAAGGAAAAGTAAACTATGTACTTTATAAGCTTTTGAAATCCTGCTTTATGTTGAAAAAATCTGAGACACAATTAATTAAACTTAAAATAAACAACACCCTGCTCTAAGTATCTGCAATGTGACCTCAGGTGGGATTCAGGCTTTTAACATTTTGTTTAAAAAGCATAGTAATTTTGCAAAGGCATTACGTACTTTCAAGTCATAAATGATCAGCAGAAAGGACTGACTGAAGATCTCATGCTCTGACAGTATAAAAGAAGATTAGATGCCTGGATCAGGCAGGAGAAACTGTCTGTAACCTCACTGCACACATTATTCCAGACCCCAGCATGGCCTGATTAGTAACATTTGATTTAAGTGATCCAGTGCAGGTAATTGGCGGCTAAGACAATTTTTGTTCTCTTTATGTCGGAGGAGTAGCAGAATGAACCTGGGGTTGATTCTTGAAGTTAGCTCCATCAATGCACACAACTCTGAAAAATGGTAAGGCTGTCTTGCTGCTAAATTGGAATTTTACTTATTGTAGACGCTGTGCTTTACTCATCTCTCACCACATTTAAGCTGGGCAATGATGCTCAGTCACTTTGACTGGGCATGAGTAAATGTGATGCTGGATGATTTGCTCTTCCTGCGTGTGGAGCTGAATATGTGGAACTGGTGTGCCTAAACTTTGTGGTTCTACAGAGACACGGAGAGATTAATAGATACTTATGGGCTTACTGAATGAAAGGGAAAAAAAAGTGTGTGTTAAACATTACGTGCAAATATTTTAGCTAGCCTTTAAATAAAACAGAGAAGACACTTCACTTCCTTCATTTATATAACTCTGAGGGGCTTAGTTGGGGTTTCTGGAAATGTGTTGGAGGTCTTAATGTAGGCTCTCTGGGCTCCAGCTGCCTTTCCTTAGGCACATGGGTCACCGCTTCTTGTCACACCTGCCAGCTCTGTGTCTTCAATACTGTAAGTAATTGAAAAATGGCTCTAGATACCAGTGTCCAGACAACTGAATTAGCTTGGCTTCCTTTTTCCCTGCATCTCAGAAATGGGATTTTTTAACCTGGACCCTGGCCACATCAGCTGTCCTCAAAGTCCTGGCCTCTCAGTCCTGCATCTTCAGCAGCTGGTGGAGGCTGTGTGGAGCCTGTCCAGGGTAGGCGTGTGGGTTTCCTTTGCAAGTAAAAACAGGGCATGTGGTAGGATGAGGGTGTAGGCAGGGAACACACCCACTGGGATGAGAAGCTGGGATAAGGACATCTGGGCCTGAGAACTGGGATATGTACCTGTCTGGGGGGACTGGATATGGTCTAGACTGTGTCTAGACATGATCTAACAGAAAGTACTAGATTTTTGGCTATGGGAAGCTTGAAAAGTTCCCAGGTTGAACAGGAGGGATGCTGAATTCCTCATCCAGCTGCTTCAGGACAAATTAATAATGGAAAATTCTCAAGTATGGTAGTTTTCACAGCTCTGCTGGTGATCTGGCAGTCTTACCACTACTCGAGGCAGGTAGCTTTGAACTGGATTTGTGGGCATGAAATGAACTCTTGTTATTTGTCATATAATATATAATTGCTGAATTTGGTAAGAAAACTATATGATGAGTTATAGATCTCTGGTACTATCTTTATCAATGATTTGTGATTATAGTGTAATTTGTGAATGAATTGACAGTGAACCTCTTCATCCTTCCAATCCACTCTGGACTGTTCAGTATAATGAAGCTGAGTATGCATTTTTCCCTTTAAAAAGCATCCTGAACAATGCTCCAGAAGTATTTTTGCAGCTTCATATGTATATGTTTTCACATGTAATGATAGAACAAGGGGTAATGGCTTTAAACAGAAAGAGGGTAGGCTTTGATTAAATATTAGGAAAAAATTATCTGCTATGGGAGTGATGAGACACAGGCTGCCCAAAGAAATTCTGGATGCCCTATCTCTGGAAGTGTTTTCAAGGCCAGGCTGGATAGGCTTTGAGCAATCTGGCCAGTGGAAGATGTCCCTGCCCATAGCAGGGGGTTTGGAACTAGATCAGAGCTCCATCTAACCCAGCCTAATGCAGCTTTTCTCAGGGGAATTTTTAATTACACTTTCCCTTCTTCCATAAACCTTTGCCAGTTCCGAGAGTGAATTTTCTCTCTGAGGTAGACTGTGATGCAAAATCCCTGACCGCCTCATCCAGACAGAAAGTAGAGAAGCTGCCAAGGGCCTCAGCTGTCAGCTCATGATCAGCATTTGTTTAACCTACATGTTACATACACACGTGCTATGGGCAGTTTATCCAGGGCAGCAGTCCTTTGACCTTCCCAGCTGGGACTGGAAGCAGGGAGGTCAGTGTCAGGGCTGATGCAGGGTGGGAGCTCCCTGCAGAGGTGTGGCTTGCCTTGTGCAGACTTTCTGCAGCAAAATGAGGGAAAAGGCTGATTTTTTGCTCTGTTCCTCAACTACTCACAGACTTCGTAAAGGTTCAACATTAAAAATATTAGAAAATCCAAGGTCTGAGATATCAGTGGATTCTTGGAAATCACTGAAATACTTTATTTCTGGTTTTTGGGGGTTTTTTTGTCATGGAGAGAAGAGTTTTTGGCAGACTGAAATTTTTTTTTATGGAACATCACCTGTTCTCGTAGCATCTATTCCAAGAACCACAGAAAGCAATTGGAAAATGCTACTACAGTTTTGTCAGGCTTCAGACTGGGCCCTTTACCCAGAGCTGGGAGTGTCTATACACAACATCAATAACTGGGTTTGGTACCGGCAGTACATGCAGAAGAGGTCACAGAAATGCAATCTAACCCCAGTTCTGGGTCCAAAAACCCTGTGCTACACAACTGTGGGCAGGGGGTAAAGCAAAGGACACCCTTCAGAGTAGGGGGAGATAACAGCACTTTCCTGCTCCAAAGAGGTGCTCTGAGGATGAACAGATGTAGAGGTCTGTCTGTGAGCAGGGCTGTGAGCTTCACTGTCAACACTGAAAAGCTGAGATAGAGGGAGCAGGACTCCATAACCCCATCCATGGACACAGGAAGATCAGCTCTGATGTATTAAATTTGTGGCACACAGACTTCAGAATCATATTTTTCCCTCTCACATTTTTCCAAAAGCAGTTGGTTTAAGTAAACTTATATTTTTTACACTAGTTAACCAATTTCACTAGTTATGTGTGGTATAGATTTATTCTAAAGGCAGCTTTGCAAGACTATCTGTAGTATAGTAAGTATAATAATCCGCTTGCTTTGTTAATATGTACAATTAAGTACAAACCTTAAGAAATTCCTCTTATTTATGATCAAATGCACTCTTGCCTATAAAGTTTTGGGGGTTTTGTTTGGTTGGTTTAATGGTTGGTTTAATTTTTAAATTATATAATATGGCAATTTTTGCTCTTGCTAATTACATTCTGAAATTGCTGTTGTGATAAAAAAATCCCAATCTAACAAACCCAACCCAATCACCCAAGTGTTTTACCCAGTACCTTATGCACTGGGTTGTCAAGACTGAATCTGTTTCTCTCCCTTCATTGCATTCCTTTGAAAAGGACAAGTCAGCACAAGGTGGTGCTAAATATCACACCATTAATCTTTTTCTAATATACAGCCCTGAAGGGAGCTTTGGGAAAAGGCAGCTAAAGGATTTTTTTTAACTGCCTGATAAAAGATTTTTCTTTTTTTCTTTTTTAATTTATTTACTTCTGTCTGTCATAACTGGGAGACTTTTCCCAGTAAAGCGTGCCCTCTTTGGCTGTCAAGGATGTCTCCTCTGAGAGGCCCCCAGTCTTTGGATAAATGCAGCAATTTATTTTAAGCTTTCCTTACAGGAAAGTGTAGCCATTATTTGCTTATTTTTAAGAGGATGGTGGTATTTTTCACCTTTGTTCCGCAGCTCTCTGGGGTTTGTGAGTTGTTTCTGAGAAAATCTGTGCAGCATGTGTGCTGTGGGCTTAAGTTACAGGGTTCTGTATTTCGTTTGGACAAATTGCTAAGGACAGCTTGAAAATGCAAAATGGATGGAGAAAACTTGAATGCCTGAGCAGATTCAGGACTGGCAGCTCCAGGGAGGATGGGTGCCCCTTCACCCAAGAGCTGCTCTGTTCTGTGTGCTGCTGCTCTGCCAGAAGTGGGGACAGATGCAGTGTTTGACGGGCTGCTGACCTCTTTGCTTTGCCTGCAAGCAGAAGCACTAACCAGATATTTTGGATTTTTGGCACCAAATCGCCTCTTCTGACAAAATTCTCCCGAGATGCAAGCTGAAAGGGATGGACATCTTCAAAAAACTTTATATTTTAGGGGAAGGCAAACTGGCCTCTCTAAAAAACCCGAAAAAACAAATTATGTTTTTGCTAGTAGACACAAAGCAGATCAGCTGGAGTCAACTAGCCAGAGTACTGTACTTGCTGATGCTGTGCTTCTTGAAGAATCTTGACTCCACAGATATTTGGCAGCACTTTGCCATTGTATCTGCACCTCAGAGACCTCCTTTCACATCTTTTGCCCTTTAAAACATGTTTTATAGATAGAAAAGGTCTTTAGGAAAGCCTGGAACATATTTCTTTTGCAAAACAATAAAAGTTTGAGAGGGGTCCTATTTCTTTCCTATCATTTAAATCCCATTGTCAGAGAGGGCTTCCTAAGGAATCTAGGGGAGCAGTTATTATTCTACACTGCCATCTCTTCACTTTTGCTATGTGCATGACTTGCAGGGCCCTCCTGCTTATCACAGAACTGACATAGAGCACCAAGTTCAATGTGGTGTGAAAACTTGTCTTTCGTGGAGTTACCTGAGATGTCTGATCATGTATGACGTATCACGTTGGCTTGACCTTAGGATAAGACTGGACATTAGGAAGCATCACTTTACAAGCAGAGTGGTCAGGCACTGGAACAGGCTTCCTAGAGAGGTGGTTGATGCCCCAAGCCTGTCAGTGTTTAGGAGGAATTTGGACAATGCCCTCAACAACATACTTTAACTTGTGGTCAGACAGCTGGAGAGGATGATTGTTGTAGGTCCGTCCCAACTGAAATATTCCATTCCATTCCATTCCATTCCATTCCATTCCATTCCATTCCATTCCATTCCATTCCATTCCATTCCATTCCCTATAATGAATAGCTAACTTTCTCTCTTAATTTGTTTGGACAGGAGTTGAGCTAATAAGTCAGAGGAGGTTGGCTCTATTCTCTTTTATATAGACATGTATTAGTTAATACATACTAATATAATAATATTGCCAGAATTGAGGTTTGAAATCCAGGCTGAGTAGCTCCCTAGTTCTTATAACAATTTTGCACCAGTGATATGAGATCTCTAAAACACATTTGTAACTCTGGTAACCCATTTTCTGTTGGAAGCAAAGTGCGAATCAAGACTTGTTCTTCCTGCAAGCCATTGACACTCAATTTCATTAAGAGACATTCATTTGATTGAGAATTAATGCTTTATCTATTGACTCTTTACCAGGCTTGCCAATGCTGCTGTATGTTAGTATTCTAAATCACGTTTTGTAACTATACATTGTCATTTTCCTCAGAAGATGAGTCTGGACAACTCATCAGGATCTGAAACATCCAAATTTATGGTGAAGTTCTTTAGGTGATTGTGGTATGAGCTGTTGGAACAAAATTTGGCAGGCATCAAGAGATTAGACATGTTTATATAGTAGGAACGTTGAATTAGTTTTGGATAAGTACCTGGACTTCAGAATATAGTTCAGCAACTGTCTGGAGTAAGCAAGACATTCCTTCTTCAGATAGGTTATCCCACAAGTTTTTGCTGGATAGATGGATCAGAAGTCTGCTCTGATATGGCAATCCCTGCTCGGTATGCTTTAAGCATCAAGTGTAGAATAGACCTAGAAACACAAAGTAGCATTTCCAAGGGTGAGCTGTGATACTCCTCATCTGTGTTTTTAGTTTCAGCCAGGAGTCTGAATGGCAGCACACATGGAAGCCGAGAGTGATCTTTTCATTATCAAAGGAAGTGATTAGAAAATAAAGTGGGTTTTGGGGTTGTTTGGTTTTTTGGTTGTTTGTTGTTTGTTTGTTTTGTTGTTTTTGTTGTTTAGTTTTTTGGGTTTTGGTTTATTTTTTTTTGTGAAGAACATGAATTCATATACCAGTAATCTTCCTTTTTCTTATGATCTGTCCAGTTTTTCAGATGTGAGTCTGTGGATTCTGTTGCTTTGCAAATCCTGGACTGGAGACTTTCTATTTGTCCCCCATCCTCAGTAAAATAAAATAAGATAAATAAACCTCAGTTTATTTATCAACCATTTTCACCATTAGCAGTAAACTGCTTTCTTGTTCACCTAAGTCTCAGGTAGGCAAGGAGATGTTTTTTGAGTCCATTCGGCACCAAATAACTAACTTGGTGTAGAAAGTAGGTACATTTCCATTCAGGAAGGCAAGAGGGAATACGTGAGGGACCAGCCCAGTCCCTTGGTTAGAGGGCATGTTTCTAGGAGCTATTTCATAAGGCAACTTTGCAGTTACTGAATTGGCACTGAAAGCAACTAAAAAGGCAAAACAAGTCAAAACCCTGGAAAACTAACAGCTTTGTAGATAATGATTCTCCAGCTATCATGAGAGGCTCAACAGAGAAAAAACAGATGGTGAAGTAGAAATCAAAGTATTTGCTAATCTCATTGCTTCTGTCAATGCTATTGCACTGCCAGTGCCAGTGGGAGAGAGAAATTTGTATTGCTGAACACCACATCAGGGTGAAAAGCTTCAAAAGTTCTCTCTATAAATTGAGAATGAGTTTACTTTGTTTCCTAACCTGGTTCTTCAAAATGACTAGTGAGAGATTTTGCTCGATGTTGTAACTGTTCTCATTCAGCACAGCTGAGTCCTTAGTCTCTTTCCTCTGCTTTATGTCTTGTAATTATAGGTCTGTATACAAAGGTGTGAGCCTTTGGCATCTACATTGCCTCAAGTGATTAAAGTGCTGAAAGAGGAGACATTTTCCTCATTTTGTAATAATGTTGCCTTCAATGAGTGCTATAAATCAGTTGGTCATTATGCTGATTTTCCTTTGGCCTTCTGGTGGTGTCCCTCCTGCAGTCTGGAATGAATGCTGCTATGAAGCACAGTTTGTTTCTGGGAAAATCATACTGGCATTTGCAGCTTGAGCTCCTCTGGAGGATACAGCCTATTCATGTACAGAGAGGCCTAGTGCTTCCCTTGCTGGAAAACTGTCAATACTCTCTGGGGTGTTAGTAGCTTAAGTTACAAGTGACTGCATCTTTCAGGCTTCCAGCCTCTTATTCCACTAGGGTATAAGAATTTGACATTTTGATTGTTTGTTTAAGGAAAGCATTCTCTTACCTATAGCCCAGTTGTTCTGATATTTAAAAAAAAAAGAAAAGAAAAAATATATTTTGGAAACCAGAGATCTTGACTATATAGGAACATTGTTTTCCATCCAACAGCGTGACGCCAAGCAGTTAGAAAGAAGAGTAGCATTGGCCTTCACACTCTGTTACAGCGAGCAAAATATGACCAAATATTAAACATAAATCCTGGCAATAATCTTTGATTCAGATCCCTATTTGAACACCTTCCACTATTAGAGGTGCTTATGGTCTTACGGCTGAATCGTGGGTTCAGTCTAGGGTAAAGGGATGGGTCATTTGCTCATATGGTTTGCAAATGGGCTTTGGTTTGGGCCCATTTCCTCAAGATGAACATGGCCCTTTGCATATGATTGTATATTCTGGCATAGTGCTGCTCTGCAGTGTGCTTTGGTGTCCATCGGATCTTGGGAAGCTCTTCTGGGTGGCTGCGCGGCTCAGTTCTGTCTGAGCAGGGCTGCAGACACTGCTCTGCTGAGTGCTCCCCTCCGAGATCTAAGGGGAGAAATGGGCTGAGCTCTTGCAGACTGAACTCATAACAACTGGTGCAGCTCTGTGTTGTGGACCCCTCACTGGAGTCTCCAAGGTCAGCTGACAGCAAGAGAAACCCTTGAAAGCATGAGGTCTTCAGGAGCCACAGGGACGGGTGTGGTGCAATGAGCAACAATATGTAATGTGCAAGGGGCCTCTGGAAAATACCTGAGAATACCAGAGATAAGCAGGAACGCTGTATTCATCTCTGAGCTGGAAAGAATTGCTCATTCAGTTTGGTATCCAGTCCTAGCAGAGCCAACATCTGAGAAAGATATATGCAAGGTCAGACAGATAGCTGACCTGCCTTTCAGAAGGTTCTTCCTCCTCCTGGCTGTTTCATTAGTTTGTGAGCTAAGGTAAGAATAATATATATCTTTAACCTTTTCAGAAAGAGCTTTAGATGTTCTTATTATCTGTACAAATGTCTAATTCTACTTTTATTGCTGGCCAATGCTTGAATGCATCACATAGCAATAACTCACACAGCGTAATGCTATGTCATGTAAAAGGCACCTCCGTAAAAACTATTTCTTTTCAGTTTCACTACTTGTGGCTTTTCTTCTTATGTTTATGGAGGTCTTGTTTGCATGAGATTTCTTTCAAAAATTATCTCTCAGCAAGAGACCAGTTTCACACTAAGGTCCAGATTCTTGTTCTACAACCATGCAGTTGAGAAGCACTAACATTACACGAGAAATGGCACATGGTCTACAAAAATGTGCATGATGGATTTCTGTTACAGCTACCGGAAGAAGAAAAAAGATACAGGGAGTTGGAACAAGTCCCTTTAACTGATGCATATTCTGTTGATTTGGGACACTGATTTTTTAAATTTTCACTGAGTTTGTTTTTGCTTACTGGAACAATTTAGGCTAAGAGAAAGTTTTTAAATTTTTAATATAGACAAAGCTGTAACAGGCTTTGAGCCTGCCAGAGTTTTTGAAAGTAGCTGGAAGCTGACCCTCCTTTTCAGTAATTATTGGGCATTGCTCATGTGCTCGGGTATTCCATGCTATTGGCCTTGCCTCTGTCCTCTTGGGCTCCATGCTGGTGTGTGCGTTAGTGCATTAACCAACAAAACTCACAAGAACTGTCACAAGGAAATTGTGTTAACCAGGAAAACTCACAAGAACAGTTTAGCAAGACAGTGGTTTCTATTTTTCATCAAAGGAGCGGCTTTTCTCTGTTTTTTTTTCATACAAAAAATTTCTCTCATTCTTTTAGGAAGATTGCATTCTTCAAATTCCTCAAAAACCCCTTCTAATTACTCTGCTTCTGCCTGGTAGCTTTCATCTCCACAGGAGCTTCAGCTTTATTAGCAAAGAGGCTGGTACACACATAGAAGCCTGCTCAAGTTCCTGAACACAACAAAAAGTTTCTTCATTGATGATAGCAGATTCTGGACTTGTTTTGTCTGACAGACTTTTCAGAATGGACGAAAATCCATTAGTAAGTTTTTCAAGAGTTAGTTAAAATGTTATATTAAGACTGGTTTAGTTGGCAGCAAGGTGTATCAGTGAAAATGTCCCTGAGGTGAGGTCACAAAAGGGCTCACAAGTCTAACACAGTAGATTGAAGTAACAGGTTATATTGACAGATACTGTTCCTAGCTGATTAAATACCATGGAAAATTGGGAAGTTGCTTCCAAAATTTTATGTGCTGTTTTGAACTTCTGTAGTTAATTTATTATAGAATTAATATACTTCAGTGTAACTTATCTGATTTAGACCAGCTGGAGATGGACTCCACCATATGCTGTTGGGGAAAAGCAGGGATGCATGTGAGGGAATCCAGCAAGAGTTTTCAAGTTATTCTTGTTGCAAGTGTGAGCAAATGTCTGTGCCTGAAGAGAGTAAGGAAGTTACCTTCATCTATGGCACATGTGTATTTAATGTGTATTTAATAATATTTAATAATATTTAATAACTATGTATTTAATGCATGACGTTCACTTTGTACAAACCCAAAAACAATGTGAAGGATTTCTGTTGAACTTAAAAGCGACCTGCCAGCTTTTCTGCTTACAGTGCCTTCGAATCATTTTGAACTGTTTTCTGTCAGTACAAGAGCAGTTGACTGAAGGATATGATTATGCTGGAACACTGTGAAATGAGGAAAAAAAAGGCACACCAAGACTGTCAAAACTCAGAAGTTTTCCATAGCTGTTGAATGAGTGTGAATTTAGTTCACTGAGTGTAAACTAAAGGCTGGGTGAGTTTCCTGCTGACAGGGTTTGAAGGGCATTATGGTGCATTTCCACCTCACTCTTTACTAATGGAAACCATTATGAATTCATATGGAGCCATAATGGAAACCATATGATTTCAAGTCACTCTAAATCTTGAATTTCGTCTTCATGAAGTATATCATCTATTATTTCTTCTCTCAGTATCGTACTATATAGGAGTATTAATACTTGCTCCAATACTGTGAAAGTACAGACAGGTCCCCATATGTAGTGGGCTATTTCTTTTCCATCCTCCAACAGCCTCCTCTTTCCCCGCCTCAGGAGCCCTAACTACACAACTTTATTTTTGTACATTTTCATGTCCCACAATGAGCATTGATTCCTACAACAATATCCTCCCAAATTCATTCTCATCACATTATCCTCCCAAATTCTTTCCTTTCATAGTATCGTCTTCACTGCTGAGTGCCACTACTGCACCTCAGCTATTCAGCAAGCTGCCATACCAGGTGGATAGAAGAAGGAGTTGCTAGGAAAGGGATGGGTTTGTGCTATAAGCTGAATATAGGACTGCAATAGTCTGTTGACTCAGACAGAGCCAAGGAACATCCTTTCTGTGCACCACACAAAATCCCCATTTTTTAGTGTGCCGTGACAAACTCGAGACTGCAATATAAAAGCAGTCATAAAAATGGCTTGAATAGGTCTCAAGGACACAACTGCCAAAGGCATTTAAAAAGTAAAGAATTTATAGACAATTGAATTTAAGGTGTGAATGAGTGAGTTGCCCAATAATGAGTTTTATGTAAGTATCAAAACTATTAAGAGAAACTAAATGGCTTTGCTTGCAAATCCTTGCTTCTTTTCTTGTTTAAAATAATACTCCTGGTAGCAGTGAAATAATTTAACTCCACTATATGAAATGTAATGTGGTTTATGATTTATTCTTCTGGCTGCTTTCTATAGACAGCTTTGCCTAAATTCTGTAGAGCTGAAGGCAGCGGATAGTGGCATGAAGCCATGGAACATTAGTTAATGTAGCAGAACAGAAATGCAGGAGTTATTGTAAGTCCTAGAGATCTTGGAGAAAAAGGAAAGTAGATGAAGAGAAAAGCTGAAATAGCCACTATAATAACTTGATAAGCCTAATGCAAAATTAATGTGTGCTTTGGCCTGACCAACAGCAGGAAGGGAAGCTCTGTAAGTCTGCCCACACAAAGAACTGTGATTCGAACTATGTGATTATGTGTACATGAAGGGATTTCAGGAAGAGTTGGTAAGTTGAAATGGATTGTGCCAGTCCTCCTGGCACAGATCATTTGATCAGCCATGAAAATGCCAGGGAAAGACCTCCTATATTTTCCCTAGTCTCACGTCTTTTTTTTGTATTCCAAAATCAATTGATAATAGAGGGCTCTCGTAATTATCATCTTTCCCTGATATTTCCTGGAATGTCCCTCCCTCTTTTAGATTTTGGCTTTTGTCAAAACTACTACCATCTCTTTTGTCCCACCACAGGGAGAAGTGAGGTTCTGCCATTTTATCCCCTGGAATTATTTAAAAACAGACTGCCTCTGAAAACATCTGGCTGTGTTTTAGCATGCTGTTTATCAAACTTTCATCCTATTAGGCAAATACAGAATTATGAGTAAGCCATACCAAAAAATGAGCAAAATAATCGTGCACATATAGTGAAAAAAGAAACAAGTGAAAACGTGTTTCATTGGACACTCAATTTTTCCTTGAAAAGTCATTATGTACAAGTATGGTTGGCTTTATATTCATGCCCTTGTGCTCAATATAGGTTTGATTTAGGGAAAGAAGAGAAGGAGAATGGACAACACAGGCCTCTTTCACCTCTACTGTTCTGATGATCTCAGTTTCAGTGATTGAGTAATTCCTAATTTGTACAGACAGCAGATGTAGGCTCCGGGGTTCTCTGGTTTATCAGTTTCCAAGAACTGGCTTAAGAAAGCCTTTTAAAAGTTCAAAGAGCAATGTTTTGAAACTATCTCTGGGATACATTGTATTCTAAAGGAAATCATTTCAATGTCCTTTGGGGTTTGGTACTCAGTTCTGTTTCACTCTGGGTGAATTACAGTGTAGGAAGGTGAAAAAGGAATGTGTTAGTATTTAATTCTACTCCTACTTAAAGAAGTGGTTTCCAAGGGATCAAAGTTTATTTTCATGATGTACTGCAGACTAGTTAGAAGAGAATCCTTCCTTGTTATTGGCTCTGTCTATGATTATGGATGCATTATGGACACTCATACTGCAAATGCTGCTGTCACTGAAAGTTCTGCTGTGAACTCAATATGGGCTCGTAGGTGTTTACATACTTTCAGAGCAGTACAGGGTCTATCCTGCTTCTTGGTTATGACAGCTGGTTCCAATTTCGCAGTGTGTTCACTGTTTTCTACGAACAGTACATTGCATTAACTAGGTACATCATGTCTCCAGATTGCTGAGCACCTGCCAGATTGTGAGATACATTCATTTCTCAGACTTTCTACCACGGGTAGTCATTTTTCATTAGTTGCTTTGAAATTTGGGCAGAATAGATGAGGATATAGCTGTAGGTGAATTTTGGTTATTTTTGAGGTGACTTTAACTTTGCTTTTAATTGACTTTTTTTTTTTACATTGCAGATTTTATTAAATGAAGGCATGATGAATGCACAGATTATAAAACATTTGGTAGTGTAAAAGGTCTATCTAGTCTTCAGTTCAAGGGGTTGTTTTTGTGTTTTTTTTTTTTGGTTGGTTTGTTTGGTTTAGTTTCCCCCTCTATCATGTATAGTCACATCTGTTATGTTGAAGAATATTGCTGCTGTCCATTGAACCACGTCAGACCTGTAATGGAAGTGTGCTCTCTGCAGCTTCCTTTGGCTGAAATCAGACCTAGAGCTAGATAAAACTTCTCTGTAGCATCCTTCCAGTTAGAGCACAAACAGCACACGTCATTGCTGGACACTGATCAGCGGCGAGCAGAGCACAGCTCACACCCTCACTCATCTCTTGGATGACCTTGCAGGTCTTACTGGGGAATGTATCCAAGTTTCTTATCACCGCATGGAAAGCTGGAGGAAGAACAGGAAGAGAAGCATCTGTTTCTCTCCTGTTAGAGCACTGGCTCTAGGGTTAGGCATAGCTAGAGAGCTTGAGTGCTTATCAGCACTTCCAAATGTTTAATTTCCAAGTCTTACAGCTAATGGCCTGTGCACGTGCCATCCTTTGCTGCTTATGGAAGAACATCGGCTTGAATAAATGCTCTGTAATAATCTGGGAAATGGGAAGAGGGGAAAGAAGTACCCAGAGAAAAGAGCCACCTTGTTATCCCAATTAGTGCACGATTAGACTGACTGCTAGCTTTAATATTGCCCTAGTAATGTTTGGGATGAACATTTATTACTTCCCATCATTTGCTGATCACATCCAAGAGCCTGTTAGCATAGGCCTCCTCACAGGGGGAAGTAATAGCTCTATCTTTGGTGTTTCCTTGAATTCCAGAAGGTGGAAAGTGCAAATATCACCATGTGTAGTGGTTAATTTAGCCTCCAGTTTTATATCAATTTAAAATTACAGAACACTGAGGAGAGCTATTTTAACCCCTCATAAGTCAGTAAAGTGTGCAGCTCTGTGGTATAGGGCATGTCCCGTCTTGGGTCCTTAATCTGAGGTTTCAACAGCATTTGCATTCAAATTTGTTTTCTTTACAAGTTTTAGGGTCCTCTCAAGTTGTTTCCTTTTCAGTCAAGGACTCAGGCAGAATGACACTGTTCATGTTCATAAGAGTCTTAAGACAACACAAATTTTATTTTAAATCTTAAGAGTTCCTCACACAGCCATGTTTTTCTCTACTTCACTGCATTCAAATACTATAGAGATGTGTTAATTGAAATTTTTTCTGATGAGAAACAGCCTAACTTTTCTTAAAATAATTCTGCCAACTGTCCTGTACAACATACTGGCTTTAATTCACAATCAGCTAAAAAATAGACTGTATTTTTAATGATAATTTATTAGATGTATCAGTTTCAACTTAACATTTTTGTACAGTGAGAATACGTGTGTTTTTGATGCATTTATTTCACAGACCAGTCACATCACTCTTATATCTTACCACTTCAGAGCTTCATCTGAGCAATGCTGCTCTCAAGCAATGGTTTCCAATCCACAGAATGTGGGCGATGAGCCCAACATTACTCATGGTACATTAATTCCTATAGGTTTTTATTTCTTTAACATGACATGACATCAGAGTGGCACGTGTCCTCCGAAATCTGCACAGAGACTCTTAGTCATACCTTTATATACCTCTCATAGTTTACATGTACTTTCCTATCTACTCTAGTATACTGATTATATTTTCCAGGGAAACTTTTTACTGCTCAGATACAGTCTGAAGAAAGAATATACCATAAAGGGTATTCTGTGCAAAAAGATCACTGTATTTTTATGAGTACTTCCTATCACCTCTTTGATTCATCAAGCATGAAAAGATCTCTTATCAATAAAATATAGAAATTCAAATATTAAAATATTTATTGCTTCAATTGAAAACATTTTAAAAAATAGTTATTTATATATATATTTTTTTTAAAGTTTATGTTCTATACTATATGATAGGTTTTATAAATTTATTTCCTACAGTGATCATGGGTGAATACAAACCCTGTGGTGTCATTTGTTTGGCTGTGATTTCTGGAGAAATTATCTTATTTAACTCTTCTTTTAGTGCTTACTTTTCCTCTTGTCGTTATCTGGGACTACTGGACTATTCTATGCTGTATGTTGAGAGCTTCCAAACTCTGGAGAGGTGTCAAGCTCTTGCTTAAACATGTTGGCTCCAGACCTAGTACTGCCTTTAGACAACAAAAACAGCCAAACATGTTTTTAGCAGTTTAGTGATAATATTAGACGTTATTTATTCTAGTTTGCTATTTGCTCCCTCACATAGCTCTCATATTTCTTTAGCAAGGCAAGATGGATATTTTAAGTCCCAAGTTTTACTTGTCTGCCTTCTCCTGCTGTTGTCCTGGCAGCTATCTATATCTATATCTATATCTATCTATATCTATCTATATGTATATCTATATGTATATCTATATGTATATCTGTATGTATATGTATNATCTATCTATCTATATCTATATCTCCATCAGCTGTGACTTTTTTTTTGGCACTAGGAAAGAAAGATTTTCCAATTTTTTCCTGTATTTCTGCTGTCATCTTTGTCCATGTTACTCTCATCATGATGACATTGTCAAGCTCCTGCAAGCAGTGTAATCAGTTGTTATTATTCCTTCTGTTTTCAGAGAGTCTGGTTTCTGCTATTTGTCACAGCATGCAGGTTTTTTTGACTCTGTTGTTTTTTTCTGAACTCTGAGATCTGTGTATTTTTCTGCTTCAAGTCTCTTTCCTTTCAGCATGCTGGATTATTTGTCACGTACCCATAAAGCAGTCCACCATAAAACACCTTTCATTAGCAATAGAGGAGATTGAGAGGGGACCTCATCACTGTCTATAAGTATCTGAAGGGAGGGTGTCAAGAGGATGGAGCCAGGCTCTTCTTGGTGGTGCCAAGCAGTGGGGCAAAAGGCAACAGGCAGAAACTGATGCACAGAAAGTTTCGCCTGAACGTGAGGAATAACTTTACTATGTGGGTGACCATGCACTGGAACAGATTATCCAGAGAGGTTGTGGAGTCTCCTTCATTGGAGATATTCAAGAACCGTCTGGGTACAATCCTGTGCCATGTGCTCTAGGATGACCCTGCTTGAGCACGGAGGTTGGACCAGATGCCCCACTGCTGTCCCTTCCAACCTTACCCATTCTGTGATTCTGATTGATTCTGTGTCTCCCTTAGGTTAGCATCTCTAATTTGCTGCCTGGTTGCCTGGTAGAGGCTTTCTTTTCCCAGTTATTATTTGCACAGATGGCAAGTCTCCAGACTGGGCAGTGAGATGTGTTCAGTATTAATTTTTAGTGAGAGAATTAATTTTTTGGTTTTACCTCTAGAGCCATAGGCCACTTCCACATCCCAGGGAGCCTGGCAGAGACAGGATAAAGTCAGGTCTGCCTTTTGACTGTCTCTCTGACCCCACAATACAACAACATCAAAGTGCCACAGCAGTGCAGGTTGGCTGGCTTTAGCCAGATCACCTTACATGTATAGTTTCCCTGGATACACCAGGAAAACAGCAAATACAACATGTTTCTGGTTGTAGAACAATCTGTTTACAGATTTTTTCCGTAGTTCAATTTAGGCTTTTTTGACTGTTTCAGGTATTTGCTAGCAATAGGGTATGTGAAGTCTTTCTGGAACAGATTCTGATGAAGCTTGACTCTTCCTTCCTCCTGACCTCCTTCTGACTTTTTCAGCTATGATGAATGAGTCAAGGTCTGAAAGTGGTGATCCAGGCACAGACTTTTCTTGTGTTGCTGCCAGAGGATGTTTTCAAAAGGAGTACCAAATACACCATCCTTTAGGAGTTTCCTTCTTGCCCTCCTTTTCATTTCTTTATTTTTGTTCAAATATAACAGCATAAAAGACTGCCGTATGTCAGAGGTCGCCTCATTTCTTGCCAGCATTCAGGCAACAGATTATGATAAATTATAGAGAAATAAGCCTCTTTCTTAGAAAGCTAGAATAGATCTGCCCTGTGCTGTTGTGTCCTGATGTGTGTAACCTGCCTGTTACACACCTCTTAAAGGGTTCAGGAGATTAATGCTCTAAAATAGTTCTACCCAGAAATAAAATTGTCATTATATCCTGTTGGCTGTAAAGTGAAACTAAAAAGTCCTCAGAGCTTTCCCTCAGCTGATGGAAATAAAGTGTTACCAAAAACAAAGAGAGAAAAAAATTGTTTCTTTGGGTTATGTGCTCATCATCAAAAGGGAAGGAGACAGAAACTCCAAAGAAAGCCTTGCAGGCTTCGTAATCATCTTCCTGAACCTTCAGCTTGAGGCACTTAACATCTGCTGGGATGGGTGGCTATAAAACCAGGAAGAAATTAGTGAAAAAATTTTTAAAAATTGTCCTACCTTATTCCCAGGAGGACTTTCTGATATTTGGAGAGCTCTGTACAACCTCCACTAGCACTTGAAAATATGTCAGAGCCAATGAAGTCTTATGGTTTCAGCTAAACCCCACATTTTTGAATGAAAAACTGAATTCAGCAATTATTTCCATCTGCACCTGGTAAAGCTTCTGACATAATTCTGAGGTGGGCAGAAAGAAGCAGCATTTTCTTGAGCTGCCACAACATAAACCTGTTACTCTGAGCTGCCTGAGCCCTTAGGCTCCTCTCTCTTCTCTGCATTCGTAGTTCATGAGGTAGTTACATCTGAACTGCAGCCCTACTTCTCCCTGCTCCTCCTTTCCCACAGGACAGTGGGACACAGCCAGAAGTGATGCTGAAATGATGTGACAGTTTTCCATACATGGATGAGGAGAAATGGACTAGGAAAAAGTATTCTTCCTCAAGTATTGAAGATAAGAGTCTTTTAAGATGTGGCCATGGGAAAACTCAAGGCAGTCCAAGAGAACGTGAATTTGTGGGTGGTAAGAAAAAATCATAAGCATGATACATTCTGCCTTACTTGAGTTACAAGCTTGTGCTCACATTTTAGCACTTAGCAAAGCAGTCAGAAACGTCTACAATGGGTATTTATTGATGTGGAGAGGTAGATAATGTTGAAAACCTCCAGAAGATCTCATCCCTCTGACACATCTACCTTACATGATGTGTCCCTGAAAGCCTGTAAGAACATCTATCTATCTATCTATCTATCTATCTATCTATCTATCTATCTATCTATCTACCTATCTATCTACCTATCTATCTATCTATCTACATCTGTGTACCCTAAGGACTCTGTTGTGCTTTGCCCTATTTGTCTTCTACAACATAGATGAGCACAGGATGTCTCTGATGATGCTGATGGGAAGAGCACTGCACATCAAGGAGTCAGAGTTCTGTGGAACAGTAGGTACCTGTGCAGGTGCAGGACTGTGCTGTGCTGCACCTGCAGTGTTGTCTTCAGGCCTATGCCATGCTGTGCATCCCCCTTGGCACTGGGTAAACTCAGCCTGATGATGGTGATGGGAGAACCTGCAAGGCAGCTCCACTCAAGACCAGCATGTCATTGCCTTTATCTAAAAGTGCACCAACAGCTTCTCTGCAGACATCTCTGTTTGACAGCAGAAAAGGTGTGTACAGTTATATTCTTATAAATAAAACTTGTAATAGCTTGAATGACCCAAGTGGAGCAAATTCTCCCCAGACTGGGTCTGCTGCATGCAGATTGGAACCTGTTTCATCCTGCACAACTCTGGGTTCCCAGTGTCTAAAGGGACATGAGATAATCTGTAGTATATTTCCTTTCTTTATAGTTAGCTCTAATAGAAAAAACTATTTAAAATGATACTTCACAGAGTCTGGGTGACTTTCTTACCAGGATAATAGTGGACCAGCAGCTCCTGGTGTAAGAACAGTGGCCCTTAGGAACAAAAAAAGACAGGTGCTTAAAACAATGGACTGTGTCTGACAAATAAAGATTAATCCAAATGTCACCTTCCCTTTCATAGAAAACATTTTGTTCTGATTCAGACAGAGCACTGCAACACAGAGTCCTTAATCTATTATAATCAGCAAGGTTGAAAATGTTTGATCAATAGACTCACTTTTGCTCTAAAGTTCAGATAAGGTAGATCAGCTCCTGATCTGGAAAAAAACAGTCTAAGGATTGTTTGCCTGGCTGATTTCTGTGTCTCCTTAGTTGCATGACAACATAGCTGTAAGTCACAGTTTCTCTCCCACTGGCATCCTCTGCTTACAAAGGGCACTCAGCAGTTTGCTATTAATGCTGACTTCCTGAGCACTTATACTTAAATAACAAAATTACTGGGAGAGTTAGGGGAGGAAATTCAGTAGCTTGTTTCCACAGCTGTGATTCAAAACCTCAAAGACATTCATACCCAATGAACGAAGCTGCCGCAGACCAGCACTCTTCTCGTATCCTGTCTGCCTTCTATCACCTCGTTAGTTTTACTGGTTTTTCAGTCAGAGGTCAGCTGTATCCCTCTCCCATTGGTACACCTATGGAGGGAAACACTTGGTGAATTTTCCCAGCAGTATGAGATTTCGGCTTGCATTACACAAGTTGTATAACTCTTGAAAGTCTCAGTTTTATTCTGCTTATTTTATTTCTCGTATTTCCTCTTTGTCAGGAGTATTCCTCTGTGGGCAGCTACTGGGTATTTTTCTTTATAAATCTGATCCTATGTAATAAGTGGGGTGTTTTTTCTCTTTTAAAGTATCCACAACTGTTGTATTGCTGCTCTATATGGCTGTGTTATGTTGTATTTCAACAAGCTAGGGAAATGAGCCTGAAAAAAGATGCTCTTATCTGTAAATAGTACTTAGGGGTATATTTGTCTTAAGCACATGACTATTCTTATCGAAGCTGTCTATGTGTGTAAGTGCTTTATCAGGTCCTTGTAGCAATAGTACAATTTCTTTGGTATTAGGGCAAAGGAGCACTAATGAAAAATTGTGCTGAATTCTTAATATTTACCATCCCCTAAAGGATGGAAATAAGTTTCTCATTTTTGGAAACACACTTCCAAAGACATGTTAGCTAAAATATTAATATTTTTGGAAGCTGGAAGTCAGTTTTTAAGTATTGGTGACAAGTGGGAGTGAAACCTGTAATAGTTCTTCCAGATTTGTCATGCTATGAGTAATCTCCACTTTCACGGATTAAGAAAGATTTCCTTAGAAGTTGCAGTTGCTCAGAGGATGTTTTCTTTTGACCTATTATAATCAGTTCTGTGGAAACAGGATTTTGCGTCTGTTGACTTGGAAAGTTTTATGACAGTGAGCACTGAGCAGCAGACATCTGCTTACTGCTCCTTGTTTAGTGGTAGTGTCTATAAACCCACAAGTAAAGAGAATGCCCTCGACATGCACGATGAGTAAAGGCAGCAGTTGTGACAGAATCTATTTTAATATTTAAGAATGTCGGCAATGGTAGAGAGGATCAACTGTGAGATATCTCTTACCTATCTTGAGGCATGTGAACCAGCTTTTTCATAGCCTGCTCTTCATATTGCCCCATAGCATCTCACAAGAGGGCTGGCTATTATAAGTAGGGATTTCTGAGAATGGTGTTTATGCTTTCTTGTTTCCAGCTACGAAACGTAAACAGCAGGTGATGTCTCAGAATGCTATGGGAAAGGAGGCTGATGTGTGTGGGGCAGGGTTATCCTCCTGACTAAGCCCAGCAGATATTCCAAGGTCAAGTTGTGCAACCACAGGATGCTGAACGAAAGGTTCACAGTGCCAGGGGTCAGCCAGGAAAGAGCTGTCAGAGCAGAATGCTTTCTGTTCCTGGACTCTGTTCTGGGATGAGGAGGGAAGATAAGATGAGGTACCGCTAGCTGCAAAGTCATGGCAGTGGCAAGGCAGGCTTCTGGGTGCTGGTGTGAAACAGTGTTCAGGAACACTGGTGAGGAGCTACACCTTCCGTGCATGACTCTGTTGAATCATAGCTACAGACAAATCCATACAAAGGTTGTGTGCGTGGAGGAAGTAAAGGATAACCTGACTACAGTTTCCACTGTTTAAGAATGTGCACAAATTTCAGGCTGCAGATCTGCCTCCCATAGAAGGGAAGACAATGCCACCAGTACTCCCATAAGTCTGCCCCTACACTGTGTGCCTGCTGCAGCTCACCTGCACATGTCAGGTATAACCCACTTGTCCTGTAGATCACTTACTGCTGGATTCCCCGGAGACACAGCATGAGTATGGTCAGGGTACTGGCATCCCTCTTCCTGTCCTGTGTGAACATCCCTGGGGAAAGGAATATTACTAATAATACACTATAATTTTTAATATTTATAATATATGATTATATAATATGATATTATATATAATATAATAATAGTAATATAAAATCATTGTTTCTTTGAGGGAGGTAATTTCTCACGGCAGTTGTTGATTTGAAATTATTTGGGGATGGGGATTGTGTCTTGGTGATATTTCTGAGGATAACAAGGGTTCTTTCTTATTGTGGGTTTGATAACTATTGTCAAGTGGTGTCAGGGTCAGTGTAAGACAAACAAGTGATTTTTTTCCTTTAGGAAGGATTTCTATTTCTTTGGAGGATTAGTAATTTTCTACTTCCTAATGGTTATATTGTGGATGTTGTGAATGGAATGTAAATTTATTCCCCTGCACCTCCACCAAGAAACAAAACAAGAAAATATGGAAAAAAACCATCTCAAGTGTGTTGCTTGGTGTTTTTATGGTTTTATTTCTCCTGTTGGCTTGAAATGTATTAATTTTGTTGTTTTCAGGGGTTTTTGTGCCTACAGGGGTTCAAGGCCATAAATCCTGAGAAAGCATAAGTAGTATCTTTTGGCTTAGAGACAGATGCTTCACGAAAGGCTGATTCATTGTTGTGGTATGGAGTGGGTCAGGTCTTTCCCAACAAAGCATAAACTGTCTATTACCGGAAACCTTAAATTTTAAAAAGATCGTGGATACCTGTGTTGGTTTGAAAACAAACCAGTGGGAGATCACAAGTCAGGATCTAAATTAATGGGAAAATAAAATTAGAAACAAATGAAATAATATAAGGAGAAGCACTGACAAAGTCAGATACAACCTGACTCCCTGTTAGAGTGGTGGTAGCAGTCCAGATGAAGTAGCTCAACTGGAGTGATGATCCTACGGAAGGTCTCCAGATGAAGGTCCAGTGGTAGATTTGTCCGCTGGTAATTCAGTAGACAGGGCTAAGTTAGGCAGTTCTGAGGGCAAGTTATATCCAGGTGGGAATGCTTGGCTCCTCCCTCCTGGGTGGAGCATCTCACAGTAGGATGAGATAAGTCCATGAGTCATGTGGGGGTTTCTTGATGGCCCATTGTCTGTTATCAGGGGTGGGTCATTAGCAGGTGATAACAGCTAATGGCCCACAGCTGGTGGTAATAGAATACTTGAATACATCTATATTTTAACCTAGGACAATACCTCAGGTTTGGCCCCGTACTGTAGCTGTCTAATGACTGGCATGCAACAAATACCACCCTTTAAAATTATTTTTCTCATGGGAGTGGGCTCTTAAAATTTGGAATGTATAGCATTCATATAATAAGAAATGCTAATTGTTTGTTCTGACAGTGAGATTACTCTTATTTCTGTGAGGGCTTCCTTTTCCCAGAGGTATCAGTTCTTTTTGTTGCTGGAGCTGGGGAGGTTGCATGTGTGTCTTTGTATGAGTGGTTCCCTTCTGCCACACCTTCTGACCTTTTCCTCAGTTTGTATCCCAGACACCTCTGGGTCCCTGTCACTGTACTGAGGTGATGCTGACGGCATAGTTTCATGATGAAGGAGTATAGACCAAGGAGGAGATTTGACACAGATGTTTTTAAGCTGTCCAGTGCAGTCTGGAGTAGAGAACGTGAGGGATAAGTGATAATCCATGAGTGTTGGAAGAAGCATCTCTAACCACTATCTATGAGGTATAGAGAAGAAAATGGGATGTTCTCAGCACGACCTTGTTTTACAAATCTCTGGAAGATGGATCATGGCTATTCCAGAGAAATCAAAAAGTACATGGTGCTTCTTCGAAGAATTACTAGACCCTGGGGCCAAAGGCTGAATCACATCAACTTTCTTGTCACGTTCATTTTTTATGCTGTACGTAAATCATGTGGTCCTCTGGCCCAACACTACCATTAGCCACATGACTGGGTGGATGCAGTTAGTATCTATGCTACCATTTTACTGTACATCCTTATTTCCACTACTTGTTTTTTTTTTCTTTAAAACAGCTTCAGAAAAATTTAGATCTTCATTGCCTGGGAAAACAAGCCCACTTTTTATCCTTCTACCAACTCTTTCACTACTGATCTTTCAGCTCTGGAAGTCTGGAATTTCTTAATATTATTGAGTATTTTCCCTCCGAAATAAATTGACTGAGTCTACTGGTTGAATACATAGGCTGGCATTGGGTAGAGCAGCTTGGAAATAAAGTATATAGGAGGCCTGTGAAGAGGCCTGCATGGTTGAAAAGCTCATGTAGCTGTGTATGTGGCTGGCAGGAACTGTCACCAGCTTTGCTGGCAGATGTGATAACACAGATGTAACTGGGCTGAAGACATGCAAACTGTCACTGCGAGCAAAGGTGAAACCTGGAAAGAAACCATCAGGTTTTTTTTAGAGTATTGTCCAAGTCTCCAATTCTCCTCTTCTTTTGCTCTCCACTGTACTAAGGCTGAATACTTTCAGAGAGTAAACACAAGGGTCTCCTTCACAGTCCGCAGGGTAGATGCAAGGATTTACCAAAAGGCTTAGACAAAATAATGCATGTACTATTCCTCTGAATACCAGCCGACGCTGAGAATGTTCAAACTTTCTACTAACCTTGATGTTCATCAGAGATCTGTTTATCTGGTCCCTGTGGCTTTGGGATCAGTGTCCATGCCTGTTTCTTCAGCTTGGCTTTTAATTCAAGCCCAGCCCTGCCTCAGGCCTTTCTCTGCTGAGGCCCAGCGACAAACTTGATGCATTAGACATGGCCTGCACATGCCTTGGTCGGAGCAAGGTGTTATGCTCATGGCATTGCCTGATGTGTCTGACATGCTCGTGCCTGGCAGGGCCATGTCACACGTTCATGTCTCTGTGCTCTTCCCAGTGCCTGAGCATTGCCGGACCAGCGTCTCACAAAGTGCAGACTCACCTGGTCTCATCTTCATGGGCTTCAAACTTGTGTTTTCCACCTTCTGAAACCAGAAAGCTCTGGGCTCTCCTTGGTGAGTAGAGGTAAACAGAAGTGCACAGATTTGTGGCATCTTGGTTGGAGCACCGAACTAGGAAGGAGATTAACTTTTGTACATCTAAGCCTACAGATTTTATCTTTTAATTGCTTCCTGTGAAATGCACTTTAGAGGCAGGGAGGAAGGGAGCACAGCTCGGGACTCTCTTTTGCCTCTGCCCAGTAAAGTGGCAGAAAACAAAGTCTTGCTTCATCTCATTAAATGATAGGCTCCATAATAATTTTTTATTCCTATAACTTTACAAAAAATAAAGTATTTTCTCTGTAAAGTTTCCCAGATCACCTGTCAGTGTTACTCCAAATGAGTTTTGAAAGAAGTTGTATATTGTATTTTTGGTATTGTTTACCCAATTTGTAGATAAAAATAATCAATATAATTATTTAGGAGTACTGAGAAATATTATGGAAAGCTAGACAAAATTTAGCTCTTAGCCACTTTGTGGCAGAGAAAATAACCCAAATAGTTGGACTACATTGCCTTGCTGTCTTCTTATAGGAAGTAGTTTTTGCTGGGTTCATTAACAATATTTCACTTGCCAGCATTCATCTGTAATAGAATTCCCCGTGGTGAGAAAAGAACTCAGCCCCTGTAATATTTTAGGTACTCTACACCATGCAGTAGAGAAAGGCACAGAGATTCTTAAGTTCACATTGCTGGGGCTTTCTCCGTATCTAGTGGCAGGTCTGCTGGGCCAGTGCAATGTTGCAGCTAAGAGGAAAAGTGTTTGTGAAAGCCCTCATTAGCTCATGTTTTAGTGCTGCTCTGGGATCTGGGAGATTATCTCCATTATGTCCTGGTGGTGTTTCATGGATATTTCTACTCTTTCAGTGTTAGTTTCAGCATCAGCATGCTGTCTTGTGTGATATGAAGATGCCTACTGAGACAAGAGGTGGTCCAAAGGGATTACCAATGCCACAGGTCTGTTTAGTGGAGTTGGGCAGCAAGGCAACATAGGTGACTCCCTACTGCTACCTGCCTGGGTAATACCATAGGCTGATCCATTAAAGGGAAAAGAACATCTAGATTAAAATATAAGAGCAAGCTAATTCTTGCAAACCATTCCTGTGTTGAGATGGAGTCTGCAGTATAGTGCGTGATTTAATTTTGCAATGTTCCATTTTTCCGTGCCTAACATGTACAACACTTGGCACTCTTTGCTCAACAATTCTGTGTTAGAAAATACCATCCATGTCTGTTTCCTTACTAGCGTCCTTGTGTTCTGCCTGAAGACTACAGAGTTTGCATCCAGCAGGCGTTTCTTGATGGCCAGACACAGAGACTCCAAAAATCAGTTAATATTTGAGTCAGATTCTGATCTTTGTTCTACTGATCTGAACTTGGAATAACTCTCTGGGTTTCAGTGATAATCCAGACTTGCACTTTCAGTGACAGAAAGTTTCTTGGGCTGGATTTCTGGCTGAGACAAATGGGTGTGCCTTTCTTGGACATGAGGAGCTACAGAGTTTGATGTAAATGAAGTTATCTATTTACTGAATATGTTGTTTTTACATTAGTGTGTCTTAAAACCATGAAGTGGTGTGTTTGGGTTTTTAAAATTTGATTTGAAAGTCACAGCTCTGGAGTAGATTTCCATTGTGGTTACAGCCACTGAGCAGCTTTTAATTTACTGTCTGTAATGTGGCTGGCTGGGTAGCCAAGAAAACACAAAGCTCCCGATAGGATGAGAGATCCACTTGAGAAAACAGGAAAGGTACCTGCTCTGAGATCAGTACTTCTTCAAGCAATGTCACATATTCCTGAGCTACAGGTATTGTGCTGCTGTCCCAGACTGCAATGAAAGAATGTGGAATTTTTATTTCTTTTCCCCTGGCATCCCCTGTTCTTAGGAACAAGCAGTGGTTTCCTAGTGTACATGTACATTTTTGCATAACATGAAAAAATGCCAGTCTGTACTTTCCATTGCTGAAGGTATTTCTGTTACCTTTACCACATACAAAAGGGAATGTGTTTTACATCCTTCTCTACATGTAAGACATATTAGCCCAAGGAAAGAGAGCTTTGCACTTGGAGGGCTTTTTTTTTCTGACTCTGACATTATGCAAGTTAATGAAAGTTTGATTTTCAAACAGGTATTTTATACTTCTTGTGGTTTCTAAGACCAACAGGTACAAGTAGTTCAGTGATCCTTGTTATCCATCAAGTATTCTCCACCATTTCGATGTGAAAGGAGAGCTTTCCTGGCTAATGGTGGTCATGAAGGAGCAAATCATTTGCGTTAGTTAACATCTGCCACCAAAGGATGTACAACAGGATTAACAGAGAAGAACCAACTCTGGGAGTAGCAGATTTGTAAATTATTCTATCTTTGAGATATTTTTCATACTTGAAAATAATTTCAAAACATTTATAAATTCTATCTCTGACTTCGTATCTCTAAGGACTTCACTGCACATTTGAGAAGCAAATGTCAGTATGAGAATTGATGTCCTAACTCTGAGGAGATGGAAGTTTGTTCTCAAATCATTAGCAGTGCAGTCATTGACCATTTAAAGCATCCAACCACTACTCCACTGAGGCACGCAGAAATTCTGCGGTGATGCTAGAGCTACTGGCCTTCATCAAGACAGCTTACTCTGGTCATATCAGGCATCATGTCTGGTTAACTTAGTGGAGTTCACTACACTCATACAAGACCAAACTACATGAAAAAGTGGCTTTATTGGGTGAGGAATTCTCTAGTGGGTAGGGCTCAAAGAGTTGTATTAAAGGGGTTACATCAGGCTGGAGGTCAGTCACCAGTGGGATTCTTTAGGGCTCAATTTCAGGGTCTTGATGCAGAAATTGAGTGTAAAATAGATAAGTTTGCTGATGTTACTTAACTGGGAGGAGCTGTGGACTCCCACGAGCGTAGAGAGTCTTTACAGAGAGATCTTGATCAACTAAAGAGATCTGGGCAAGCACCAAACTTCATCCAGAGTGTGGCAACACCTGTGCTCGTTTAACTACTTTCATCCAGCACTTTGTTACTTGATGTGCATACACCTCATCCAATCCAGTAGGGAGACACAGCTCAGTGATCACTGATTATTATTTTTGTCCCAGCATCCTAGCTGTTAATATTCTCCTGATTCACAGTAAAAATGCTTAAAATTTTGCAAATGTAGCTTTTGTCTGTGTGTGTGTGTGTCTGATATCAGAAGAAGAACAACCTCAGGTCTTACTAACTGTTGAGATCTTTAGTGATCTTCTTCTCAACAGCTGTTGAGAGCAGTTGAAAACAACAAATGTTTTGCAACATTTATCAACACAAATATTGTGAGTAATGTGGTTTATCATATACCTTAGAAACTATTGATTTCACTGATGGCTCTTGTTCTCCTTAAGATAGGAATCCATTTTATTTAGTATTTTTTGAATGGGACTTAGTAGATATAAATGAGACTATTACCTTTTTTTCCCAGGGGAGGTATTTTTTCCTTTGTTATAATTTTCAGTGGGTCAATATGAATGTAGATTTTATAGTCATGCATTCAACAGTGGTTTTTGTGAAGAATTAGAAAAGTTTGTAACAGTTGCTAACCTCCCTAAGTGAAATAAAGAGAAAATCAAGGAAAGAAAGAACATTTTGCAGTACGTTTGCTGTTCATTTGCTGTTGAAGTGGGTATCAACTTGTCAGCTTCATGGAGAGGTATGTGCTAACTGTGTTTTCATCTGCTTTACTGCAGCAGTGACTTCTTCCATGTGTTTATGATTTATTTCTTGAAATCCTATTGTTTTGGAAAAAAGAATTTTACGAATTCCCTTAGTTAGAAAAAATCTGATAAAAGAAGTAAAACATTTTTGGGAAATGGTCTTTTCAGGAGCAAAGAGAGAAGCAGCTAAATGCAAGGCAAAATATTTTGCTGTTATGAAAAACACTTGTTTTTCACAGTCCAAACACACCAATTTATTTTTAAAAGCTGCATGTGAAAGATACATTTTTGTGTCATGTATTTAATTGTTTTCTGGGGTTGTGCTCATTATGGCTGGAGTAAACCCACTAATAATTGACCTACATGAATTAAAAAAAATAAAAATTGCAGTGTTTCTGAGCAGTCCAGCAGCACTCTGGTCTGCAGCTACATCATGCCGAAGTCAGGGGTTCAATTGGCAGTGTTCAGCTGCAGGGACTAATATTTCCATCTCATCATCACCACATTAATTTTTTTCACTGTGAGTAGCAGTGATAGACGCCAAGCTAAGTAACGAGGACCAGGGGATTAAAAGGAAAACTGAGGTTAAGAATGGAGAAGTAATTTTAAAATGCTTCAGACTGATTAATCCTGGTTGCCTACAACTCAGCCTCAACTGATCATTTAAATAGACCTCAAGGATTTATTAACCCCTTTTCAAGTTATTCTGGTTTCTGTACAGCTTCAGTGTGAGAGGACAAGGAAAGAATGACAGTGTCTTCCCTGTCTCAAAGAGGCAGCATACCAGTAATTTTTGTCTTCCTTATCTTTCTGTGAAAAGTACATCCTGTATATGCTGAATGTTTAATAACTGAATGGGAACCTTGCTTTGCTTTTGGATTATAGAATCATAGAGTAGCTTGAAGGGACTTTTAAAAGTCATCTTGTCCAGCCCCTCTGCAATGAGCAGAGACATCTTCAGCTAGATCAGGTTGCTCAGACTCCCATCCAACCTGTCCTTGAACACTTCCTGTGCCTGGCACAGCTGAATTTCTAGTTACTTTAAAGGGCTGATGCTACTTTTTCAGGTCCAACACTAAACCTGGGTGGCATTGCTACTTCACTTCAGCCCAGAATGAATGAAGGATAAGGAAACTGGTGGCTGTAATCAAAAAGGAATTTCTTTAGGTTAGTTTGTGACTGAAGCACATTGGCTAGTAAATAATTCCTGAGTCTAAAAGCTTGCAAGGCATGCTGATACCACACATTAATTCTTTTTCTCATGATATTGAAAAAAATAGATACACAGAAATATATGAAGCTATATAAAGATACAAATCCCTTACAATGATACAAAAGTCTTATAAAGATACAAATCTGATAACTTTTAAAGCATGAGCAGGTGCCAATATTTTTGATCACCAGATGCGAAGTTATTTTTTCAAACTCTCTCTGATGAGTGAAAATAACACAGCAGGTGTTGATATACCAGTCTATCAGATGAGGCACAAAGAAGGCCATAGTCAATTGCTATAAGGATAAAAGTTGGCCAAAGAACCACTGCTCAAGGTAAAATGTATAGTCATCATCATAGCAAAAGCTTATAATCTTCCCTAAGAAAGGCAAGAGAGTTATAAACCATGTCTCCCAGGTGAAGCTTAGCCACACATGGAAAAACTCGGTGAGCTCAAGGTGAGGAAAGTCTGCAAGCAGACGATTCAGTCAGAGACTGTATCAATGAGCAGACATCTACGATGAGTGATGAAGTGGGAAAAAAACCCTTCCATCAATCAAGCTGAGAAGAGATACCTCAGAGAGATAGCCAGAGGTTTTTTTTTTTGTAATCTTTGTTTTTAAAAATACTTTGGAAATACCTACTTAGGAAACCAGGCCAGTTAAGTATTACTGAACTGAGATTTCACTGGAAAATGAAATGGAATCAGTGTTTCAGAGTGCTTGCCAAGAGAAGAATGGAAACTGTGGAGTATAGGTCTGACAAGGAGCAGAGGCACTGGAGGAGACCAGAGGGTTGTGTCTGGAAGCTTTGCACAGTGACATCTGACATCTGAGGCTTAAACTGCAGCAGAGTATGCCAACTGCTGCTGGAAGCTGGGAACAAGAAATAATGAGACACCTCATGTCTGGCATGCTCTAACGCTGCTGGAGATGAGGTTTGCACATGAACTGTTAGGAGGGGTCACCAGGGTGCTGGAACTGCAGCTGTAACAGTTCAATAGCTTGGTTCATCTGTGGGGGCAAATGCAGACACGAGCAGAGCCAAAGGATGGGCTCTGAGCAAGTGCCCTGTCTCTGAGGAAAGGAACATCAAGGTACATCAGGTAAAGATTAGAAAAAATATGGGTGGAAATTTATCTCTGACATCTGCACTCTCCCTGTATTGTGACCGACACTCCTGGAAAGACAGTGTTAACATGGCAGCCACACTATATGTAATTTTTTATCCTGGGTTTCCCTAGGCCCTGGTCTGGAGAGCCTAAGATTTAAAGAGCATGTGCCAAGCTTCCATTCATGGTATCTAAAACAGTGCAGGGGCTGTGTTGCTGCCTGCAAAATTATGTTTTCATAATCTGAAAATTAGATTATGTATTGAAAGTTCTGGGGAGGGGGAGCTGGGAATATTGTGGGGTATGTTTCAGAGTGCAAAATCTGAGAGCATTGAAGGACAGGTACAAAATCTGATGTAATGCAGTCTTCATTGACTTTTGGAGGGGTCACTGCAGTAAAACACCCCAGAGCCACACTCAGATGTTGTCTGGGAGACAGCTAGGTGGAACACACCAAGACTGAACCATGGAGCAAGCTAAAATGACAACAGAGTGGATAGACCGTGTGGAGTGGCTGAGCTGGCTTCCCAGCCTCTTCTCATTTAGCAGGGCAGGTATCTCAATGCCTCCTGCTGGCCTCCCCATCTGAGCAGCCTCTAACTCCCACAGACAGCATGTGGGAAAGGTACAGCAGAGACAGCGAAGCCATCAGGAACTGCAGTACTGACACTGAATTCCCATGCAAATGGCTTTGAAAACAACATGAAACATCACTGAAAAGAGTTACACTGAAAAGTCTGGAGTGAAATAAAAGTTCAGAACAAGGAGGAAATATGTTAACTAGTGGATGAGATGTCAGTGAGAAGTAGCAGAATGACACAGAACTGGGAAACTACAGAGCTTTAAAAAGCCTTCATGGTGTTTGGGCTATCTTTACAGGTATATCTGTCTGTCTTTACTGCTTTATTGTTGGAAAGGATGAACATCTAATATCCAAAAATATAACTTCTGTTTTCATTATCTGGTTGAGAATGTGGACCCAATGTGGAAATTGACCTGGGCTTGGTGAAGTGTGCCTTCAAATTTTCAAATGTTTTTTTGCTTGAATTCCAGAAATCCCATAACTGGGTTCCCCATTTTCAAAATCCTTCAGGGAAAACTATTGATGTACAGTGGGATATTTGGCTGCTGCCTGCCCAGGGACTGCCTGTGCAGGAGTGCAGCAATCTGCCAGGGAAAAGTAAGCAATACATACCTGACAGGTCTTGTTGAAATGTGACTGTTTCCATCAGATCGTGATAAGCAAACGCCACTAAAAAAACGTTCTCTTGGAAACCTCCCAAGGGGAAACACCCATTAGTGACACCACATCAAAAACACCCAGATCCCACTCAATCATCAACATTAAGTTCAGTTTGCTGAAGCACAGAAAACATTAAGTTGATAAAGGATATTTATGAGATGCAGTCAATGGAAAATGCTTTGCAAAGCAAGAGTGTGAGATTGTAAAAGGCCCCAGTCCTCCTAAGATGTTTCTTTTTCCAAAACATGTTGATGGGTGCATGTATTCGTGTAATCTTTTCATTTACCTGAACAATATAGCTCC
This sequence comes from Gymnorhina tibicen, assembly GCA_013399875.1. Taxonomy (NCBI): domain Eukaryota; kingdom Metazoa; phylum Chordata; class Aves; order Passeriformes; family Artamidae; genus Gymnorhina; species Gymnorhina tibicen. The sequence continues at coordinate 162,541 of VXAZ01004547.1, read as the reverse complement.
TTACTGCTAATTAAATCAGTCAGGGTCTTTGTGAGGACTCACTGGTACAGGTTGTGAGGTCAAGATTCTGTGAGCATTAGTCATGATCAATCTTTAGAGCATCTCTTTGATAACGTGCAGTTATGCTATGCTGTCTTTTGGATATTGAACGAGCTAGAGAATGCCAGTGCTTCCTTGAGAGAGAAATACTTCTCGTTGCACTACTGGTGACAGGCATAGCAAAATAACCTACAAAAAAGAGGTGACTGTATGTGACAGATATAAATGAGTATGTATGAAAAATATATCTATCTATATATAGATATATATACATATACATGTACAAAAGTAAATCCAAGACAGGCACCATCAAAGAAAAGCTAGGACTGAAATATGGTTAAAGAAATGCATGGAAGAGGGAGATATTTTGGTTGGTGTAGGTATCTCAGATAGATCATCGAATCTTACATCATTTAGGTTGGAAAAGACTTCTAAGATCATCTTCAGTTCCAATTATTAACCCAGCACTGGTACACATTTACCACTAAACCATGTTCCCAGGTACCACATCCACACATTTTTTAAACTCAACCACTTCTCTGGGCAGCCCGGTCCAACGTCTGACCACCCTTTCAGTAAAGAAATTTTTCCTAGTGTCTGATCTAAACCTCTCCAGCACAACTTGAGCCATCTCCTCTCATTCTATCACTTGTTACTTGGGAGAAGAGACCAAACCCACCTCACTACACCCTCCTTTCAGGCAGTTGCATAGAGTGATAAAGTCCCCTCTGAGCCTCCTTTTTCCCAGGCTAAACAACCCCAATTCCCTCAGACTCTCCTCACAGAACTTGTGCTCCAGACCCCAGGTCCTTCTCCACAGAGCTACTTTCCAGCAGGTCAGCCCCCAACCTGTACCAGTGCTTGAGGTTATTCCTCCTCAGGTGCAGGACCCTGCATTGACCCTTGCTGAATTTTGTAAGGTTCTTCTCTGCCTGTCTCTCCAACTTATCAAGATCCCTCTGAAGAGTCCCATAGCCCTCTGAGGTATCAGCCTATCCTCCCAGTTTTGTATCCTCAGTGAACTTGCTGATGAGGAAATTTGCTGAATTCCAGTCAACTGGGATCTGCCCAGTTAGCCTGGACTGCTGGTAAATAATTGAGAGTAGCTCTGTGAGCACTTTCATCAGCTCCCTCAGTACTCTTTTGTGGACCCCATCCATCCCCATGGAATTGTGTGTGTCTAGGTGGTGTAGCAGATCAATAACCATTTCCCCTTGGATTCTGGGGACTTCATTCTTCTCTGTGTCCCTGTCCTCCAGCTCAGTGGGCTGGGTACCCTATGAACAACTGGTCCTACTCTTAAAGACACGCAAACAGCCTCAGTCTTTTCATCATTGTTTGTCATTATGTTTCCCCTTGTGTCCAACAAAGGATGGAGATTCTCCTTAGTTCTACTTTTGTTGCTGATTTTGTTGTATTTATAGAAACATTTTTTGTTGTCTTTTACTGCAGTAGCCAGATTAAGTTCTAGTTGGGCTTTGGCCGTTCTAATTTTCTCCCTATATAATATCACAGAATTTTTGTAGTCCTCCTGAGAGGTCTGTCCAACCTGCTCTTGAATCTTTAAGATTTATTTCTTGAAGAATATCCAGCCTTCCTGGACATTTTTGCCCTTCAGGATGCTGTCAACCAGGCTCCTAAACAGGCTGAAATCTGACCTGTGGAAGTCCAAGTTGTCAGTTCTGCCAGTGTCCCTCCTGACTTCTCCAGGAAGTGAAAATTCTATCATTTCACGATTGCTGTTTCCAAGACAGCTCTAACCATCACATCTCCCACTAGTTCTACTCTGTTCACTAAAAACATGTCCTGTGGGGCACCTCCCCTGGTTGGCTCACTGACCAGCTGTGTCAGGAAGTTGTCTTAAATCTCCCCAGGAGCCTCCTGGTCTGTTCTGTCTCTGCTCTGCTGTATTTCCAGCAGACCTCTGGTTAGCAGAAGTCCCCCTAGAACAAGGGCTAGTGATTGTGAGACTTCTCAGCTGCTTACAGACTATTCTTTCTGCCTTTTCATCCTGGTTGGGGAGCCTATAACAGACACCCACCAGAATATTTACCTCATTGACCTTCCCTGGAATCTTACCCATAAACATTCCACCCTATTGTCACAATCATTAAGCTCCAGACAATCCAGACATTCCCTAAGCTGCAGGAGTGCCACACCACCCATCCTTCCTTGCCTATCCCTTCTAAAGAGTTTATTGCCATCCACTGCAGCGCTCCAGCTGTTCAAGTCATCCTGTGATGGCAACTATGTCATAGTTTTCCTGCTGCACAATGGCTCCCAGCTCCTCTTGTTTGTTGCCCATGCCGTGTGCATTGGGGTAGATGTACTTCCGTTTGGTTATTGACCCTGCCACAGTTTTGGATAGGGAAGCCCGAATTCCTATGGGACCATTCTCAGGCACTTCTGTGGTTTCTATCACATTGATAGCCCCTGTGTCCTTGCTGACACAAGGATCTTCATCCCCTACCTCCACAGACTGAAGGACCTGGCTACACACCATCCCTCAAATATTGGTGTGCTGCCCACAGGCTCATCTCTAGTAAGGCTCGTTTTATCCTTTTGTCCCATCAAATCTAGTTTAAAGCTCTTTCAATGAGCTCCTTATTCCCTTTGCACTGCCAGAATCTTCTCTTCTGGATTCTTCTGAGAACATCAACTCTTAACTTTTATCCTCCACTTGCACTTAAGTATTTAAAGTCACTGAAACTAGTTAAATAACACATCTCCCACAACCTCCATCCTGTCTTTATTTCTGAATAATCTAGGGGTTGTGGAGAGTTAGAACCTGAAAGAAACACCTTAGAGAAGAAATCTGTAAATCTGCAAATCTGCAAAAAGTCAGAAAATTCCCGTAATCAGAGCCTAATAGTAAATGGGTCTGAAGACCTCAAATCTTACTGTAGCATCTACAACACTGAAAAGCAAGAATAAAGTGTATACAGGTGTACTGCAGAATTTTCTGATAATCACAATCCTTACTGAAAATGGAAAGGAAAGCTTTAGAAGCTTATGCTGAGTCTTGCAAAGCAAAGGGGAAACTTATAACACTACAAACAGTTAAGGTCATAGTATCATAATTTGAGAACACAACCACTGCTGGCAGTTAATTTGTAAGAGGGTGCCAGCACGAGTCCTGATTCCTCTATGATGAATGATTTGGAGCTGTCTCGCAGCCATGAGTCATCGTGCTAGGAACTGTACAAACATGGCTGACCCGGCATGTGGTGGGTGAGCAGGTCCTGGAGGGAGGGAGGAGCTGAGCACTCAGTCCTGCTCATGAACAGGAAGCGCAGGTGGTGCAGAGGGAGCAGGAACCGCCTTAACCCTGCCTGGGGTGAGCCCTTACTGGTGTTACTGAGAGATAGCTGCTATCCCAAAGCTCTGGTAGTGTGTGCCTGGATCTGTCCCTGCAAAATGCTTAATTTGTCTCTTCATTGCAACCTGGTGAATGTCACAAGTGCAAAATTCATACCCTAAAGAATAAAGAAACTGGTTAAAGTTTGCATGGTCATATTATTGCAATTGTTATAAGGGAAGAAGCATCTATCTCATTCTCTGGTTTTTTCCAGAGAAGGACTGGACTATCAAACAAGATATAATGCAAAGGCTATGAGGGTAATATAGTATTTATTACTAATCATTTTTCAGTTTTCTGTGTGATATCCTCTTTCTTTGCTCTGGGAGTGGCCAGAGCTCATTTTCTTCATGTTTTTAAGAAAAAGAATATTAGCCGTAGTCAGGTCACTAAAGGTGAGGTCATTTTGGTTCATACATGGTATGAAGATGGCTATATATTGTGACTCCCTTGTTAGAGATTTACAAATATATCTTCTTAATTATGTATCGTGTGGGAGATGCAATAGTGTTTCCCTTCCGTTAGCACTTAGTGACCATCTCTGCATTATCTCTGTTTTTCTTCTTCATCTCCACCCCATCCCAAGCATAAGCTCATTCCAATCCTCCATGCTGTCTTGAGGATTTTCCATCTTCTTTTTCTACGTCTGTCTCTCCTTCAGCTCCCACCAGAAACCAACCATTATGTCCATCACCTCTTTTTCCCATTGTTTATCCCAGCATCACCAGGAAACCTTAACAGTGACAAATGTGATTTCTTACATCACTAGGGGATGCTTCACACTGAGATGCATGCACACACACATGCTCTGTCTGATAGAGGTGCATTCTCTGTCTCTGGTTGCGGTGCTGGAGGCGGACTCCCACAGCTTTAGGACAGTGGCACAGCAAGACCAGTTTTTACAAAGTTCTTAGGAAATGAAGGAGAACAATGCTGTTAGCTAACATTGGTCTCAATCCAGAAGAAATGAAATTATATGCTGAAATAAGGTAACAAAGACTTCTTACTATTGAGCTGCTGTAGCCTGGTCATAGTTACATTGCTCCACATGTTTTTATTTAGCAGCAGTGTGCCACTGGAAACGTGGAGAAAGCTCCATGACCTTGCTTTTGAAAGAACTGTTGCGTAATGAGATTAAAGTGAGAAATTATAACAAATGCAGTAGAACCACCCTTTATGCAGCTCAAGCACTTCGTGTCTGCCTCTCTCTTCACCTGTATCTTTGCTGCATCAGCAATTGTCCTATAGTAAGAAACATTGTTAAGAAAATTGTTACTGCTCACAAACAGTTGGGTTTTATTCACCGAGCAGGAGCAGCCTGTGAATAATTTTCAGCTTCTGCCTGCTAAATTTCCAGGTGTCTTGAGCTGGTGTTCAGTGTTTCTACCTAGGATTCCACTTTCTTCTGGGATCCCCAGGCATAAGCAGCTGGATAATTTTAACTCAAGAAAGTTCTGACTGACCAATGCCAGTCACCCAAATTCCCTGTTAGTTCTTGGCATATAGTGATGAAAGGCACCTTATTTCTTTCCTGTAAAAATTTGGATTTCTGGTCATTTTCTTGCAATACCATCTTCTAAGACATCTTTTATTGTGCATCCTGCTTGTTGTGCTCAAGCATTTGTGCATCTTTGCATTACAAAAGACTTCACTAAATGATCTCATGACAAGAGTTGGCAGTGCTATGTTGGCTTTTTAGAGTTTTCTTACTACATTGCTTGGTCTGAAAAAATTTTTCGCTATGTGCACAACACCTTCAATTAAAAGAGAACATAGAAAGACTGGATGTCTTATCTGATGTGGCTTCAAGTCTGCTATGCGTGTTCTTGTAATTGGCCATATTTTAGTATTGAATGACCTTCCTCAGTAGTTGTACAAGGACAATTTTACTAAAAACCAGGTTAATCTAAGTTGGGAGGAGAAGGTTAAAACCAGAAGATCTGGTGAGGGGGGAATAGTTTCACTCAAACTGACCTTTCAGCTGGGAATGATAAGAGTATCAGCTTGGGACAACTCCTTTTATTATGCCTACTGCTCATCCTCTGCCTGTTTTTAATAGTATCCCGTGCAGGGGTAATACGCTCTCATAGACGTGCTTGAGCCTTCTGCTGGAAGAGGAAGAGATAATAAAAACACAGCCTTGTGATACACTGTGCATGCATGAAGCCTTTTGATATACTGGGGCAGGCAACAGGCTCCCCCTTTTTGCTAGGATGAGCTAAGCCTAATGGAGCCTGCCCCCCTGTGCGTCTCTGCTGCCAGGTGCTGTTTGCAAGGTAATGAAATAAATCTACTCTTTGCATTTCAACTGTGGATTGGCGGTCGCCCTGGTTACCTGTATATGGTGGTTCACATAATCTGTCATCTAAAGAGCATTTTCATATCTCATATTCACAGAATTTACTTTGTAGATGCAAACCTCTGAAAAATTTCTATCTTATTTATCCCTTCTGCTTTACTGTTACCCCAAGCAGCAATTGAAAAAAGGCAGTAAGCTGTCTAGATATTAGCTTTAAAGTTTTTCATCAATTCCTTAAAGCTTCCCTCTTTTATTTCACTTCTACCCTCATGTGGTGCACTGAACATTGTGAGTTTCTCTGCCTGCCACTGCTAACTGGGGGTGAAAGATCTTGGATCTGTGGTTTGTCTGTCTGGATTTCATTTAATGTTCAAGTTGCTGTTTGAGTTCCTTCCAGGCATGCACTGTGTTTTCCTGGGCCATCAGGGTTCATGAAGTTGGAGTTAATGGCCTCTATAGCAGCCATCTGAAATGCATGGGGCCTTCTGGCACTCCGTGTCTTCTACTTCTGGAAGCCCTTAAAATTTTGTTAAAAAGCATAGCTAGTTTCAAAGCAAAGCTGTCATTAGGACATGAAAGTACATGCAGGAATGTGGTAACACAATGTCCTGCTGTTCACTCATAGTAACTAGGGAGAGAGCTGTTGTGATCATTGATTTCACTGTGGTTCCTCACAGAAAATACAGACTCTGGGTTCAAAAGGGCACAGGCCCTGCGATGTCACGGTGGACACAGCTCAGCTTGGGGATTACAGATGAGCTAAACCTGCTGGTCAGCTTCATCTTCGTATCTTGAAACTGTGGCCTCAAAGTCTCAGGATGTGACCTTCATGTCTGATTTACTGACAGCCTGGTTTGTCACAATGATGGAAATAGTAGCCCATGATAAATCATGACAGTGAGTTTGAACTTTGAACCTACCTTAATGGAAACAGGCCATGTTCAGTAATGGCAACACCATCTATCCTAGGCAGCCTCTCCAGCCCTTCTGTGTCTGGCCTTGTTTCCATTCTCTATGCAAGACAACACAATTTTGGAGGCACATAACTCCCTATCCCTCTTGCTTCTTTCTTCTCTTTAGCTTAATAATAAACAAGAGAATAAAATTACTACGATCCAAAGCACTGGTTTCTGAGAACATGGAAAATATGAACTTAAAAGCATGGGGTCTTTTACAAAAATTAGATGTGCAGGAAGAGATAATGAAAATAATGTTTTTTTGCCAATGTAAGAGTAGCAATATGAATGCC
>VXAZ01004547.1:0-155352 GCA_013399875.1 Gymnorhina tibicen | reverse complement strand
AATGCCATGGTTGAGAGCCAGGAGAAAAACAAAAGGAAAAACAAACTCTAATGTTAAATGTTTGCCACTTCCATAGCAGAGGACTAAGGAGAAGCAGTTGTGAGGAGCAATTCAGCAGCTTGTGGAGCCTGGTTTGCATTAGTGAGCACCAGGTCACTCCAGTCCACCATGTTGTCTTCACATATTGCACAACTGGTTATTTATTTTGTGTGGAGTAAATCACAGTTCTGAGGAAAGGTAATCAGACATCCTTCCATGCTAATGCCCCGGGTTCATGCAGGTGTATCTAAATGATTTTTGATACCATCATATGAGATACAGAAATGTGTCCCTTGAGAAAATAAATTCACTGACTTGACCCAGCTGTATCTGCTTTGATCTGCTCAGCACAACATTGACCTAAAAGAAAAGAAAAAGCATCTCTTGAATATTAGTTCCACCTTAGGGAGAGTTTCGCTACAGTGCAGTTGGGGACGGGTGGCTTTTGGCCTGGTGACCTCTGACAGATGAGGCAGTATTGAGTGCCAGACAACTCAAGAAGACCTGCAAGCGCATCCTAATCCAGCCTGATCCCTAGGCAAGCTGCAATTCCACAACAAGTTATAGCAAATAATTGTCATCTCTATTCTGTATTGGTGTTCTTAGTAGAGGGGCATTCCCTGAGCTTCTTGCAAGGTCCTGTGTTAGATGAGTCAGATAGCTTGCAGGAAGAGATGTCCCAGAAAAATCTCTCAGGTGTTTCATAAACAGGAAAAGAATATGATACTAATTTCTTTTTACAACAGCATTTTTAAAAAGTGTAGAAAAATTGATTGCAACGGGTAGAAAGCATACAAATGTGATAAGAACCTTATCAGAAATATGGAAGAGAAATGAACATTCTCACTTGATTATCCATGATTTGTGTTATTCTCTGCATAACATGATTCATCTAAGGATAGCTCAAAGGGTCTCAGTGTAGCAACACTTTCAAGCTCTGGAATCTTTTCACTGATTCTAGACGTGCTGGGTCAAACAGAAGCTATTTGTCTTGCCCTGGATTTCATATAGATACAGGTGTTCGCTCCCCTTCCAGAAACTGACAGATTCACATCAGTTTAGGCAGAATAAGTTATTGTGTCCAAATGCTGAAATTCCAAAGGACATGGAAGCAGGACCTGCCTGGTTCTGCAGTTTTGGAATTACTATAATTGTAACGGACCTTTGTTTTTAACCAAAGAAAATTAAAAATATTTGTTTAAGGAAGGAACAAAATTGCAGAAGACTTTATTTATGTTTCCCTTAAAAATGAAAGCAACATTTATCTAACCTTGAATTCTTCCTTCACTTCTTCCTGTGCATTTTGTAGGTCTACTTTTCAGAACACATGAAAAAGCTGAGTAACTTGATTGCTTCTCAGCACACCATGGATATTCACCATTTGCACCAATTGTAACTTATCTTTTTTTCTTAAGAACATCTTGTCCTAGGTTAAAATGTAGATGTATCTAAGTATTCTATTACCACCAGCTGTGGGCCATTAGCTGTTATCACCTGCTGATGACCCACCCCTGATAACAGGCAATGGGCCATCAAGAAACCCCCACACGACTCATGGACTTACCTCATCCTATTGTGAGAGGCTCCACCCAGGAGGGAGGAGCCAAGCATTCCCACCTGGATATAACCTGCCCTCAGAACTGCCTAAGGGAGCTCTGTCTACTGGGTTACCAGAGGACAAAGCTACCACTGGACCTTCAGCTGGAGACCCTCCATATGATCATTGCTCCAACTGAACTACTTCATCTGGACTGCTACCATCACCCTAACAGGGTGTCAGGTTGTATCTGACTTTGTCAGTGCTTCTCCTTGTATTATTTCACTTGTTTCTAATTTTATTTTCCCATTAATTTAAATCCTGATTTGTGATGTCCCACTGGTTTGTTTTCAAACCAACACACATCTCTTGACTTGAGTAATAGAGGAAGTGCTGGTTTTTGCTCTAAGAACATCACCCCCCTGCTTCTAATAATTGTGCCCTATTTTTCCTTCTGTCTGCAGGTTCATCCCCCAAGTATTAGCAAACTGAAATAGGAACATAAAACTTTAAAGCTGGATTGCTTGGAACTTTGGGCCAACAAACCCAAAAGTCTTTTTCCTCTCCAAGAGAATTTCTCAACTTAGGGACCCGAAATGACAAAGAAAATCAGTTGTGTTTTGATATGTCAAAAATACTGAATCAGAAGTATATGCAAAGTACATTGTTGTACTGCATGTGGTGGCTATATTTATGATAGTTACTTTTATTACTGTTATTTAATTTTACTTATCCATAGCTGTTTTAAAATTCTCCATTGTCCCAGTAATAAGGATTATATTAGCTTCGTTAAGCAAAATAATTATTTGGACCCAAGTCAATAGCCTCCCTCCTTTTGCAGTTCCTGTCCGAATGTGTTACAAGTGTTTGGGCCCTGAGTTTGGTTGCTAGGTATTTTATTTGGTTGCTGTGTGTTTTAGAGGTAGTCTGATGGGACAATGCGCAGTGATGGATCAGCCCTGTGGAAGTGATGCCAGACCAGAAGTGTGGGTTGCTCTGAGTGCTGCCATTCCCATGTTCATCTGTCATGAGACAGAGTCACTGGGTTTGGTCACTCACCTTTGCTCTTCTTAGAAGAATCTGGTTAGGATGGGTTGCCTGACCAAGCCACTTGGCTCCAGCCAGCAGAACAAAAATGTCTTTACCAGATCCTCTGTGACTTCTAGGCTTTGCTCCTTGGAATAAAGAAGTCATCTGCAATAAAAATAAAATAAAAAATGAAGTCACATCTGTGGCTGAGGAGGGCTGTCCTGGTTCTGCATGAACACTGTAGGCCGGTAGAGGAAGGTGGAAAGACCAGAACAAGATTGCTGTCTGTCTTTCTCTCTGTGGTGCTGTGGGCCTCCTGCCCTACACTGGTGGATTTAAAGACCTAATTTTGGGATTTAGTATAGATTTAGCATGTTTTGAAGAGAAACAGCTAGCCCTGTGTAGGTCCTGGTGCAGACAGAAGTGCACTGGAGGAAATCAGTAAACAAACCTGCAAGCAATAGGCAGAGGGTGAAGATATGCTTCCCTGAAGACCTCACAATCTTTGTACAAGACATGCGAAAAGATTGGTCTAGAGGGAAAAACACAAAAAATGAGCCGTGGTGGACAGAAGGTGTGAGTTTGTGTGGACAGCCACGCTGTTGCCTCCTTGCTGTGCCCTGTGCAGGAGTGTGTCTCATTCACCCCATGCACCTCACCCGAGGTCAGTGCCACCACAGCTTTGGAATAAGACTTGTGCATATTGCAGAGTGGATATTTCTGTGTTGCTACTCAAGAGCCACGCTGCTGGAAATATAATTCTAATATATGAATCTATATATAAATCTACTATATTTCTTTGTGTTTCATGCACAGTCACTAACTGGAAGAGCCTCCAGTCTTGTAAGGAATCTGGGATAGAGAAGGTAATTGCAGGCGCTCTGAGCAGCTCTTGCCAGTGCATGGGGGAGCTTGCCAACACCATCAAGCTTGAACCTCCTCCCCAGCCCAGGAGCACCTTCTGGCTGCGAGCCCTGCCCAGGCATCTGTGGGGTGGAGATGGGAGTTGAGGGGTGTCTCTCAGAGCACATCTGCACACAGCTTCCAGCAGTGGCAGCCTGGAGGAAAATGTCACTCAGCGTATTGGAGAAGTGCCCTTGCCTCATGAAACAGCTTTCATCCTGGGGGCATAACACGATTGACAAAGCATGTGGTGCAAGGCCTGCATCCCAGCTGCTGCCAATGTTCACCTTCCCTCCCTGTGTCCCTAGCGCAGCCTTTTAGAGCATTATGACACTATTTTTAAGGCTTGGTTCAGTCAAGAATTGCCCTGGTGTTTCCGTGTTCCTCAGTCCCCTCACTAGCTTGGCTGCACTCTCAGCCTGTAACTTTTGTCCTCAGCCCTCCAGATTCTTCCTCTGTCTCTCTTCTACTGCCCTCACTCATGGAAGAACAAAACAGTTATTTCTTACAGGTAATCAGTACAAATTCTCCTAATAAGTCAAGGTAAATACTTTTTTTCCCACATAAACATTTTGTCCTGTGCTTCACTTACATTTTGTCTCTTTTGACTAGATCATGGCAATTCCAAAAAACATCAGTTTGCCACATAAGAGCAGATGTAGCCATTGGGCACTTTGTAGTCAACCAGTGGTGGCAAAAAGCAGATATGGTGACCTCGGGAGGAGTGCAGCTGTTTGCACAGCATGGAACTTAATGAGGCAGGACCTAATAAGTTATGTCATCCCAAAATATTATGTGCTGAGACATCACCGAAGACTCTGCCTCTGTGATATATCTTGACTGCAAACCAGATAATCTGTCTGCTGACACCAGAGAAGTGTTTTCAATTGTTTCTCTCAGCAGCATCTAGGATATTTTTGATGCTAGCCTAATAGAAGGCTTAAGTTAGATCTCACACTGTGAGACATAACGTGTCTCATAACATGTTAGGCCCAGGTTGTTTTCTGTATTGCTTTACCAGCTTAGGTGAAAGAAACTTAGTTTGTTAAGAAACTGCTGCTCTTATTTCTGTGTATTTATTCCCACTACTAGTTCTAGGACAAAATGCTGTAATTCCTATGATTTTATCTGTGGAGCAAAAGATCCAGATTTAACAGAGGTCTCTGGGGAGTGATTGTTATCCTACCTAAGAAAGCAAGAGTACACTTAAATGAGAAAGAATGTCATAACTACTTAGCTCTCAGGTCTAGTTTATTTAAGAACAAAATAGGGTGTTAATGGACTGATTATGTGGTCATAGCTTTCCTGAGGCCATATTTAAGTGCAGTGACTAACAGAGATAATTACAGAGGTAATTCACACTCCATTTTAAAATAGCTAATGACATTTCTGTGAAATAAACAATTCTTCATTTTTTCACGCAATGAAAATTGTAAAATATCATGCAAAATTCAAATTAATAAATTTTCCTTGGGAATAAAAGTGCAAGATTTACCACCTGTTCCGCATTCAGTCACCCTTTCTCTGTTTGCAGTCCTTTCTGGATCAGCAGGCTCTTTCCTTTCCTGCTTCCAACAATGTATTTTCTGGACACACTTTGCATGTTTCTTACTTTTATGAGTCTCTGCAGTCCCCTGGACCAACACAGAAATCTTAATGGTTCATCGGTATCCACTTCTCCATGTGGGTCCTCTGGGGATTCAGTGTAACCTTCGGACTTGTGATAAATTCATGCTGTAGACAGGCTTTGAACAAGGCTTAAGAATACTCTAAAATGCGGTATAGAATCACTAATAATGAAGAAATAAGTATGTTCAAGTTGAAAGATGTAACCTACTTGCCTTCCTTCCGGTTGTGATTTAACTGCAGCTAGCAACAACGTACCACACAGACACTTGCTTACTTGGCCTTGCTGAGTTTCGTGGGTGTCATGCAGAGGTCTGCTCATCTTTTCCCCTCCTCTGCCTTCTCAAGACATTTAACATCAGTATTAAACTGGTTACGTGGTGTTAGAGGCAATTTTGGGATCCCACATTGTGTCTAGGGCAGATGTGTCCTGTACCTCTTTGATCAGATGTCTTGCTTGCTTGGCATTTTAGGGGATTCAAAGGATCTTTCCAGGCCTATCATCCTTGACCAATACCTTTCTTTTCTCTTTCTAGGACAGTTTTCAGTTTATAGAACATGTCAGCAGCCATTTTCAGCCAGTTGTCTTTAGCACACAAATTGTCGGGACAAAATAAATGCCATTTTTCCTTGGGTAGAGAACTCCTGAAAATACAGAATCTGTCATCTAAGAGCCTGTGCTGTGCTTGCTCCCTTTCCAACCATCCTGTCAGGCTGAGCTCAGTTCTTTCTTCTCCTAGAGTGCACAGTTTCATTCTGTCACAGAGAGGAATTAATTTCTGACCCTTCTCCTTGGGTAGACAACTCATTTTCTTCCCCTTTTTCAGTTTGGCTACATCCCATTATAACACTGTGTGGGAGAGTAAACACTTCTCTGCAGTGCAAGGCTTATAGAGTGCCTTCCACTCCGTTCTGATGGCATGTTGGATGCCTTACTAAGTGATAGATACCTAAAATGTCCACAAAACAGAAACATTTGAGTCCCTGTTACCAAGATTATTTGTCAAAATATATCAGCCGAATATTTTAATATATTTTTTGAACAAGTTCAGGAAGATTTTCTATAGTTTATGTACTTTGTATAAAGTATCACATTATTAAAATGAGCAAAAGAAGATTAGCATCAGAGGCCTGTGGAGATACATTAACTTTAATACTTCTTCGTATGGCAAAGGATAGGTGCTGCACAGTCATTCATGCTGTCACACAATACACAATACATACTGCAGAGTAAGGGAAATCTTGCATGTCCTTCTCGCATCACAATTCCAGCCCCCTCTCTCTTTCCTGGGCTGTAACAAGAGGCTTATTCAAAGGGGTAATGTATTGGTCCCACTCTGATTAAAGATGAAATGCTGATTTTCTTCCATGGCATTAGTTTTTATCTTCATGGGCTTGTATGGACATTGCAGGCCTTGCCCAGTGTCTTCTTTTCCAGAAATGAATGTTGAATAGTTTTGTAAACCATTAAGTATCTTCCAGATTCACAAATTGTTTACCTGTAAATCCAGCTCTCATAGGACATCTGTAGATATAGGAGCCAAAATTGTTTGTGGTTTTAAAAAATCTTGACATAATTCTTTTTGGCATGCTCTCTTTTTGGCTTATTCCATGTGGAGAACAAGAATACACACAGCTTTCCCTCATTTACCACAAGTTATTTATAAGCACCCTCATCTATTGCTTTACGTAGTCCCCTGTGGATAAGCATTTTTTTTTGTTTATTCCAGTAGTCAGCACAAAATTTACAGAAATTAATATTTGGTAGTTTTCCTTCTGGCAACAAACAACCACAATTTCAACACNCTTATTTATGAAACTTTAGTTTTATTTTGGAAATATTTATCCTACAAGTAATAGAGTAATTAGTCATCTCATTCCACAATCACTTAGAAGGGCTTTTTTCAGAAAATGAACAAAGCTCGTCTGGTGAGTGCCCATGTAAGGATGTGAGGCTGGCCCAAATGAAAAGCCTGTTAGATCAAATGGCCTCTTCCACTGTTTACAGTCTGGCATGAGCTCTGCAGCACCACCTTCTCCAACAGGCTCTTATCTCTGCAGATAAGTGAGCCATGTCAGGTGGCTCAGCTCTCAGGTTTTAAATAAACATTTAATTTTTTTTCTAAGATTGTAGATAAAAAGTGGAAAGAAGGCGAGAGAGGAAAAGAACTCATTTGTTTCTGGCACTGGAAGATATAGATTGATACTTAGCTCTATGTGTTCAGATGATTTTTTTAGGTACCTCTTCACATGTAGCACCAAAGGCATTGGACAGATACAGTAAGAAACAGAGAAACAAAACATGAAGTTACTTTGGCTCTGTAGTTACACAGGCCAGAAATCAAAAAAATCATCTAAGACTGTTGAATGGAAACTTTCTATATGTTTTTAATTACCTTGTGTTAACAGCTCTCCAGATTATCCTACTTCCTATGCCAATTTGCATTGAATTTGCAGAAAGAATTTATGAGGTACTGTCTCATCTCTAGGCTGGACGTTTCATCCATTTTCATTAGGCACACTGCATTTTGACAGGTACATTTTCTCTGGAGGAACTCAGTTTCCAAACATGATGACTCTGATGACAAGTATAGCTCACACAATTTTTAGCTGCAGCTGTAAATCAACATTATGTTGTTCATTGTTTCACTGTCAGATAAAAATGCTGTTAATTTTATTCTCTTCACCCATTCTTTTGTGTCCTTTTGTGTCTTTTTTTGTGTCCTCCTGACACACTCCTGTTTTAGCTGCTTCTACCTGTGACCATCTTCCCCCCAGCCCATGAAGCCTTTTCCTTGGGTGTCTTCACTTGTTTGTGTTGTGATTCCTTCCTCTACCGTACTGTCCAGAGACACACATGTTTTACTTCTAGGTGTTGCTGTTATGCTGGTGGCTTTCTTTTCCAAGCTGCAATACATAACTAACACTCCTTTTTGGGGTGAAGGTCACATTTCTCCCCAGAGAAATAAATTAAAAAATCACTGAGAAATCAGGAATTTAGAAAAGCTGCAGAAGGATTGTTTTGCTTTGTGGAACAGTGTGACAAGGAGCTATAGCTTGTTGCTGAACCAACAGGTCTACTTTTTGTGTTTTGTCTTGTTTGCATAGTGGTCCTGTGACTGTAGCTTATATCATTAACATGAATGCCTTAGGGTGATTAGGGTTTTGGTGAAGAGATCTGAGACAGTAATTCAGGAAATCAGAGGCAGCTCGAACTTGCAAGTGACGTTTGAAGCATTGCACTTCAAGCAAATGCTTTAGTTTGTATGTTTGCAGTGAAGCAAAGTTATGATCTTTGAAACTTCCAGAGGCAGAACCTCCTGCACTCGATATGCTTAAGCCAATGCCAGATTTCTCTGGAGCTCTTCAACAGCACCTGCATCTCCACCAAGTAAAGTATTTAGGCTCATACTTGGAAGACTGCTCCATCATGCCTGTACAATTAGATTTGCAAGCCAGGAAGCTGTCAGAGAGGTTTGACATGAGCTGTGTTTCCAGATGTGTTTCATACTGTGTTGGGTATGAGCACACTCTGAAAGACTCTCAACACAGGGTAAAGGCCCTCAGCTTATAAGCAGCTTATTTTCATCAGTTCTAAATTCCAAGAGCTCTAAACTCTTCTGCTTTAATGCCCATTAAAGTTATTTTCCTCCTTACTAACTTATTAATACATACTAATTTATGTTCAGCTTGGACTCTTTGATTATCGCTGATGTCTTCCAGATATTAATTTAATTCTAATCATATTCTTCTCCCCCTGATGTCTTTCCATCTCAGCTCAGAGTTTCACAGTTGGAACATCTTGTATGTTTGTACATGGATAAGCAATTCTCATGTACTTTATGGGTAAGCCATGGATTCTAGTAACCAAGGTTTTTCTGAAAGCTTGCTGAAACAGGAAATTTTTCAGCTTGATTTGCATTTTCTATTGAATCCACATAATCCAAGATAAAGTAAAATCGATTTAGCAAGATTTTTAATACTTGTGGAGCTTAAAATACGTTAACACAATTTCTGGTTCACTGACTCACGTCAATAGAAATTCCAAGTCTGTTTAGAATATGTAAAACTTCTATGCATCCCAAATAAAACCTAAAATTATACGGCTTAGATCCAGCTGGTTTTATATATAATGCAATATAATAAATAAAAAAGCCTGAAAACTCAAAGGGAGGTAAAAACCCCCCGACTTATTCAGCTTCAAAAATTAATAGTTCCTGTGACCATCCTTAGAAAGATATACAGAATTCCTTTAATGTTTAGCTGTCCAGACAAGTAACCTGTAAAATCACCAAAGAAGATTTAAGTTATCTAGGTTTAATTTGCTGTATGACAAATACTGTTTCTTTCTCATCAGTTTCCTGTGGAAACTACGTTGTCTTAGATAGATACACTATTACCAGGTTTCACACGTTCAGGTGATGGGAGGATTCTTCCACTGCCCACTGTTTTTTCAGTAATACAGCTCTGAAGACCCCAAGTGAATAAAAGCAGTGCCCTTCTAGTACTTGGTTGCAGAGGAAAGGAAAGCAAAAGGAATAAGAAAACAAGAGATAGAGAAATCAGTTTAAATGTATTATTAGAAAAATGTAGTAATAAAGTACAGCTGAACTATTTACATAAAATCAGAATTTTTCATTTACACACATGAGCATGAAAATCTGGATTGAATGAAAAATAATTGCTTCACATCCAAGTGTTTCTGTAAAAAGAGAGTTGACTGAGAATCAGCATCGTGACTGACAAAAACCAGAAGGTGACCTATGAAATTCAGAAGTCCAAAGAGATTTTGGTTGATTTGGTTCTTACTTGAATCTGATATACGAGCTATGAGAAATCAAGTAGCTGCGGTGACCGCAGAAGCTCCAGTGAATTGATTCTATGCTATATTTCATCAAAATGGGTTATCCAAAGGTTTGGGATAAAATAATAAGTACAGAGAACTTCAGACCTGTGAAAGCTTGGGGATCCTGTGCTTTCTGTGTCTCTTCTGTGTCTCTTGTGGAAACCTTTATTTCAGTACATTCCAGGGCTTGAGCTCTCTGGTTTGTACCAATCATTTATCAAAGGCCAGCCTACTACAAATACCTTTGACTGGTTTTACCACCAAAACTGGCAGGAGCAAACAGTGGAAATGTAAAGTGCAGCCGGGCAGTACTTGTGTCTGGCTCTCAGGCCATGATCCATCAAGATTTCTTGTAAAGATTTTCAGAGCTGGACTATTTGGCCTCAAAGTCCTAGACTCTGGACCCTTGAGATTTTTGGTGTATGACCATAAAGAGACGTTATAACAGGAGCACATTAAATCTGATTTCACACCTTAGAAGAAGGAAGGAGTTTTGCTGAGGATAAACTTAGGTTTGTCTTATTCTGGGGTGATCTAAATGCTTGAAATAGGAGATGAATACTTTTGGATACTTGGATGAAAACCTAATTAGTCATAAAAGCCAGTGAGGAAAAACTGAAGGCCAAAGTTTTGATAATTTTTTTTCACCCACATAGCTGAGAGAATTATCTGTGGAAATATTCTGGAAGAGTGAAATTTTCCAACAAAACAAAAGAAACAAAATATGCCCCAGTGAGCAGATTTGCTCAGGAACACAAGGTATTACTCAGGACCCCAGTGAATACAAACTTGGCATGGAAAGAAAAACTCCTGAGATTGTTTAAACGGCACCACCATGTGATAGAAAGTTATCATTTATCCAAAGTTACTCAAAAGGAAAAACATGATGAGAATAGCCAAGAATGCATGATCTGAGATTCACACCAGACTAGTGCTGACAGAGGCTTTCTGAGTCATGAAGTCCATATTCTAATTACTGCAAAATGCTCCACCACTTTATATAATGTAATTAAATTATAAGCTCCAATATAAAACCAATTTACTTTTTTTTCCCAAAGGCTGCTCATTATGAATGGCTGTTTTGAAACCTGCCAAAATGAGTAAAAGCCTTTTATTTTGCAAGCCGAATTTATCACTGTCTTTCTCATAACCATTTTTTCCTATGTCAATATTATCTTCCAGCCTAAATATGCCCCTCCTGCACCGTGCTAACACTCACAGTAAAACTTCAGAGACAATAAGAGATAATTCTTCCTGCCTTTTTCCTGGGTGTTAAAAGTGCATTTCCTGGTGTGAGGTAGGCTCTCCCTTATCTTGTAAATCCTGTAGCCTTTCTCTTTATGTGCTGTTAATCAAAATTCTACATGCTTTAGTGGCTAATAACAATTTCAAATTTTTCTAAATACGTGGTCTTATATAATGTATTCTTCTATTTTATCTCATTTCACCGCTTTCTCACACAATTTATTTTCTTTTTTCTCTACTGGAGTGGAGCTTTGTGACTCTATGGAGTCAGAGCTATATGTTGCATGGAGGTGGTAAATGGCATCAGGAGCAGCTGTTACTATGAGATGGTTGTTGTTTTAGTCAGCTGTAAAAACACTGGAACTGCTTTAGGTACCAGCAAAGTACACGTGTAACCTACTTATGAATGGAGAAATGTTTGCTGATTTAATTTCTGAGGCAGAGCATAAAAGACAAAGTGAGAAACAGGGAGAAAATAATAATGACACATGAGCGACGCTTATAAAAGCATGGTAAGGAGATTTCAGGGTTCAAATGTCAAGTGAAATGTGTTTGAAGCTGTGAACAAATACCTATTTTAGATCCCTGCAAGATGGGAGTAACTGGGGCTTCACTTTGCTTTAATTCCATTGCAAAGAAATAACTCTGTAACAAAGACCCTAGACTCAATTTTAGGTTTTTCTTAGTGAAAAGTACTTGGGAGACCTTGAAGTTTGGCTAACCACATAACATAATTTGGTGTGCGTGCCTTTGCCTGCTTTTAGAAAAGGTGGTAACTGAAGGGATACAGAAGCAAAACAAAATTGATAAAACTTGGAAGCTGGATTCAGCTGAATTCTTTGCAGTATGTTTGCAGTACCCAGCTCAGGGCTCTGAGGAAAGCCATCTCCGAACGTGGTGGCTCATGCCATTTTAGGGGTCAGTAGATCTATCTGGAAACAGCAGTGCTGTCACAAGTCAAGTATTGAAAGCAAATCTTTACTTCAGTGTTGAGTACAAGAGTGGTACTTAGGCAGTGAGAACTGAGCAAGCTTTCTGTTGCCAGAGCAGGGACTGCCAGAGGGCAGGTTGTGTTTATTTGCACTCACCCCCAAATCTGCTGCTTTATGCTGCCAGAATGGCACAAGAACTCGGCCCCTGGAACGAGATGACACATTGTTGGATTCTTTCGACTCCATGTGTTTAAGGGTCTTAGTGTTTATATGATATAACAACTTCAGTTGCAATTCTTTGAGTGTCTCACTGATAGCCCTAAAATTATTTTATCCATTCATTTGAAATCCAGAAAGTAGAATTTAATGATAAAATATATAAGCAAAAAGAGTGAGCCTGAGAGTAGAACAAAGAGTAGTAGACTATGCTGTCAAACTTCACATTGTGAAAGGGAAAATTATAATAGAGTAATTAAAAACCAACAAATTAGATCAAATTATATTGAAGGTAATATTTTGGGGTTAAAATAGTGTAATTGTTTTAAGATGAATGTTTGCATTATGATAGTGAAATGTAAATGCTGGACTTTGGCTGTTGTACATGTCTGTTCAACTTGCCTTTATTTTTGATTCCCCATGAAACAGCAAACACATTGTGGGCTTTCTTTCTTGTGAAAAAAGTTCTGGTTTCAAGTAAAAGATATCTGATAACTTATCCCACAACATCTCACAGAATCATGGTGCTGAAGAGATCCAGAGAAGAAGCATTAGGAAAAGCTGTGCCAGGCAAATTAAATCCTTGCCTCTCTGAAGCTGGCAGGAAATCTTGTTGACTTCTATGAGGACAGAATTTCTCTTTAACAATTGAAATATAATTCCCCTCAAAAAACTCTCCTCAAAAACATGTTCTTAAAATATTCCTTGGTATTTTCCCTCTTCGTGCATTTGCATACCTTCTGCATATCTCCTACATTCACCCTACAGTAATGACATGAGGTCGAATGAAGGCTTTTGGGAGGCCCAAAAGACAAAGGGGAGTTATTCAGAAAATTCTTGATCACACTGAAATGGGAGTGAGGAGTTTTTCCATCAACAGCCCTTGGTGAGATAAAACTGTCTTCACACTGGTAGAAAAAAATTCCTTAAACAGCAAGTGTTAATTACATATGTGATTAATCACCAGCCCTACTTCACCTGGGTCTTTACTGAGGTTTGGCAAAATCAGAGTAAAGAAATTTGGTTTCAGTGTTTACTTCAGTAAAGACATTTCTATTACTGTATCAAGAAGTAACATTTTGGTATTCTGGGCCTCAGATCTTCTTAGAAATTAAGCAATTCTTGGAAGAGGTTATTTTTCACCTCAGGTATATTTTTAATGAAATTATTATGGAACCTGAAATTAATTTGAATATTTTCATAATTTTTATTCAACAAGGTTAAAAGTTTGCTTTTCAAAAGGAATACAGACAGAATTTGGCTTAAAGTGTAGCTTATAACATTCCTCAGGTATTATTTCATCTAGCATTTGGAAACTAATAAAAGATTTTTTAACTGAAAATTGGGGTTTTTTTCCAGAAATTAGCAAGAGATCTGAGAAAGAGGGCACTTCCAAACACATTGATTTGACTCCTGGATAGTCTCTTTATTGGCTCCTTGCTGCCAGGAACAAGATGCTATTGTGTTGACTTGAAGTCATGGCAGGAGAACACAACAAAGACAGATGAAACATTGTGTCACACGTTGTCTGCAAAGGCTTTAGAAATTTCAGAAGGGGGTTCTTCTCTCTTCTGATTTTTACATAGCTTCTTGTTCACCTACGTCTGAATTTATTTGGTAAATGAATGAAGTTAGTTTGCCTCTACGAAAAATTCTTTATTAACATATAGTTTAGAAATGGAATTTAAAGCAACTTCTGGACTAGTTGTATAAAGTTAAAATTGTAAAGCTGAAAGCAGTATCTGTAAGTACCTGATGTTTTTATGGCAGTAAGAAGTACTTCTTACATGACTACTTTGTTTTTAAAATCAGGCTGCTCTTTCAGTATCTCAGACTAGATGTATGATTCTTGGCCTTGCTTGAAAAGCATTATGACTCCAAATCTCCCAATTTCCACATAATAATAGATGTAATGATGGATACCTCCCTACTGTAATTGGTAAAACCCCCTAAGATACTCCTATGGTGCAACATCCAGGTGGTCTTGTCTTAAAAGTCCCCATGCTGCAGCTCTTTTGTGCAGAGGACCGTGGGGCTGCACTTCTGAGCTGCCTTGAACACTTCCAGGCATCAGACATTCACTTCTCTGGGCAACCTCTGCCAGTGCTTCACCACCCTCTGAGAAAAAAACTTCTTCTTGACATCTAATCTAAAATCTCTCCTCTAGTTTTAACCATTCTCCCTTGTCCTATCACTATCTGCCTGTGTAAAAAGTCACTCTCCCTCTTTTTTCATAATCCCCCTCTAAGTACAGGAAGATCAGGAAAGCATAAAAGCAAATAATGAGAAAAATGTTTAAAAAAAATGTGGTCTTCTGAACAGGGAGTTCACTTAAGTAATATTTTTTTCTTAAACATAATCATATAAATGAAAGCATATTTTTTGTTAATTTCACAATATTTTTCCTAAACTCCTGGTCAGCTAAAAGAAGAAGTTTTCCCACACTCATTATATTTTTGGAAATATGTTCTAAGATTTAGTTAAAAACAAAACTGAAAAGATTTTTAAAAATTAAGAGAAATCTTGAATGGAAAAATTGAAACTGTTTTATTTTGAAACTGTTAAACAATATGTACTTCAGAAAAATTTTTTTAATAGCAAAACAAATACACAAGACGTTTTCAAGCTGCTGAGTTTGTATATTTTTTCCTGAAAAATATGTGTTTGAAGACAAATTAGCCTTATTTCTGACACTTCAGCTGACTCACTTCTGGAGCAACAATATAGGATATAAACTGGTGGGAGATTTAGCCTGTTTCTATTTTTATTAGCTGACATAAAAAAAATAGTATAATCCACTAAAGAAATTTGTCATAGGTAGAAAAAGCCTTTACTGTCTTGAGCAGCTGTTTATAAATCCACAGTAACTGTATAATTCATTTTTTTCACAGTGAGAAAGCAAAGCACTGGGGAAAGCAGAGGGCACAGAATTGTAAGTTTTACTGGTTCTTTTTAACACACAAGCTGTATCCCACTATGTTTTGTAATTTATACACGTGCTTACTACAGCAAAGTTTCTGAGGAACCAGATTCACTCCTAGCATGCATAGAAAACTGCCTGAATACTGTTGTTCTGCTTCCAGGGCCGTAAGTTCCATGGAAAGAAGGTGCTAGTCAGTAATTTTAGCATGTATAAATACAATTTATTTCAAACAAATTGTTCAATTATAGAGATTACAGAAATAAGAAAATTAAAGCAATTGCACTTTCAGTGTTACACTTACATCACAAAACAGCTTTATCCCCATTGGCACAGAAATGTGTTTATTCCTAAACACGACGAACGGTCCTCATGGCAAGCCCGTGGTGATTCAGTGGTGGCAGATAATACCAACAGCAGGGCTTGCTAACTGTAGAACATCATTCCCCACAGTGTAACAGGATTTTTAAGGGTCCCCAGCAGCTTTCTTATAACTTATTACAGTATAACTTGAGGTCAGTTCTGAAGGTGCTGCAGATTTCTAAAATTTTTTACTTCCAGCTGTTCTTGGGCAGGTGTTTTTTTTTTTTTTCCCTCCAAAATGCAACAAGAGCAGCCACATCCAGTCACCTGTTCTTGATGTGTGCTATCACAGCTGACAATTACACATACTCTGGTGCTGGGCAGAACAGCTCCAGCTTAGTTTCAACATTTTGAAGAGACTGGGAGATGAAGTAATGACAGGGAAAGAATTAAAGATCTGCCAAAATACTTGAAACAGCTAACATGTTAAAAACTGCCTTAGGCAGAGTTTCATTTCAGATGATGTAGTAGGAAGCACACTGGAAGTGCTCTAATAATCGAAGTGTGCAACATTTTCATCGAGGAAAAATTCTCAGCATTAAAATCAATGTACGCAGTCAATATCTGATCCAGGTTTCTTAAGTTATCTTGCTATGTTGAAAAAACCTGGATCTATGCTTGTATTTGAAATAAAATCTAACAGTTATACTATCCAGAAACTAATTTTTAATATCTAATGCTTCTAACCTTGCTATTCTTCACTGAGAAACAGCACAGTTAATGGAACTGTCTGGAGATTTTAAATTTCCCTGCATCTTCCAGCAAGTTCTTTTACAAATTGCCTTGAAGTGCATAAGTATTTTAAGTTAACATTACTGGTTAGAGTATGAAACTAAGGAGAACACCCACATTGAAGCAAATAAACTGTTCCATTTTTTAAAATGTAAAAAACCTGTTTTTACATTTTAAGAAAATATTTATGCTAATACTTAGTTTTCCTAAATGGTATTCATTTCATAAAACCTAAGTGAAGTGATGGATCCACACAGCAAAATGTAGAACCTTGTAGAAATACTCTCATCCTCATGGATGCATGAGGAACACTGCTGAAATATCTGGGCAAATAGTGAATTCTTGCCAAGTTCCCCGGTCAAACTGAGAAACCCTAAACGTGTTTTTCAAAGGGTTCCTAAAACCTTCGAGTGTTCAGATACAACTCGGTTTGACTAGTCACACACACTACTGTTTGCTAATCATAGTGAACCTCTGCGAAGCGGCTGCATTTCTGCAGTGTTATCATCCTCCAGCATTCTGACCTTTTCTGTATTGATCCAGAAGTCTCTGGAGTCGGTCTTGCTGTAGTTACTTACCTGTGATGCCAGACAATGTCGGGAGAGTTTCTCGGATGAGTTAGAGGGGCGGGGATGCTGGTGTTATCTGTGCCTCTGAGTGCCCCTCATCTGGCTGGCCACAGGTCCCCAAGCCCCTTGTTACGCAAAGGGTCGGCACTTCACAGCCTCTTTTCTGGGGCTCCCCCCGCCCAGAGCTCAACCTGCGGCTCGAATTGCAGCTTCACACCGAGGTACCTGCGCTAAATGTACTCCTCAACACAGATCAGCAAGGTTAATACAGAGATTGAGGTACAAGTGAGCGTAAATCAGTTATATAGGTGACAGATTACAAAGACGTAAGTAATGAGATAGGTAAAAAGAAAATAAACTTTTCGCACCAAAATCACTTGGAGACAGTACAGCATTAAAGTAGTGAACAGGACAATACACAGAAGTGTATTTATAACTCATACTTGTGACTTCAATGGGAAAATACTGATAAACTAAAGGTGCGGGGTAATGATGTCATATTTTGAACTTTGGGAATGAAAAACTGGAAATCTCTTTAAGAAATAGGTGCAAGAACTGTCTGGAATTTATATTCGTGTGAATGAAAAAAAGTTGTGAAAAAGGTGTCCTAACTTTGCTGGGTGATGATCAACCACAGAGAAGGATATCAATAGCAGAACTGAAGTATAGTAGGAGTGGAAATCCTAAATGATCAAAGAAAAGTTTGTCCTGGAGGTCAGAATGCATGGGTAAAAATTGTGGAACTGTGAAATGGGAGGATGAGATGAACCTTGTCATTGTGTGACAGGAACCGGTGATTCCCGGAAATTTGGTGTTTGTGTTCTTACAGGGGAAAAGACCTCTAAGTGGCAAGGCAGAGGTATGACCCTCATTTTGGTGTTGAATATGGCAGATATTCATGCTAAAAAAAGATGATTTCAAATTGGGTGAGCTGGGAAGAGGTTGTGGGAGATTGATTGCCAGAAGCTGGGACCCCCAGGTTGATATCTGACCGTTTTCTGTCCAGATATAGTCTCTCCTCATGCCGTGGAGGAGAGGCAGCTGAGAAGGACTATCCATCTGCACTTACTGCTGCCTTGAGCCTTGGGGTCTGTGTGTGCTGGGTCTGCCGGCAGTCCCAGGGTGACACACAGCCTCCAGAGTTATTTGGAGGCTGCCCCGCCTGAAGCAGCACGTGCAGGTTCACTGCTCACACAGGCAGCAGATTCCTACCTCTGTAAACCCCCTTTTGGGTTTTAAAAGGAAAAATGCGCTGTGTTCCAGGGTGATGTGGTTTCACTATGTGTATCTAATCTTTTTACAAAATGTTTTCCTTTGAGCATATCAAATCCAAGCGGTCAGGATTTCTGAGGAACTCACAGTATAAACAGGCTAATTAAATGGCTGCTAAAAATTTCCTTGCGGATTACAATTCAATAAAAATGTTAACGGATGTCATTTGAGATAATTTTCTGGTAACGACAAACATCATGAGTATTTAGAGTGCCTTTGTTTGCTTTGTACAGCAGCCTTTATATCCAGGATTATTAAATTGAGATAAATAAAATGAGTCTCATTATGGGAATAAGAACTAGAGCTTTAATTAATTCTGCTTAAACACATTCTTTTTTAAAATATATATAAGCTTATCATACCATACGGCTATATCACTTGAGGAAGCACACAAAGCAAAACCACAAAGACAATCAAAATAATCACTGCTGGACAGTCAGGGAGACAAGTGTAAAGAAGAACTGTGATTTCATTTGGCTCTTTCTGTCCCCTCCTGTGTCTCTCTTTTTCTCTGGACAAATCAAGAAATCATCAAAGACTTTGTTCTGGTTCCACTGCTGCTGAACCCTGGAGCTGGGTTTTCACATGGAGGCTTTGAGTTTGTTCTCAGCACTTATTCTATTAACCAGGAGACGTGTAAAATCTGCTTTCAGAAGGTTGGATTACATGAACACACATTTGACCAGAGGAAGACAGTGGAACATAGGACACAGACAAGGACTGTTTCATTGATATCTCCACTTATAAGGCCTCATCACCTCTAATTTCATTAGGGCTTATATACATTAGCAAAACTGGTCACGTTTTTCAATGAAACCAAAGAAGTTAAATTGTTTAGGAACTGGTAAACCTTTTATTTGAGGCTTTCAGTGAGCACATAGGCTTTTTTTCCTTCTTGGACCATTCAAAAATATACTGAACATATATTCACTTATATATATATATGTGAAGCATGACTTTACAATGGATGAGGGATTTATAACAGTAACATTTATATGATCCTTCTGATTCATTTTGGTTAGCTTAATGCTTCTAATTTCCTACAATATGTGTTTCAGCTGGCTTCACCTTTTTGGTTTTCATATATTTTTACCTCAGGGGTAGCTCTAAAAACATTCCTCTAGACACTTCTGCCATACAGTGTGTCTGGAAGGACAGATTCACCTATTTGCCTTCTGAATCAGACTTTCCTGAAACAAACTTTCCTGCGGACAAGCCAGAAAAAACTGTAGAATACAATTAAAAAAACAAAAATGAGAAATGCAGAGACACTGGATTTCACTTGAAATGTCTCTTGCAGTCCTGTCAGACTGTGTTACAGCCTCTGGAAAGGGAAAACAAGAATGGTGTGTAACAGATTTACCATCCCAAGGGCCCCATGTTCTCAACTGTACCTGCTGCTTTGGGGAACTCTTTACATTGTTACCTAATAGTGTATCATTCTTGACAGCAGCTGAGCCCAATAAAGACATTTAAGCTGCCGTGCTGCTGTGTCCTCTGACCCAGCTGCTACCTTAGTGTACCCTGACTTTCATCCCTGAGTGGGAAAATAATATATAGCTACCAGTCCAAATAAGCCACTGGGAATGGACATGGTGTGATGCGAATTTACTGGGAAAGAAGGAGAGCCAGGACGATTTTGTTTCTCACTGTCCTCATGAGCTGATGTGGCATGAGAATCTGAGACACGTGGTGGCAGCTGTGCAGACTGTGTCTCCCATTCCCCATCCTTATTCAGCTCAGCATCCCTCTTTGTATCCATCGTGGGCATGGCATTAACATCCCATGCTGCACTATCGCCTTTCCATGCAGGAGAATACCAGGAAAGTGTTTCATGCTCCAGCATCAGAACAAAAGAAGCCAATTAATGGGAAAATGTCTTTTTCTTCTATGTCTGAGAATGTAGTGTTACATACCAACTCAGTGATATCTATCAGATGAGTGGGCAAATTAAAATGGGAACTCCATGGGAAATGCCAATATTTCAAAATGTAGGTTTGAGTTCTAAGAAAATTCTTGTTTTGATTTTGCCTGCAAAATAAAATTCTAATAAAATCCTCCCAGTTATTAGGAAAAAGTTTTGTGAAATTTATCTTCTAATTTAATTTATTTGTGAATAATGTGAAAATACAACCATGATGGAAAAAATATTTAAATGAAAATTTCAGGATTTCTGTTACAGCATAGCTGTTTTATCGTGACAAATTTAAATTTTGTAATTACATGTGAAACTGCCAGACCACCAGAAAACTCTGTTTTATATGGAAACAATATTTTCCAATGAAAACTTGTTTCAAAACTAATGACAGCTGTGATCCCCATAGGTTTAAATCTTACATGCCCATCTCTGGGAGCAAAGTGCATAATGTTGAGTAAGGTACCACAATCCCAGCAACTGAAAATAACATTAGGCCCCCCTTGTTTAAGAAGAAAAAGTAAAAAAATCAGTGGAAACAAATATAACTTCTGTGTGTATAAAAGTTAGATTACTCTGCGAAGTCTTCACTGTAGCCAGGCATGTATCTATATTTTTTCCAAGTACTTTGCCTTTGAGTCCCATAGAATTGACATAATTCCCCAGTGGGGTCTAGCTGCAGTTTGTTGCTAGAATGACACGACATTCCTGTAAATGTTTGTGCCTCATCCAGTTAAACTTGGTTAATGTACAAATAAAGCCATGTAATTCTGGTTCCCCCCACTCCTTTTTTTTTTTCCCTCAATTTTTTTTTTCTAATTGGTCAGAGACCAGTGAGTAATTACAGCAAAGCCAAATCTTTATTAGTGTAAGCACAGATGTTTGTAAGAAATGAGATGTTTGCTCAGAGTGGCTAAAATATGTGCAGAACTCGTACACATAAAGTTTTTAAAATTGAAAAGATAGTGCAGCAGCTATTTGCTAACTCAATTATATGGAAAAAACCCCAAAGAAATCCACAGCAGTCAGTGTGTATTCACAGCAGTACAGGGCTCACATCAGCAAAGAAACCTAGGAACTTGGTCTTCACTGTCTCTGAAGGTTTTCAGATTCATTTGAACCCAAAAATCAAAACTGACCTATAGGAATGTAGATCATGAAACAGAAAACAAGTCTCCTTTCTAGTTTTGGTCTTAATTTCTGGATAGACTACAGCACTTTTTAAAGGCTGTACAGAATCTTTTTCAGCCTGTCTTCAAGCTGTCTTTATCTGTCACCAATTTATTTAATCTCCAGATGGTTCTAGTTTCTGTTAGTCTAATCTCTTTAAATAGTCATATTTGTCACAAAATTTCAAAATGCATTTAGTACTTTTCCTGTTTACGAAGACACCATTGATCACAAATACTGTAATAACACTTAATATCAGCTGTTGTACTGGGAACTGTGCCAGATAACAGAACATGGAGTCAAATCTACCAGCCCAGTCATCTGTCCCTCTAATTTGTATTACAAGTAGAGGATGTGAACAAAGAATTAACCAAAATAATTTTTTTCACTCAAATCTACCATGACAATAAGAGTTTTTAACATGTGTTTGTAAGAACATTTCTGGGAGGGAAAAAGCACAGTAATGTAGAGTTGTGTATCAGATAATTTGTTAATTACACGTCAGTTCTACAGTAGCAAGTATTTAAGAGACTAACAGTACCACATTCATGTTCACAAAACTCTTTTACTGCTTATTTTTGCACTGGTTTTGAAGTAATTCTTGTGCATGAAAATTAATTTATTAATTTATACACAGTTCTGCTTGGATTCTCCACTTATAACTCATAGATAGTGTCATACTCTTTTGGTGGATAAATATGAAATTTCAGCCTTTTGGATTATTAAAATCTGTGCACATTTTGGCTGACCTTGCCTATTTGACTCCTGCATTGTTAAATAGCCTCTGATTCTACTGCAAGATTAGCCAGTTCCTTTCAGAGCAGAGTCTGATTGCTTCATTACTGCTGGGTGCTACAGGGATAAATGCTGCTTTATAAAAGAAATTGAAAATTGACATCCGTCTTCACCTGTCATTTTTATCTTTCTCTAAATAATTGTTGCAGTGTTGGTGACTATTTGTTCCAAAGGAGAGTGTGGTGATCACAGCTCTGCAGTTGCTGTTCCCAACACTGGAGCAGTCCCTGGAGCAGCTGTCCTTGGCCACTCGTTGCAGGAAGAGAAATCTAACTTTTGTGTATACGGGGAAAAAGTGAACTTCTCAGATATTTACATGTAACAAAAGTATATAATCTGAAAAGACCTCTCCCAGGTATTTTGTACTCAAATTTTTTGTGGTATATTCTCCCATATATCTATATCTATATCTATCTATAGCTAGCTATAGCTATAGCTATAGCTATAGCTATAGCTATAGCTATAGCTATATAAATACGTATCATCTCTAGCAGCCTCTTCCCTCTCCAATATGTTTTCTTCATTCTGTGTCTCATTGATAGCTTTTAGTTTTGTCTGAAATTGTCATCCTCAAATGACATTCTACCATCACTATAGTGTTCTGGAACTCCAGGGAAAGTACTAGAAAAATACTTTCAATAAAGGAACAAGTAACAACAAAAATGTATACCTATTACATTTAATTCACATCTGGAAGCAAAATCGGAGTTTTGAGAAACATATGAGAAGCCCTGGAACTAGATCACATGGAGAACAGAAAGCGATTCACTTCTGGAAATAGTGCTTTCACAGCTGATTTATTTGAGGGAAAATCTTGAGGGATTCTTGGTTAAGACCATTTCAAGCATCTGGAAGATGCCCAAGGTCTGATTTCAGAAGTATATGCATAGAAAGTCTTCTAAAGTTCAAAACAGACAAACTCCCATCTACCAAAAAGGGCATCAGGCCATGGGCTTTCTGTCACTTGCTAGCTTGGGTTTCTGGGACATTATAGGTTTGGTTTTAAAAGAAAAACTCTGTCTAAATGTGCATAAGTGTGATGTGCCTGTACCCATACATGAAAAAAACATAGTCAAACACCAGACGTATGTACACATGATAAATACGTATGCTGCCAGGAAGAAAAACACTGCTGTAATTAAATGGAAACTTTTTCATTTCCTGAAGGCCAGGCTTGGTCCAAATAGCCTGGGATATATACAAACTGCATTTCCATTTTTCACCTGGGAGACAATGTGCAACACTGTTCCACTATATTATTTCCTATTAATATACCATCTGGAATGTAGCTGAATATGGAGTGGATGACGCAAAGCAAGATTAATCTTATCAAAGCATCCAGCAGCAGCAGTTCCTGATTTTATGCAGACACTTCTGTATTAACACTCACTCTCCTTTGCTCCCTGAAATAGAACAATCCAAATTCAGCAGTGATGACACTGCTGCTTCCCGAAGGCTTCTCTAAGCTCATGGTCCCAGATACTCCCTAGAAAATACCCTCCTATGAGTTTCACTGGTCTCTCTACTCATCACAAGGTTTTCAACATGTCACAATATTTTATCTATCATAAATTTGAAGGAGTGTTTGCTGTGAAGCCCTGTCAAGCACACAGCTTCCAGGTTGCTTCTGACTCCCCAGAAATGACACTCTAGCAATGCAGGTGTCTGGTCTGGCATTTGGAGTACTTTCCCTAAATAGCTTCTTTGTTCTTCCTTTGTCAGTTTTATGTACTCCAGTTGTTATGGATAGGGAAGAATTGATAAATACTAGAAGTATCTCTTAAGTGAAAAGGTAGAGTGGTCAGAAGGGGCAGAAGAGGAAAAACTGATCCCCGTAATAGCCACTCAGAATGATTTCTTCCCACATTTCTCCTTTAAAAACCTTGGAGCTTTAACTCCATTTCTCCACTCACCAAATGCTGTGGCAAGAGGCAGCCTCGCTTTAGCAAGGAATCTGTCAGAAATAGAAGACAGTTATTTTAATCCACCCTTCTCTGCTTGAATATTTAGATTATAAGACTTCTAGTGACCAAATAAAGCATGAAGTTAATAACATATATTTTTTTAAATTTAGGGTTCATGTTAGTCCTTTAAGAAATTATAATTTTATTTGCAAAGAACTAACAGAGAGAAGTCAACAGTATCTTGAAAGGCTTAACAAAAATGAATGTTCCATCCACCATCTGACTTTGATTAAATCATCCAGAGAACTGTCATATGAAATTAAATCCTCAACCCCCAGATAACTGGAATCACTGGTTAAACTAGACTTCACCTTCCTTCTCTTTGAGAATATATTTGTCTAAGATTCTTTGACAAACATATGGATAATTTAATCAAATGATACATTGAAACAAGAAGGAAATGTTAGATCATCTAGTTTCATTTTCTGTGTGAAATAGGTCAAACTGCATTCATTTATCATCTACTCTCCTAATATGTTTGGCTGAAACTTATCTTTCGAAATCTAATCTTGATTTGAAGACACAAGAGATGAGGAATCTGTTATTTTCTTTGCTAATTTGTTGACATGATTGATTGTCATCATCGCTGCAAATCTGTGTTGAATTCCCAGTAGTGTGGCCTCAGCATTCAGCTTTGGAATATGGTTGTGCCTTTCTTTCCTCTATAAAAGAAGTCTTCAGCAACCCATTATTTTTCTACTAAAGAAAAATGGAAACGAAAAGAAATCTTTCTTCTTATGAGTGGGCAAGTCACCTAACAAATGTCATCTACAGTTTTCAGCCTGCTGGTGGAGAACTGTAGTCCATAGGAAGCAGGAAGTGATTCAGCCACAGGTCTTCCACTCCTGCCTCCTAATTCACAGAGTGGAAATGACTGTGGGAAGGAAAAAAAGGAGAGGAAGGGGTAATGTGGCTGTAGTGTGTACTTCTCAGGTCCCACTGGGGGAAACTGTGTGCTTCCCTCCACTTCAGCCCTACCCTTCTTCCATTCCTGCTGCCATCACTTTTGGGATATCATCTAAGAACTGTAAAAAAAAAATTCTGACTGTAAGAAAAGTATAAATCTATTTAATGAGTTTCTCTAGATAGAAAGGCATGTTTTTGTCATTAGATAATGGAAAAGACAGGAGAGACAGCAGTTTGCCTCAAATTGCCAGAATTTAGCCTCTCTAATGCAAGAAAATTAGTTCTTGTATTTTTAAGAATGTGAAGTGAATTTATTCCATTTTCAAGAGATGAAGTGGTGTAGTTGATGAAGCAATACTGTATTGCTATATTTGAATTTTTTTTTCTACATCTGAGTCAGGAGATCTATAAAAAAGAAAATGTTTTCAGAGTATGTTTACTTCCTTGGTCTTTGGAGTA
The DNA here is from genome assembly GCA_013399875.1 of Gymnorhina tibicen. Lineage (NCBI taxonomy): Eukaryota > Metazoa > Chordata > Aves > Passeriformes > Artamidae > Gymnorhina > Gymnorhina tibicen. Next base: position 129,914 of record VXAZ01004547.1, on the reverse strand, counting down.
TTATTTCTCATTAATCCTGAGACTACAACACTGATTTTCCACACATTTTCATGGTTAAAACTCACCAGTCTGTTTTGGTGGCCTTCTTGATAATTTGGCAATAAACAGTCACTGTAAGAGCTGAAAGGCAGCTTACAGACTGCAGTGTGAGTGGCAAATAGATAGGTACCCCAAAAGCTTGTTGGAACAGATCTCAGTGAAACACAGGTGGAGCAGATGGGACAAACACCATCAGGTTCCTAATCTGGGCTACCTTGCCTGTTTCAAGTAATATTGTTTTGAGCAGCAGTAATATTCTGTAGCACAGATCCCCAGAAAATACTGCCTCTTCAGCTGAGCTGAATCAAAATATATACTCCACTAAGGAAACAAGGAATGTTTTTTATTGTGATTAATTAATAAATTGTAAAGAACCCACATGACTTATTTCTAAAGTCTCAAACCCATTACGTGAGAGTGTTTCATATGCTCAGCAAAACAAAGACAACATCTGTCCCTGATGGGATACTCATGCAAGGCAATTGTTCAGCAATTAAGGAAAAATATAAACATGAAGAGAACAGACAAAAATCTTTCTGACATCAAAAGCATACTCCCATGTCTTTTCTCTCTAAAGCAGTAGAACCTGGATATTGAGATGAATAATTTTTTTTCCAGTGTCAAATGAACAGTTCACAGGTGTCAGACCACACTGATTGCTCTAGTGCTTGCTCCTGGATCTTTCATGTACCATGAGTACAGATCAAGGACTCACAATATGTGCTGAATCGATATGTGTTCAAAAAATGTGCTAAAGGCTATGTTTATATGATCAAAGTCACTAAGTCCACAAGTCACATTAAAGCCAGGGAGGCAGGTTCTATCCTGGATCCTGAAAGTGGAATCAAGAACAAAGGAAGGAGATGCTTGGTGCAGAGTAGGGAAGCTGGAGTTCTTGACAAATATTTTGGTAAAGAGGGAGTTCACAAAGCAATGTGGTGATGACAGGAGATAGATGCATAGACAAAAGCACACAATGAAAAGAAACAAGAGATGCTGATGAGAAAGAATGTTGGATTGACTGCACCCAGATGGTTTTTGTTTGGCTGGACGATTTACTCAGCTTTGAATGTTTTGTTCTGGTTTCACCACACATCCACATTTTACACCCTTACGCTAGGGAACCCTTTTAAGCCTTCTGACTGTTTATAGATTTCTTGGGTGAACAAGACCACTGAGGACAATGAAAAAGTCTTTTATGGCCATGTACAGCTTTGCAGTGTCTGTGGAAGAATATTTCTACTGAAGCATTTAGCTCTTCTTGCTGTACCTACGTCCTTAAACCTAGAATAGAATTTGCTTACTTCGTTAATTCTACTTACTGTTTAGCAGTGCAGTGGCTTCACAATTTCCATAGCTTTGTTCAGAGATTTTCCTTGTGTGATGCAGCTTTCAAAAAACCTCATGTTATTACCAGCCTGATTTGAACTTGGAGAATACTTAAACTTTGGATGAAATCAGAGTTTCATATTAATTTAAGCATGCTGTTTTGGTTTATTCCATGTTTGCTGTGAATACAGAAACCTGTTTCTTTTACTTCTTTCACAATTCAGTTACACTCTCTGTGTTTTTCTATAATTATTATTGGCTCCCATTGTTAAAGAACTTTATTTAATCTGCTATTATTTGGCAGTTATGTTGTCTTTTGTATTTCCGCCTGCTTTATCTTTCAGTTTTTTTAAATTAGGTTGTTTGTTCATGCACTCACAAATCTTCATCTACTCTCTGAAAAACCGACACAAATGGTCCATAAACAACACTGAACATGCAGATCAAAACCTCTCTTGTAATTTGATATCTCAGAATTGCTTCACAAGCAGATTTCCCCCTCTTCTTTAAACTGCAAATTTATTTGCTATCTAGAAAGAAGGGTGTTTTCTTCTCTCTCATATGGATTCACATTAAGTATGCCTTAAGATCATATTATGATCATATGGTTCAGTAAGAAAATACTGTTTTTCTATGCAGCCAAACTGAAAATTCAGGTGACTTTGCAGGATTACATGGTGATTGTTCACCCAGGAAGTCTGAGTGTTTTCTGGAAACATTGGCACAGCTTTAATTTAATGAATCAATTACACATATATTTTTAGAGAAACGGAATTATACCAGAACTTCGTTGGGTTTTAAATTTCCTTGGGTTTTAAAATTAAACCAAAGACTTTTGGTTTTTTTTTGCTGTGCCAAGAGTTAAAGAGATAAGAAATAGGAAATAAGTTCCTATCCTCTATTGTCCTGTCCTATCCTTGCCCTTGCTCCAGCCTTCAATTTCTAAGGCCTATAGATGATACATGGTGTGATATAGTATGGGATGTTAGCAAATGTATGATATTTAATTTCTTTTATAGCTGTGAAATGCTTTTAGTGCTTCTGGCACATCTGAGAAGCAGGTATGTCAGTGATATAGTTACGCTGTACCTGGAAATAATTTTAGACAAAATATTTTGAACTGTAGGGATGAAGACTTCTGTATGACTCACATGAATCCGGGGCTGATATCTGTCAAAGATATGAAAATATAATTTTATTTATATTCAAACAACCACATAAAGTATATACCTTCAGTATTCCTAACTTTTTCCATAAATAAGTTATTCTGTATGACTCAAAAAACCCAAATGAAATTGTCAGAAAGAACACTGCAGGCAAGTAAAAGCCTGTGCAGCATGGAAAGATGAAAAATGCCATTTTAAGTGAAAAAGCCTGAAGCAAATATTTATGCTTATTTCCAGGCATTCATAGCTTTAGTCTGTTTCCAACTTCTGCATTAAGAGTAAAATGAAATGCATACAATATGCTTTGGGCTATAAGATCTGAGAAAAGTTACAAAGCTTGTAGTTGAAATATTGGAACCAACGTACCAATTATTTAATAGTATTTTAGATTAGGTGCTTTGTCCTGCAATTATCCCTAGCTACAGTTTGGTCTCTTGGAGGGGAGGAATTGTATGTCATTGTCCATTCAAGCACTAATGAGGGCAAAGTCCAGCTAAGCCTGTCTTGCATAGTGAAATTTGGGTGGGATTGATTCTAGAAATCAGAAGACATACAAGTCCTTCATTATCTCAAATATGGCTTTTATAAATGGCTATTTAATTATTAAGTAATTATTTCTCTTCTTTCAGTTTATCCTTTTGGATTTTATCTCTCTTGGACCTATACCAGCAACTTAATTTCTGTCTTCCACAACAGAGTCAATCTTGCTTATTCTCTCTCCAAGCTTCAGTTCTTAGAATTACCCTGCTTTATAGGAATAAATTTGCATGGGGCTTGGGAACAGGACAAAGATGTCTCACAAATAATGCAATGACCTCAACTGCTAGACTCTGAGTTCAACCTCTTGACAGTTTCTTGCTTTCTTTTCTGTTTGCTTGGGGTTTTTTCTGCTGGTGAAAATCTCAAAAACCTGTTAGGTTTTCTAGGAACATTTATTGAAGCTTATAAAGTTTTGTGAGTTCGGAAAACACATTTCAGGCAAATCCCTTAGGAGTGTCTAGGCATCCTGTTTTACAAATTAGAAGTGCTTTTCAGCAATAATTCATCTGCAGGTGTTGCCAACTGCAATTTGTAGAAACACACCTAAGTTTTCAGGTCAGGAAGTACAAGCAGTTTCAAAGGACACTCTGTGCTGAATTTGGAAAACCCCCGGGAATCCAGGGAGTTAAGCTATGTGACTGAAACGCCCACTTACAGAAACTTCAAACCTGTATGTGTGTCCACGCTGATTAACTTGTGCTTGTCTCCTCACTTAGTAATGACAGATATTGCCATAATATTGTAAATCCCAGTTTTCCTTCTACGCCCCAGTGAACATGCTGAGTTTTACAACGCAGGCTGCAAACTGTCTGCAAACCAGTCTTTACAACTGCAGCCCTCACTAGGCAAAGATAATCACTTGGGAGTACAGGAGGGTGTGTGCTGCAAAAGCCTATATGGGAAGAATCTCCTTGGTCAAGTAGTGAGAGACAAATATCATCCCTGATATTGATACCATCTTTAACAAAATCTTCATCTGTGGAGAATTAAGAGGGACTGAGAGCAGGATATGGTTTGCCCTAAAGTAGATACCAATGGCTTGAATCTGACTAAACATCCGATTGCTAAAACCAGATGTGGTCAAGGATAATTTTCTTAGGAAAGAGGCAACACCAAGATGTGATACTAGCACTCTAATTAGTATTGGCACATGATGCTAATGCAGATACACAAATCCTTCTTAAATGAATAAACAATTTAAAAGTTCAGCTGGGAAGAGGCTAGGACATAAGTAACCACAACTGAGATTTGTGGTCATATCCCTCAGTGGGCTACTGGAGCTGCTGGGATTTAGTCACAAGACAAATATGACAGTCTACAGAAAACAGACCAAGTGAAAAAGTAAAATAAAAGGCGGTATGACTCAGCAGCGTGGGATACACCCAATTCTGTGAAGTGACTAGTCAAAAAATATTGCCTTCTAGGACTCCAGTGTGCAGACTCTAGAACGGGATTAGAGTTCATTTAATTTTTCAAATTAAAGTTTTATTATTGTCTGGAGTGCTTTTTTCTGTAAAAAGATAAAAATCCTGTATCAGTCATTTTGTAACAGGAGGAAAAAATAGGTTTTCATTTCATTGCTATGAAGGTTCACTCAGAACTTCCTTTACCAACATGTTTCATTTGAATGTGGAAAGGTAGTCACCTACTCAGAAACCAGGAGAAAAGTTGAATTAATACAGAACAAATCAAACCCTAATACCTTTTTCTCTAATTAGGTCACTCTGGGGAAGTTTTATATCTCTGTGTTATTGTACCACATGTTAATCTCAGTGTCAGAAGCATTCCTCCACGGTGAGGGAATTGGTTAGTGGAAGAAATCTGGGACTGAATAGAAGGATTATCCCTCAGTTTGTGAATACTTTCCTTAGCCTTTGTGGCTTCATAGTGTACCAGGGTCCTCGTGTGTCAGGATTCATTCTCTTCTGCTTGTTCCATATCTGCCATGAGGATAAGAGGGAACAGGAGATGTTGGCTGGTCTCTCATAGAGTCTCTCCTGGACCTTATACAGGAGTTATGAATACAGTTCACCAGTTCAAGGCTCTGTTAATATAAGTAACAACTTCTGATGCGAGGTTTTGCAAGGTGAGGCACAGCTGATTGTTTTGGTTAAATGTAAATTTTGTGCTGGTATACTTTGGGACGTTTGTGAAAGTTATAAGAATTTATTAAACATATATGTACTTTTTACAGTCTGAAACAGAAATAGAAAATACCTTTAGGTCATCTAGTCCCTATCTTTGCCAAAGGGGAATTGTTCTCTCAAGTATAATTTCTAGGATCTGGAATAGATTTTCAAGGTTTCCTCCTGGTATCCTTTTTTGAAAGATAACTCAGGACTGTAGCCATATATATCAGACTGTAAACTAAAGCTGGATGCTTTTAAACTATTCAGACTGCTGATCCTTCTGGAAATTTTAGACTATTCTATTTTGGACCTTATTTCTGCAGTAGCTGGAAGGGATAAATGTTTATTAATATATATTGAAAAGTATTGTGTGCCTTAAATAAAAAATGTGAACTGTTTACTTCAGCAGTTAATTAATGCTGTTAATGTGAAATGAATGTTGTTCTGCATTCTGCCACCTTTCAGTGTAGCCTTTCTGATCTGGGCTGAAAAAAGTGCATCTAAACCAGATCAGAGGTTCAAAGAAGTGTTGCTCTTTAATGTAGACTCCTTTAAATTACTCACCCCCTCCAGTTTAGACCTCTTTCACTTGCTCACCTCTTCTTTTTCTCAGTCAACCATAAAACAAAAAAACCCTAAAAGAAATGAAACGAGAGGCAAGAGAGTCATCCAAGTAGAAGTCTAATTGAAATAGTGATTTTTATTTTTTTTAAGTTAAATTTGTATTTCTTTAAATTTCTTTTTGCTGCAACTAGAGTCAATGAGCTGTTGACTTGCACTGGACTTATTTAATGAAAAAAATCAGTGGTAGAGTGAAATGTTAATTCAATGTAATATAAAATACTTCATGTTGATAGATCCATAGTTTCTTTAGTCACTTACAGTGACTCAAATAAAAGCAAGTGTTAACCCCAGAAGTGTTCACCCCTGGAGTGAAGGAGTGAAGTCAGAGTCATGAAGTTATAGAGAGGCTGAAATAAATGAATTAAACTACTGTCATAACTTCCATTTGTGGTGGTATAATACAATTACTTACAGAAACTTAACTGCCTTGAGAAATGGATGCAGGGAAAACTGCACTTCATGAAAAGGGTGACATGCAGTTGTACAAAGCTCTGCCCAACAAACATGCTGCTGATGCTAATAATGTTGAACTAATTGATAAAATGAGAACAAGGGCTGAAAAAAGGGTCCCAGATGGGAAGACATAACATGGAAAACTGGTTTTACTTAAGTAATTTGGAACACAGATTTCTCTGCTTGCAAAATGGGCAGCCTACATTTCTTCTGATCCTTCCCTCTTCTCTCGGGAATATTTTTCTTTCAAACTCTTCCTTGAATTCATTTACATTTGGAAGCTTGGCTGCCTCTACTAATTTATAGTGGATTTATCTAAACATAAAGGAATGTTTAATCTTCTTTGGGAGTATCTGTATATTCATTTGGAAACAAAGCTTTCTTTGTACTTTAATTCTTATTGTATATTGATTCTTTTCATTATTTCTACATTACCAATTTAAAAGTAATCTCTTACCTACTAAAGATGAGTTTCCAGTTCATTCCATAGTATGACTTAATGACAGCTGTCCTTATTATACACTTATTCAGTTTGTGCCACATCATTTTGTCTATAAAATTACCATGGACCTCATTGAAGGCCATGCTAAAATCAAGGTATACAGCATCCACTGCTGTCCCCATTATCTGTGGAGCTAGCCACTGAATCACAGAAAGCAATTAGGTTGGTCAAGTATGACTTGCTGCCTGTTCCCAGCCACCTTCTTCTTAATCATGTATCTGAAAATGACTTTGAGGAGGATTTGCCACGTAATTTTCCCAGCACCCTGACACAGTGAAGCCTGTGATTTCCCAGATTCTCCTCCTCTTCCTCAATAGTAGTGTCACACTTTCCTTTTTCCAGTAATGTGAAAACTCCCTGATCACCATGACCTTTCAGAAATGATAAGAGTGAATATTTGTAGCAACATTAGCCAGCTGCTGCAGCATCCTTGAGTGTGTATTCCTCTCCTGTGGGTTCTACTTCTCTCTGACAGATTCTGCTAGCAGCCTTGGAGAACTGGGATGCCAGAGGGCAAGTCAAACAGTGAAAACAGGCGTTTTTGATGCCTTTTGTCTCTAGGTCCCGTGTCCCAATGACCAGATTTTCCTTAACCTTCTGCCAGTGTACCTACAGAAGAACTTCTTTGCCCTTCACCTCCCTGTCTAACTTTAACTCCAACTGAATTTTGACTTTCCTAATTCCCTTCTTGCACACTTGGGAGATGCTTCTACATTTCTCCTGGGTATGACCAGCTCCTGTGGTCTTTCCTTTTGTGTGTGAGCTCCGTCAGGAATTGCCCATTCATCCACTCTGGACTTCCGCCATAATTGCTCAAGTTTCTCCACTTTGAGATGTGCACTCAACTGGCAGCTGTCCTCTCTTTCTTGAAGCGAGACAAGTATCAACTTGTCTGGCTCACCTCTGATTACATTAGTTTTTTAACGTTGTGGGTAATGCAAACACAGTTTTTAGAGGAAGAAACCTTATTTTAAATGACAAAGTTGTGAAACTTGGGATATGTTCAAGCCATGCAAATACAAAAGCAAGATGGGTTTCACAAAACTGTAGTGAAATAGCAATTTTAAAAATCCTGGTTTGATGTATAAGATGTAGAGCAAACAATTCTCTATGGTTATTGCATTATCTTTTATCTAGAATTAAATCTGAATCACAAAGTTCAGTGTAGGGCAGACTGTGAACTGACTTTCAACTATGTTAAAAATAGAAGTAATTTGCCAACAATAGATCAGTGTTTTATGGACAGCATTTGCTGATATTAAGACGGCTGGCACTGATCAGCATGCTGTAAGTGCACAGAAATGGAGCCACCAGGTAAAATATGTCTGTTTCAGATGCTTCTTCCAAAAATTGTCAGCTCAGATGAAAAAGTAGTAGAAATGAGAGATTCAGAAGGCTGAGGATTCAGTCATGCTGTATCCATTTCCTTGGCAATACGTTTGCCTGCTAGAGTTCTTTGCTAGTGTCTACTTCAGTTCCACATATACAGCAAGTTATATATAGAACAAATGCTAAGAAATCAAAAGGCTCTTTTCTAAATATTATCTGATGACACTTCATCTGGAACTCAAAAAGACCTGCAGTCATGAAGAGAAAGAAAATAGAACAGAGATAAATCTAATGAAATAAATATGCACAGAGGGAAAAAGAGACAGAATAATCCAACCAAACAGCCCCAAGTATTGGACTCTTTTCAGGACACATATCTGAAGCTCACATGATTTGGATGAGTCTAATATTTCATTATACTGGGTAGCAGTTGATGGAGCCAGATGGTCCCTCAAAGAAAGAGAACCACAAAGAATCCTGCCAAACTGCTGATGTATTAAACATTCACTCTGTAAGTAGTGTTGTAACCAGAAGCCCTTATTCTTGCAGTCACAAAATGGAGGGTGTTAAAAAGCAAGCTTTGAAAATTTTTATATTTGTGGGTTTTTCGGGATTTTTTTTTACACTAGCAGTAAGGCCCTGGTTCCACAGCTCTCCTCCTGACAGCAAAGCTGATCTAAGCTGTTCCTATCTACCTTCCCTTCCCCCAAGCTTACTCCTGTCTTTATATCATCTCCTCATTTGTGCAGCCAGAGATATTTATGGTCTCATGTGGCAAACACAATTTGCTAACTGATCACACGTGTATTGGTCAACTCATTCTGAGAAAAACTATCTTAAACTCCCCTCCCCAAGGCTATTTTTACCCTGAAGTCGTTTAATCAGTTCCTTGGTTTGGTTCATCTCACAGTCCCACGAGCAGCTGTACAGTAAAACTGAAGGGGATGGCATGGAAGCAAGCAGGAATGTCTCTGGGTAAGGGCAGGGAGAACTGTTTACATCAGAAGAGCTGCCAAGGTAAACATCCGAGGATCCACGGTGTGAGTCACGTGGGTTTCCATTAGGGCTGAATCTGTGGTTTGCCAAATACAAAGTGACAAGTAGATCCTACAAAGGAAAGCTTATAAGGTAAGAAGTCAAAAGAGAGAATAGGCTCAAGTGTCTCACTTCTCCATTGAGGGCTGAGAGGTGAATCCCAAATCCTGAGAGCTACTGTAGCTACCACAGTGATAAATGTCACAGCCATTTATTTTGTAGCTTTATTGAACGCAACACAGATTTCTAGGTTAGAACTACTCTCCTGCATAGAACTACTATGCACCTTGCTCAGCACAGTGAGAAGGAAACTTCCTGCAGCTAACTAGAATAAGAAAATAATCTGTTCTTGGAAGGATTTAACTACACATTCCTATTATTTTAATTAACTGCTTTATTCAGTGAGATATTCAGGAAATTGCAGAAGATGTTGTGCTCTTTGTTGTCTAGTCAGAAATGTCAGAGGAGGCAACATTCCTGATCATAAAACACCCAGACTTGTTTATAACAAATCGTAAATGCAGTTTATATAAATCTGCCTAGGCTTAATCTTTTCTCTGAGAGTGTATCTTGGAAAATATATATGACATTTTCTGCTGAGAGTCATGCTTTGCAGAAAACATTTCCTAGAAGTATCTGTTGCTATAATGCAAAAAGTATTTGTAAAAATTCTGTCCTTTTTATTTCCCCTAGCAGAGACTGTGAGATGAACTCCTTCAGGAAGGAAAAAGCATTTGAACATGTCCAAGACCTGCTTGGACCTGAACTTCTTTAACATAAACACAAAAAGGTATGTGTAATTAGAAACGGAACAGAAACAACCCTCAGACCAATTGCAAGAATACCAAGGAAGCCACACAGGCTTCCAACAAACAAACAGCCAAAATGCTGATATGAAAAATGCCACAAAAGATGTCTCGGGGGATAGGTGTTGCAAGAACACATAACCAGTGTGAGTCAAAGTAGTCATGGTACAAATTACAGGAAATTAGGGTGATTGGTGTGATGGGAAAGTCCACAAAAATAGGGCAGATTTAATCTGCTTGTTGCCTGAGAAATGAGCCTCTCTGAGAAATGCCTGAGAACTAGAGCACTCTTCTGCACTTGTGTTCACACGTTAGTCTGAAAAAGTGAAAAAATGATTCCCTGTAACCTGTAAGTTCCTGTGATCAAGATGGTCATAACCAAGGTTTAGAGATAAGCCACTTCGACTGTTTTACTTAGCCTAAATAATAGATTTATTTCTCAGTAAAAATGCCAAATTTTTTACTATGTTTGCTTTTGCTACAACTTTTCACACCTGCAGTACTCAAAAATTATTTAAGAGAACTTGATTTGTGCTTCTGGAAAACAACAGGAATAATTTTTTTGTTCCCTAAAGGCTCTAAATTTGCTGGCTGAGCCAAAAAAATTGGAGGAGAAGTTGGAATTAGTTTCAGATCAATTAGAAATGTAACCCTCCCTTACCTTAACACACAGAAAAGGATATAAAAAATCCCCCCTTTTTATGATAAAAGAAAATAAAATTGTTTGGGTTAAAAAATTTATTTTCTTCAACCAGTGCCAGCTGTTTTAATATGATCTGAATTGGGCTTTCTTCTGGAAAAAAGGACTGGCAATTTTTATCACAAGAATGGCATTATCAATAAAACAAGCAGAGGAGTGGCCGCTGCTCTGGTATAAAACGTGGCAGACCTGCGTCCCAGAGTCCTGTATTGACACAGCAGCTGTTGACCTGGAGACACCAGCACAGGAGGGTTTATGGTGTCTTTTCAATATGTGGTCAACACCATTTCTGACTGTTATCTTCTGCACAGGCAGTGTTAATATCCACACCGTGTGTTTTTTACACTCCGAAGACATTTGTTCAGACAAGCACATGCTGTTGTTGGGACACATAAGGGTGCCTGGCACTTCCTCTTCTTTCTCTGTCCTTTGTGGCTTAAAGGAGCAGATTCTTCAGCTGCCAGTGGAGGAGAAGCAAACCTGATGAGTTCAAGGAGCAGAGAGAGTTTGGGGTGCAACATGCTCCTTGGTTACCTGCACTGCTGACACCGTGGAGTGAAGCTAAACCAGCCAGTTCCTCTGATGTTTTCCTCAGCATCTTTTACACTGATTTCTTCTTTTTCTTTTCTGATGTAAGGTCTATGAATTTGCACAGAGCTCTGGCTTCATGGCCATTAACAGTGTGGTCTTATGATGATCATTAGTGTCCCTTGAAGAGTGGTGGAGCTCTCTTTACCTGTTCACACCACATATTAATATCAGCCAGGGACACAGGAAGGTCTGGAGTCACTGCATGAAACAGCACTGACCTGTAGTTGCATTTATTTATTTATTTTTTTTTGCCTGAAAGTGGGACAGTACGTGATTCAATGTTGGCTAATCTCTCCTGGGAATACTCTCTTTTTTGAGAAACTTCTGCAGTGAACACTATATTTTTAAGATGCTATGTGATTCTTTTCTTTATCTAGTTTACTTGAAAGTGATCTTCCCACTGAAACAAAACATGTAAAATCATGGAACAGAGGAGCTATGGGGTTTAGCAGCTGCTCTGGAATAGATGCCATCACTAGCTATAAGCTTTTTCTTCAAAGTTATGCTTCAGCTGCTAAAAGGTTGTCTCTTATATCAGTGTCCTTTGAGTATGTACAATTTGATTTACTCAAAGTTGTTTAAACTCTTGTCCTTTTGACTATCAATATGGTATTTGTGGAGATTTTGTAAGAAAAGTAAATGATAATTTGGAAAAGGCATTTGAAATAACATTAAATATTGGCATTAAAAATGGACCGTATTTCTCATTAAGTAGCCTGTCAAATTCAGCAAGCGCCTGCTTCTATAGGAAACTGACCAAAAAAATTAGACTCTCTTAATTAAAAGGCAGTTTCTATTTGTCGTCTTCTGTTTTAAAAGTAAGTATGCATATATGGATATACATGTTTGTACACATATACACACATCCACATGCATGTATGTGTATCTTAAAAAATCCATCCAAAAATTATGACTTAGATACTGCAAAATGATATTCAGATCTTATTTATTAGACTTGCATTCCCTGGAACCCCTTATAGCCAGAGAATTCACATTTATCTTTTCCTCCATAAGAGTCTGTTTGCAGAAGCTTTGTAATTCCAGTGGAGAGCCTACAAAGTGCAAAAAATAAATCACTCTTTGGCTTCTTTTATAGAGGGATGAAGACTTGGTGTCTCAGAGGAAGTCAGGAAAGGAAAGCTATGGAAGAAACTGTGATGGGGAAATGAGTAGCACAGGGACAGACAGGCATACTTGCTTTATTAGCTACAACAGATGTTATTAGCAGCCCTGAGCTGGTTACTGCCAGCTATTCCTTTGGATTGCTATTGTTGAACGAAAACCAGTATACGTGAATGCACTCTCCTGTCTCCGCTGGGTAGAGAGGCTGACTTTCGGTAACTTTCTGCCCGAAATTTATCACCATCTCCAGAGAACTTCTCTGCTTATCTCTGAATTTTGTTGTAGTAATTTATCATAGAATCATAGAATAGTTTGGGTTGGAAGGGATCTTAAAAGATCATCTGCTCTGCCCCTCCCTGCAATGAGCAGGGACATCTTCAACTAGATGAGATTGTTCAGGGCCTTGTCCAACCTGACCTTGAATATTTCCAGGGATGGGGTATCTACCACCTCTCTGGACAACTTCTTGAATGTTTCACCACCCTCATTGTAAAAAAAATCTTCCATACATCTAGTCTGAATAGACCTTACTTTGGTTTATAACCACTCATTCTTGTCCTGTTGCAAAAAAAAAATTGTCCCCATCTTTCTCATAAGCCCCCTATAAGTACTGAAATACAATAAGGTGTCTCAATAAGGAGTCTTTTCTTCTCCAAGCTAAGCAACTTCAACTCTCTCAGCCTGTCTTCGTAGGAGATGCGTTCCCTGCCTCTGATCATTTTTGTGATCCTCCTCTGGACAAGGCTCCTGTCTTTCCTGTACTGAGGAATCCTGGTCTGAACACATTACAGGTGGGCTCTCACCATAGAGGAGTAGAGGATCATTATATGTGTGGTTTGCTCAGACCATCCTCTTCAGAAACACTCTGATCCTCCCTCCCTGTACACTCCCCCAACTCTTCCAATGCTTCAAAACACATCATGTTGAATCACATTTCTGCAGGTTGCTTTTTCTCATGTACCACAAAACTGAGGTTAGGTGGAACATACAAAGTCTGGGCCCTTTGGTATGCATAAGCAGCATGAAGCTACTATTGAACTTAACTCCTAAAAAGTGGTGTGTACATTGATGTACACTGATACATGTACATGATCCCCACTCAGCCTTTTTACAGAAGCCTGAACAGTCCTATCTCTCTCAGCCTTTCCTCACTGGAGAGGTGCTCCAGTCTCTGCATCATCTTCATGGCCCTTTACTGGGCTCTTTCCACTGTGTCCATATCTCTTGTACTAAGAATCCCAGGACTGGACACAGCAGTGTGGCCTCACCAGTGTCAAATCGAGGGCCAGGACCTCCTCCCCCCACCTGCTGGCAGTGCTGAGCCTAGTGCAGCCCAGGACAGCATTTGCCTTCTTTGCTAATTCATAGGAAATGAAGCAGTAATTTGCAGTAATTTACAATAACCACTAGCATTTTTAACTGCAGCTGTTATAAAAGGTTTTAAATCCCTGATGTTTTTAATGGATAGAAAGTTCAACAAGACAGTTCAGTAGAATCTGTGTAAAAGTGAGCTGTCCTCCCTAGTGTCTCTTTTTTGGCTTCATTCAATTTTTTTACTATTTGCTCTGATGGTTTAGCAATTGCAGCTGCCTAACATGAAAGTGGAAAATTGGTCAATGGAAGTCATGCAGAAATTCCTTAGAAAATGCTACTCTTGAAATAACTGATCTCTGAGAGGATCTAACAGCCAATTGTCTATTGAAATGTCACATTTTGCTCTCCCTTAAACATAATTTTGAAGGGTAAATGGCATTTTTGGCTTTTCAACAATACAGTAGCTCACAACATTTGGAGCATGAGTGCCAATTAATTAGATTAAAATCTTAGGAAAAATTTCACTTTTTGGAAGAACACAAATCCTACAGTGCCATTGAAAGCAGAGTACTTAATGTCTTAAAGTTATCATATATTAGGAAGTAGAAGACGAAAATAAATTTCATTAGAAAATTAAACTCCCATCAGTGGTGCACACTTGTATGTGGGATTCTCTCAGCGTATATACATATGGTATAAATTCACAAATGTAACTCAAAAGACTTGCATTTATTTTGCAGGTGCATGATTATAACAATCTGACTGTTCCCAAATCCTCATTTTTTCAAAGTTTGGAAGGATGACTTGTGAAAGACAATAACTGATGTGGACTTTTCAGAGAAGTCACAGGATCCCCTCCCAAGGACTCATTCTATTCCAAAGCAAATATGAAAGTAGGTGAGTGGAAATTGATGGTCTGTAAAACTGCATTCTCTGCCCGCTTGGTGGCTCAAGAGGAATTTTTTGCCATACAGAATTTACTGTTTCAAACTGTGTAAAAGGGAGAAAACATTACCAGTACCACACCATGGGGCTTTTTTTGTTTGGTTGGGGTTTTTTTCTGAAATATGAACAATGCGGGTGAGAAACAATTCCAGAGAATGAAAATGTCCATTACTAGCAGCGGACTAATGCTGACTTATCTTTTCAATGGTCTAAAACTCAGCTCTGGGAAACACTTACGAAATGGTCTTTTTTTGTTTACTGTTCTTTGACTTGACTATGTTTTTACTTCCTTATTTATATTCCCTCAAATTTTCCTTAATTGTATAGGGTTTCAAAGCATAATAAGAAAAACTGAAATTAAATAAGAAATGTTATTACTCAAAGGACTAGTGATGTTTCTTGTGTTCGGAAGGCACAGAATTAGATCCTTACCAGGGAATAGAATCTAGTAACATGAATAAGATAAAATGATTAGGGTTTCTTCCTGTTTACCTGGATCCTTTTGATGTATTTATCTTGTGTGAGAATAAGCTGGTATTATGTGTTGACACTTAGCTCTGTTTACTTACAGTGGCTGTTGAAATCTTCTCTTGAACCTTCTTTGGTGCTCAGAGGATAATTTTTGGTCATGGGAAATTCAAAAAGGCAAGAAATGAATGTGAGGGAATCAACTGAGCAGAGCAACCATAGCTCCTTTAGTTTCCCTTCCTACACTGGGGAAGAAACATTGTAGGTTACATTGCATCAGCCAAATCTGAGTTCAAGACCTCATCCAGAGTGTTGAAACTCCTTGGCAAAGTTAAGTAACATCTGCAAATACTTGGGTGGATACTATGTATGGCTTCGATACACTCATCACACGTTGCAAACTGTGTTCAGAATTATAATTTTGTAAATATTTCATGTGGACATGGTGCATCTGTAAAGAAGAAATCTGTAATACTTGTGAAAATCTGCTGGGCTGCATACTTGCATACGTACATACATATATATTTCTACTACTTATATGTGTTTGTGCGTGTGCATAACCTGCTTTATTATATTTTCAAAACACCATCTTAGATGTCAGTCATGATCTTACTATACTCAGTAAGAATTATACCAAATGAATAATAAAGATAGCAAAACAATTACAAAAAACCACCATCAGGTTTTACTTTTAATACCACATGGTTCTAAAGCTAGGTTTCTTAGAAGATTTAGCAGAATTTCAACATATCCATAGTTAGTTTAGTTAGCATTACATATTTATATTAAAAACATATGTAAAAAATACAAGGAAACAAAGCAGAAAACTCACCACAAAAATCTTTGATTTACAAAGCTGTATTCCACAGGGTTTAAAGGTCGATTCTCCTAATCTCCCACAAAACCATTAAGTTAAGACAACTCTTATCTGTTCTTCCTAATTTTCTGTATTTGATACAAAGTTGAAAACTACTTTTTTTGGAAAGTGTGTGCAAAACTGTCACTTCTAGTATTGCCCTAAAGGGTGCAGTGCTTTGCTGTACAAAGAGAAGTCCTTGCTTTAGCAAGTTTACAAGTAGTTCAGCGCTCTTCATGCTAACAGCTCAGATCTATAAAGCATGTCATGCATTATTAAAGTCATTAAAGTCATGCATATATAGTTTTAAATATTTGATTTCCCTTATTGAGTCTTCAGCAGATTAGGAGTTATCTACACATTATCAGATCCAGCCCTGTGTACTTGATGACACAGGTACTTGTGAGAGGTGAGATCAGGAAGCAAGAGTTTTGGGAAGGAAATGGGACATCAATAGTAATTTCATGTAGTTTCAAGAAGTGATTGGAACCTGGAATTTTTCACCCTTGAGAAACTGTGATATTTCAGTATTAGCATTTACAGACAACTAAGGAAAACAAGACAGCATCTATCAAAATGATTTATGAAACATGAATTTTTCAAAAGCTTTCTGACACTTTACTTGAAAAGTTTTTCTTGGAACAAACAATTTTCTAAATTGCTATGTATTATTGGAGATTATCTTAACACTGAATGTTATCTGCTTGAATTAGCATGTTGTCCTAGGAGACTTAAAATTTATGTGTCTTATCTTTTTAGAGTCCTCTTTGACAAGTTCCTTGGATGGAAAACATTTTCATAATATGCTGCAGTCATGGTTTTTTTTCTGTCTGTTATTCAGGAGGATCACAGTAAGTCATGAAAGATGTATTATGAATATATGACTTGCCTTGGGGTGGAAAAGATATGATTCACCAACATATCTTCTTAGAATTTATATCTGGCATAAATAAATGTTACATTGTTGCAAAAGTAGAAGGGAAAAAAAAGAAAAAAAAAGAAAAAGGGAATTTTAAAAAAAATAGATTTGAGTCAATACTACTCCTAAAGCCTTTGCCATTTTATATATTTTTCCCCTACATCACGTGGGTGGAAAATAATTTGGTTTTCTAATCAGTCTGGTTGAGTAGTTTTACTCATGAAAATTCTGTGCAAAACCTGAGAGTTCTGAGCAGCAAACTGAATTGTGAAATTAAGAGAGTTGTCTAGTTTTTGTATGTGCATTGCAGCAGATACATTCCTTAATGCTGCTTTCAAGTGTGGGGTTACATCCCACCTGAAGAAGGCCCATTACATGCATGATATGGAAAGAAAATGAGTGAATAGTCGTGAGGGGGAAATTATTGGAGGAATAGAATATATGCAGTGGGCCATTGAAAGAAATATATACTGCTGTTTACATTTGCAAAGAATGTTCCCTATGAACTTTTTTTTAAAAATCCCTATGTGAGGGGATAAAATTTATCAGTCTGTGTAAAGTGTTAACATTTTTTTTTTAGCCAGCACTCATTGCAGCTAAATATGCACAACTGATTATTAGTAAATACTTGTATGCTTATAGATATGCACAAAACTGCATAGATTGCTAAAACAGATCTAGTTCTACCCTTTTCTAATAATTTCTTTTCAAAATCCAAGTATAATCATGGCCAAACTGCAGCTCGTTGGGACTTCTACAATCATTCAGCTTTTCAATAAAAATCACTTAGAACCAAAATGTGTTGTATGAATATACCAGATTTGGTGAGACTGTCAACAGAAGACTTTTCAGCTGTCCATTAGATTTTCTGCTTCATATGATACTCCCTAGAAATGGAACTTTCGGGAGCAAAAATATCTTTGAAGACAGAAAAAGAAATTTCCATCTCAATCTGGACTTGAAAATATCTTTGAAGACAGAAAAAGAAATTTCCATCTCAATCTGGACTTGGTCAATCTATCTATATGAGACATAGCATAGAAACCCCTGCTTTCTTAGGGAAACCGGACTTAATACAGACTCCTCCTTCTCTTTTTCTTTTGCCATCCTTATCTAACTACTTTTGAGCTCGCGGCCAAAGAAGTAGAGCTATCAGAGATATTAAATTCTGCCAAGAGAGCCTTTACTAATTACTCCAATGGCAGAAGTGAGCTTCACATGTCCTAGATACCTGGGAACGTACATTCATTTCCAAAACATGGCTTCCTAGGAGACCAGTACTGTTCCCAGGGATGTCAGAGGTACTTGCAGTTTGTAAACGTATTAGCGTTTAGCTTGGATGACAGGAATCTACGGGATAAACTGTTTTGCCCAGGGAGGTTACTGTGTTGCTTTGGGTTGGTTTGGTTTTTTTTTAATCAAGAAACACATGCACATCACCACACAAATCTGCACAGAAGCATGCTCCAAGGGACCAAACCCTGCCATTAGGTAAAATCAGCCCAAGGAGGCCAGGAGGCCTGTAAGGAAGTGTCTCTGCCTGTCTTTGGAGAATAAATATGCTGAGGCTTGGGAACTCTCCAAATAGCTGCCCCTCTCTCTGAACAGCATTGGGAGTGTCATCTACAGAAATAGATCCTCAGTGTGCAGATGTCTCATCTCTAGAACACAAACTGGCCTAATGGCACCCGGCCTAAACTTTACCCTTCACCCCCATGGGTTTAAATTCCACATGCACGTGAGTGATGTGAACTCGCGGCAATTAAATGATTTGTGTGTGTCCAGCTTGGCCCCCTTTTGAAACTCCAGGATGTCGGAAGCTGAGTGAACCTGCCATGAGGGTGAGGGACATGAAAGCACCAAAGTCACAAATTATCTGGCTCTTCACTGGCTGTGCACTATCAGCCAAAGGCAGCAAACAAAGGCAGGAGGCTTGAAGCTGCTATCTGACTGCACAGAAAAGCACCATATGAAGAAAGGTGTCCAGCCGCCCTCTGTTCAAAAAAATTAGCTGACATTGAGAGAAACTGTGCTCTGCTACACCCACACAGGGTGACCATGTGGTGATTCACGAAGTCCATTGCGTGGGTCTACAGGAGATGAAAAACATCCCACACACCCATGTTGCAGTATTGCAAAGACCAGGAAATGAATCCAAACCCAGTCAGCGGGAAAATGTGATATTTAATTAATTAATTATCCACTTATATGTCTTAATCCCATAAGGATATTGGTCAGTACCCCATCCACCCCTCAGAGTGATCGGGTGAGGTGTTAAAACATCCATTCCACCAGTGTACCATAACAAGACTCAGACAAACACCGGGTGTTCAGATAGTTACAGAAAAAACATCTTATTGTTTTGATAGTTCGCATGAGAAAGAAAAGATTCACACAGAACACTGCAAGAAGCTGGAAAATCCTTCTAACAGGCTTTTCTGTATCCACACACCTGGCATTCATCTTACACAATGAAAAAAGCTCAAAATAATTAATACCCTGAACCACTCCCAGAAGTAAAAAACAACAGAAAGAAAAAAATTTAATTTGCTTGAAATGTTTTACTCAGTATTTTCTTTCTAAATTCCACTCTTAAAATAATTTCATTTAAGGGTAGGCCTACTTTGATTTGAGTGATTGATAACTGCTTTTAAAATGTTATTGGAATGTTTTATATGAAACATTCATGGCCCAGAAATGTAGGTCCATCTCTTATCCATCAGCTTATAGGGTCATTTTATTTCACCTCATTTTCTCCATCCCTCAGGTCCAGAAGATTTTTAATTAATCACACACAAAGTGGCCTGCGTTCAATGGGACTTCTCTCCCTTCTGCCCCGCAGCTGTTGGTCTTCAGTACCCTTAAGAGAGTTAGTTTTGTTTGTCTGAAAGAAGGATTTAATCCATGGGTTCCAAATCCCTGGTGTCTTTCCTGACCACCAAGGTGCAGGCTGTGCAGGGTGTTAATGGCTGCCACCACTTGTTTGAAATTGGGGCTTATGTGTAACTCTTTGATTGTAATGTTGGTCGAAGGGCTGACATCTGCTGGTGAGTGCTTATGGCTTGATGAGCAATGGCATGTTGGATGGGCTTTGATAAGTCATCTCTTTCATCTCACATCTGTGAGGCAAAGTGAGAAAAACATCTTTTTTGGGTTGAAATTTAAGTGTTTCATCTCATGTTTGCCACAGAGACTGCCAGGTACAGCATAACTGCTCAAGTGAAGTTGTGGTAACTCGCTTCAATGTCCCACCCTTAGTTTCCTTTGGATAGTAAGCACAAGGTCCCATACTACTTACTAATGGCCACCTCAAATTTCTCACCATTTTATGTTCTCAGCCTCAGGATGAAGGCTCCTTGGTCAGTGCTGAAGTTACATTTAGACTGAAATATAAGTAAAAGTTAGGTGCTCTTGTGGATCTATTCTTTGGTTTAAGAATTTATTCTCTTACTGTTCTGTCATGATTAAAGAAAATGGCCTAGGAAAAGGTGATAACTCTAACTAATTCAGTTAGTCTTCTTCACAGTCTTGAGAAATTGATTACTGTCACAGTCTGTGCAATTCTACTTTCTGGTAGCTAAGGACTTAAAATATTTAATATTTGCTGAGTACTACATATGAAGAAGAGAGTGTGAAGAGGAGGGTGAGTCTGTTGGATTCAAAATAATACAAACATTGATTTGTAAACCTTGCGCTAAGCAAAGCAGCAAATACGTCTCCTCACAGTTTCCTGACATACAAATGATACTGGTTTTGATACAGTACTCAGCATCCACAGCTTCTGTCCTAATAACGCAGATGCTGATGACTATTGATTTCCACAAAACCTCAAATACCAGTTGTTTCAATAAAGGACTTCCCATAGAGTAATAATGAATCCTGCATCCTGCATATTAGCTAAATTAAAGCAATGATTTACTGAATGTTTTCCAGTACAGGTAAACAATGTCTTAAAGGTGAGAAAATGAGCATAACTGAAGACTGAAGGAAGAAAACATCTCTCTAAATGTCAGGTGGCCTTATGAAAAGCACTATGCTGCATCCTTCCTTTGCTCATGAATCTATCACCACAAAAGACCCAGCCTCTCATCATACCTGTACAAGTATGGGAATGGGGAGAATCAGTTTTTCAGCAGTTCTGGACAGGCAAAGCTGATGCCTGAAGAAGTACCTTTTAACCTTTAGAGAGCCAATGCAGGTCCAAGGCTGCTTATTCTGTGCACTATTTGAAAGAGCTGCCATGTAGTAGATGACCTCCTGAATTATGCCTACAATTTAGCTCTGTCAGAACTGCTGTCGTAGTAGTCTGAGTTCACCATGGCATGAATGGCAGAAATTGTAAAATCTGCTTATTAAAGAAAATTAGCTTAATCTTTAGGATGTGTGAAAACATGGAAAAAACCCAAACAGGTAAGGCCATAGCTGTATATTCCTTTCCAAATACCATCTGTGGGTACAGCACAACCTCACAGTTCTTTTTCCATGCTTCCCTCCAAAGTGACCAACCAGTTTTGCTTATCTTTATTAGCTACTTTTCTTAACGAATTGCACTCATTTACTTTTCCGGATTGAGTAACAGCCAGCTAAGTTTTATGTTTACTCTTTTCTCTTTCTAACATTCTTGTGTCTACAGAAGACGGCTACATCAGATACTGTAGAGCAGCTGTTTTCATCAGGGTTTTTCTTTGTTTGTCAGCAGAGCTTAAATCTTTTTCCAGTGAAGCTGTAGATAGTAGCATATAAAATTTCTCCTCCTTGAGAATTGCCTTGCTAACTTTGCCTTTCAATAAAAAGTCCACGGACTTGTGGTGCTTTATCGACCACAGATTGAAAGCTGCTGTTTTAGAAGTGCTGTCTTAGCTTGCAAGGTCACTTAATGACCCACAGACAGAGGTCTCACTGGAACTGTCTCTAGTCCCTTTCTCAAGCTGCTGATGATCAGTGTCTCTTTTCTTGGAGCCATTCATGAAGCTGCTCCTTCTTACTCTTTTTGCACTCCACCTGGAAGAAAAAAAATCTCTCTGAATTGGACGTGAAAATCTGTTTTGTCTGGACATTTATTTCCTTAGGTCTTAAACTAAGTTTGTTAGATATGTGTAGACAGGAGTGGGTCTGGGAATATGCTGCAATGACTGAAGAGCATTTTCTACTTGGTGTTTAGCTTGGCCAAAGGCCTGCTGAACACTGCCAGTCCCATGAGTCGGTTCTTACAATCGCTCATCCCTAAATATTCCTGCTGCTGTTATAAGATAATTCCAGATTTTCAGCTGCAGACCTGGCATGCTGATTGCTTG
Source organism: Gymnorhina tibicen (assembly GCA_013399875.1). NCBI lineage: Eukaryota > Metazoa > Chordata > Aves > Passeriformes > Artamidae > Gymnorhina > Gymnorhina tibicen. Next base: position 107,753 of record VXAZ01004547.1, on the reverse strand, counting down.
GCTCATACAAACTGTAAGTGGCCAGATTTTCCTTTCTGAGGAAGAGCTTAACAGAGGATGGCATTTGTTCTGGTAAAATAGAGAGAACTCTAAGTCTGAAATGTCTAATCTTTTTAATGGAATTAATAGACACCTGTGTATTTCAGTTAGCTGGTCAGCCAGCCAGAGGGTGCTCCTGGATTTAGCACAGGAAGTAATCTCAGACAAAACACACCTCTAACATTTGCTGGCTTTTTGGCATTCCCTACTAGAAATACACTCAAATTAAATGAGGTGAGGAGGTGAGGCAGGTGAGAAGCATCCATGAGCCGGAATGCTGCTAACCTCAAGCTGCACTGAAGGCACATGGTCATCCATGTTAAAGATTAAATTAGGCTCTACAAAAAAGTTGGCACCTGCTTATTAAAGCACAGGATACTGGCTGCTACGTCTCATATTAGAAAGAGAATATAAATATTCATAAGATAAAATCACTTATTTCAGTGTTATAAGTACAGTAGGTTAGCTTCTGACCAGCATGTTTGATAATTATATACATGAGGATAGATTAATAAGCAATAGGCTTTCTCCATACCAAATGCATCTTTTCATTCTTTTGATTTTATTCCGTGCTCACAATAAATTCAGTTGTTGAACAGCCTTTTCTGCACAGATTTTTTTCTATTTTAGCTTTCAGATCATCACTAGCTACCATAGAAATGTACTGTTTATATGATGGCTTTACAGTTCTAACATCATATTTCCTCTGGAGACTGAGACCTAATGGCCTCAGATTTTTTGTGATACTTGAAGCTCTTGTATTACAAATATGTTTGGATGAAAAAATATTAGTAAAGGAAAAAGTATTACTGCAATCAAGTGATGAAAGGAGGCCCCAAATATACCCATAGCACTCATCTATTACTCAGACCTCTATTGTCCAAAAGCAGACACCTCTTCTTTTCCTAATAAGACCAAGAATGGGACACTGAGTGCTACATAAAATGCTGTTGCAAGTAGGAGTCCTGAGGAGCTTAGAGCATAAAGAAGACAGACTCCACAATTCAAACACAGGCTTCTGTGTTTTAAAACTTACAAAGTCATTATCTCACAGTGTTTGTTACATGATGCAATGTTGTGTGATCTGTGTGCTATAGGGCACAGTGCAGTCCTAGATAGAAAGAAGTGTTTATCCCAGAAACAGCAGAGTTGATAATTTGATCTACTCCTTAGATATCTAAGTTTCCCTGTCTGACCTATTTTGGCTGAAATATGTATGTGTATGCCATGCAGCACATGCCAAGTGGCTGAGACATCTAGATCTCTATTTCCTACTGCACACTGATGATTTGTGCTAGTTTATTTAGTTCTGACTTGTCCTGAGCAAGATAGACGTGCAATATGAGAATAAATCAGCTTCAAAGAAGGAACAATGAGCTCAAGGCATCACACCGTATAGGCACGTCATAAAATGAATTTGCAGCATGCAAGATTAATCTAGGGCCTCACTGCGAGTGCACAGGTTATGAGCATAGCCTGTAGAAATATGGAAAGTAGACCAAATGCATCCTACATGTGTGGAAATCACAGTCTATAAGTTGTAGACACTGTTTTAGGGTATTCATTGACTGAACTGGACTTTTGCCTGCTGAATTAAATAAAATAATAAGCAGAGAATCCAGACTTTTTCTAGTCCCAAATTACACACCCATTCTGTCTTTGTGTCAAAAAATAGATCATTTGAAAGGTAACTCTATTTTCTGTGCCTGGTACTATCTACCTTTTACAAACATAACTGCCTTAGGACTGATTTCACAACACCAAGCCTGACAGGGCTCAAGAAAAGGTTAGACAAAAGTTTGGAGAGAAAGTAGTTGCAATCTTACCTTTTTAGGCAGTGTGATGTTTTTTGCACAGTTGGCTGGCTTTCCTGGCTCCGTTAGGGGATGAAAAGAACTTAATAGCTCATTTTGTTCCAGCTCTTAGCTCTTAGTTTAGCTCTTAGGAAAAGTTTCATGCTCTTTTTATGTGTTTTATGGCTAGCTGATTACAGGAAGAGGATTAGTAGTCTGTTTCCCACACATATCTTGGGATTTTTACTCCACGAACTACCCATGGAGCTTTACCATCTCTCCTGTGTATTCTCACACTCCAGTTTTAAACCTGTGAATTGATGAACCTGAATATTTCCAGCTCATGTGACCCCTTCACGTCCTGGGAACACATACAGCCAAATTGCTCTCTCAATTCACTCCCTCTGTATTGTGTAGCCATTAACAACAGGGCTGTAGGTCTGCTAGTGCTGGATGGCAATCCCATAAATCCCTTCCTGTCCTCTGAGCTGGTATTTTTCATTGTCCTACTTGGCCTTTAACTAACCTCTGGCTAGTTAAATAGCTGTGGTGGCTTGCAACCAGTACCAGCCCAGCACTAGGCCAGCACCCAGCCAGTAGTTTGCTCTTGCATTTGGATAGGGGAGAGGATTGGAAGGACAGGACCTCTAAAGCTTGTTAATTGAGATGAAGACAGGAAAATAAATTACCAGTTATTGTCACGGGCAAGAGAGACTCAGCTTGGGGAAATGAACTTAATTTATTGCCAATTAATATAAATATTTAGTTGCTGATTTGAGTACTGAAAACAAATAAAAAAAGACACAAGCTTTGGAACACTTAGGCAAAACACACTCCTCCTTTCCCAGGCTCAGCTTCCCTTCAGACACCACTCCTCCCTTTCTTGCTATCACCACAGGTTGCATTCAGTAGTGCCTTCAGCCAGACAAAAAGTGATGCAGGATGCAAGTTGCAGTCTGGATGTGGAACTTTCTCTTTGACACCCCTTCCTTCTATCTCATTTCCTCTTGGACTCTTATGGGTTGCCATCCTTCAGGGACATCCACTCTGCCATGGAGCATCTCATCCTCCTGCTGCCTCTGTTGTATCACTCTGCGTTCTTGTCTCCGTGTTTACTTCCTCTCTTCATCTTCCCTCCTCCTGTCTTTCTCATATTTTGCCCTTTCTTAAATGTGTTTTCCCTGGGGCTTGTCTGATGTCAACAAGCTTGTCCGATGGGCTCTGTTTTGTCCTGTGGTGGGTCTCTTAGAGCTGCCTATGTCCAGAGTGGGGCATTCCCTGGTCTCTTTTCACAAGGAGAACCCTGCAGGCCTTCCTCTACCAAAACCTCAGCACTGGCCCCCAGTACACAAGCCACAAGATACATTCTAGACACCCGGATAGTATAGAAGCATTCAAGATTTTTCATGTGAAGGTATGGAAGGAATATTCTGACAGAGAGGGTTTTAATCACAGCATGAGGAATGTGCACCAGTTTAACACCTTCATGCCCAGGTGTGGTGCTGGAAAGGGATCAAGCATCTTCAGCATCTTGTGCCTCTCAGGACAGTCTGGTCGTCAGCCTGTCCTGTGGAAGTGGAGGCAGTTCTGTTGTTTCCCACAGCACCTCCAAGCTTTTGTCCTCTGACATGTCCCAGAAACCAGCATGGTCTCTGCAACTCTCAAAGAATCCCACAGTACGTATTTGTTAATTTGCAGAGGAAAATGAAAGACAGGTATATGTAAAATACAGACATATACATATTTTCATGTAAAGATAGCATTCAGTACTAAATCTGGAAAATGGTGTGCCATAGTCACCCAGAGTATAGTCACAAACTGGGGCATTGGGAAGAGATATGAGATAAAGCTATTGTACCTTTTGCACTACTTTTCATACTTAAAGGTTAAACATTTTAGAATAAATATCCAATACAAATCAAACTCAGTAACAACAAATGTCATTTTAAAGATGCAGTGAATTTCTGACATTTGGAGTAAACATTACAGAATTCAAACACAGACTTGATGTCTCCATTTAAAGAACTGCTTCTCCAAACCCATTTGTTTTAAATCATTCCACACTGAAATTAACAATTAATAGCAGAGATGATTTTTTTTTTATAGGCAATGTTGCTTTTATTCTCTGGAAGTGTGTGCACAGATTTGTTGTGCAATGCATAATTTGTTGTGTAAAGCATGTTGTGTAATATATAATTTGCCAGTTTTCTGTCGAAGACTGATGATTTGTTAATGATTAGTTATTTTTTGAAATAAAATAAATAGCTGCTGTTGTGTCAAACTGTAAAAATGTCTAGGTTTTTTTTGTCTGAAAGTGAAGTTTTAACAACCTATTTGATTTATACTCTCACTGAAATCTAGTCTACACTTTAATGTCAATTTTTTACATAATTCTATTTTCAGTACCAAATATTTATTTTCTTCCTGAGAGAAATTCTAGCCTCACCCTTTCCATCTGGTCAACTAGCAGAAGTGTAAGCTACATGTGGAATGGTATAACAAAAAAGGAGCGTCTCTACTTCAGCCCCTGAAAATCATCACTGGCCAGAAGATGGCTGAAGGAGATTTATAATCTCTTAGTAAAGGTCTGCAGCTAAACAGAGTCTTATCTAGGTTTCTAATGAGGCTTTCAATTCTATATAGGATTGGGATGAATCCTCATGTATTTATTTTTCATGTCTCTGATTGAATGAACAAGAACCCTCAGGGAACGTTGTTACAACCCCCACTAACTTTTATAAAATACATCCATCAACCAAGATTTTGGGACCCCAGAGGCTGAATTCAATTCAATCTGGAAGACAAGTTAATATATTTTAAAAAGTATATTTTTGGTATGGTTTTGCAAAACTTAGGGTTAAATAACAAATGAAGACAGATTTTTTTTTACTCAATATTTGTTACCACCAACTATAGACATTTTGTTAGGGTCAGTGAGAAGCAGAGGAGTAGAAACCTAAATGAGGCTTGTGTACTTTAGTGTAGTGAGTGACTGACATCTCCATGGGAATTCAAGCTGGGCACAGTTGAAAATAATCAGGCTTTACAGAAATGCATCTCTGTAGGGACAGATAGCTTGAATTGTATAATTTGAAGTTGATGAACAATCAGTCGGTCTTTATTTCACAGAAGGCACATATGCACTTTCAAGATTTTTTGCTCTCTACTCTTTCATCATTGGTTCACATTACAGAGATGTGAGTTTATGGTTAGGATTACCTCTGCAATGGATCAGGTGGAATGGATCCTGATAAAACTACTCATGCGCAAACTCGGCAATAATCTCCACAGAAAGCCAAGACTGTCCAGTTGGGATCTGAACTGGTTTACTCAGGGATGACAGGGTGCTGGTGTTAGGGTTACAGATAGGAGGGGCGATTTCCTATCTGCAAAGGTAAGTTCAGCAGTAAAGCTTAGAATTTTAGACCATCACTAGCAGATATCTTTAGTAATGATCTTGTCTAGGTTTATATAGACATATATTTATACAGATTTTTAAGAGGTATTGCAAAAACACTTATTGAAGGTATAGCTTTGCTTTTGCTATTATCTTCCATTTCTGATTTTTTTTTTAACTCCACCCATTATCTTGTTACAAACTGCTTTGTTTTGTTAGGAAGAAAGGGTTTAATTCATAGAGTGCATTGTGGGTAGTTCATCTACGGTTAATACAGGATCATTAGTATTTCATTTGTGTGCATGGAAACCACATAATTGTGGAACGTTAAAATACAAACGCAGACAATTGTGTCACACAAACATTTTAACAGCAGGAAAGTATTTTAACAGGACATGGATTCTACATGTTGTTAAAATGAATCCAGCGCCTTAGAATCAGTGGAAAGTACCATCATTAACAAGCTCATTTCTGGCAGAATAATTCAGTCAAGCAGTTGATTAAATGCAGTATTCATGTGATAATATTTCATTTCTTTAAATTAGGCAACTCACCATAAATTGCAGGACTGTAAAACAACTTTATGATCTTATGAATGCTTTATGTGTCATAAGCTTTATGTGTCATAAGAAGAAAAAACATTTTCAGACAATGATGATTATTCATCTACTTGGCTCTAGTCAGATCAAGTGTAGAGATGTCACTTATTTACTAAAAGCTTGCAAATTGTTGTTAGAAAAAAAGGTCTGTGTGATGTGGGTACTGCTGGTTGCCAAGTCCTCGGCACCTTTTAAAGCCCTAAGAACTACCTGAGAGTGCTCACAGTCTCAAGCAAATGTGTTCAAATAAATTTAACTGCTGATGAAAGAGGATTAGCCCAATCCTGTTAGTTTGTTTTTGAAATAGGTCAAGAGCTCATAGCTGGGCAGACATTATGGTAGGGATAAAGCATGTTGATCAGACTCCACCTAAGAGGCTATTAATATATTTTTCATAGCCAGGATAAATCTATAAATAAGAAGAGTGAAATTAAGAGGTAATGCCAAGAGTAGGGCAAAAAAACTTACTAAAAGCAGGTACTATTACAAATGAGGAATAGGAAAAGAAGCAATAGTTAGGGACAATGTAGTGCTCCTACTAAAGGTATCAGATTTTTAACACAAGTTCTGTTATAGAAACAGAAAACAAAATGGAACATTCCAAACTAAATAGCACATGAAAGAAAATAATGTCATTATGCTGTCATTCAGGAGGAAAGTACTTTAGAAAAATCTCTTACAGCAAAGAGAAAGATGTCCCTCAGAGGTGCAGTAAAACTACGTGTAGAGCACTTTGTAAGAGACCAAAAAACTAAAGAACTTTGCAAGAAGAAAAAAAATAGGAAAGCGAAATGTCTGAAAAAAAACTGAAACACAAAGTCACAGCTGGCAATGACAGCTATAAAAAGAGATGAAATAGTGAGGGTGACACAAGAAGGAACCTTTCTAGGAACTATATCTTCATCTGAAAGGCTTTAGGACACAAACAGGAGGTTAAATAAACAGAATTTGAATTGTTGAATTGCTGTGGCTCCTATGAAGGATTAAAGTCTTTCTCTAAGCAGGGCCCGTGCTTACCACAGGAAAAAATAGTGAAGACAGCAAAATTACGTAGGTGATTTTTTATGGCTTCCAAGAAGAGATGCATGTTAAGTCAAAGTGCCAAGCACCTCTAATATGATGGGCCTGGCTGACACTTCCCCCTCTCTACATTTTAGGGCTTAATTGCATCATGGGATATTATTTCATCATGTATGTACAGGGGGAATAACTTGCCTTTGGATCTGCCTTTCTCAGGTGGTTCTTGCTCCTCTTCTGTAATGCCATAACAGACAAGGCAATGGACATCAACTTGTCCCCAGAGCAACATGTCCCTTATATAGCGTTCTTACTTCTGCCTTGCACATACTTATTTTAGTCCCTGCTGTAGCGCCACAAAATAATACAGATCTGATTGCGAACCTTCTGCAGAAAGTAAGTTTAAAGATTTTCAGTTGAGCCTTTTGTTTTACAGTCTACAAAAATGGCCAGTTTCTGTGTGAACTTTTGGTCTCTTAATATCTAATTTTAATGTTGGTGTCTTTTGCTTTATTGTAGGCATCCTTGATCGTGACTAAATTTTCAGGAAAATCTGAGAGGTAAGGTTTCATATGAATAACATCTGAGGTAAAATTGGAAAATTAATTCAAGATCTTACTCTCTCAGATGAATGTTTGGATCTCCACTTGCAATAAGCTAAATAGCTGAAGGATATATTTAATTCTGAACATATTTTAGAAATAATTTTATTTGAATTTCTTTTGTTGGCAAAATAAACAAATGCAGCCCTCCATCTGCATGCAATGCCTAAGGGATTTATCATAGCAGAAAGTTTTTAATGGAACTCCATCTTGAGAAAATTATATAGAAAAAGATGTCTAGATCAGACCAGCAGTGCTCATCAAGAAGACAAGCAGAGTTTTGCTGGACCTTTGTTGTCCCTGTTCCCTAAATGCTCCCTTGTCTGCCTGGGCGTGTATGTCCTCTGACAGACACCCCAGATGTCCACGTGTGATTCTCAGAGGTTGCAACAGATTCCCTGCTGGAGAAGAATCATCTGGACACATCCAGTAATTTTCAATGCATATCCCTCCAGACAATATGTGTCATTAACTGTCTTCCCACCTAAATGAGCTATTCTGTCCTTCACTCAGGCTTTTCTTTTTCTACTTGGTGCTGCTTGTGTAATGAGAAGGACCACAGCAAACCACATCTCCCCACTTCATTGATCTCAGTTTGGGAGAGGCTCGGATTAAATGGAAGAAACCTACAGGTGACAATGTGACTTTTCCTGTACATTTCAAATTACCCTTTGATTTCTTTTTTAAAAAACTCTAAATTAATAGAAAATGAAATGGCCTAAAAAGAGGAAGCTTCTTTTCTATATAAGATTGCTGTTCAATTCTAGTTACGAATTTTGTAATAAACACACATCCTGTTTTTGCTCTCAGATTCAGCCTCAAAATTTAGACCTATGTACAAATTATTTTGTACTCTCTCTAGTTACACTTGCTCTGTTATATTTGGGGACATTATGTTGTTGAAGCTTGAAGCCATCATTCAGGTTGTCTAGCCACCTTTGTAAGATGAGGAGCGATTATTCCACAGCTAATCACCACAGTGAGAAATAAACTCATAAAGTCACTCAATCTACTGTTCTGTCTTCTTTTTAGAACTATAAGAAAACCTGTGGGGGGTCCTGATATCTCTCTGGTGACCAGGAATAGGACACAAGAAAATGGAATGAAACTGCATTGGGGGAAGTTCAGATTAAATTTAACAAAAAGATTCTTCACTGAGAGGGTGAGCAGTCACGGAAACAGCCTCCCCAGGGAAGTGGCCACGGTACCAATCCTGTCAGAGTTCAGGGTATATCTGGATGATACTCTTAGTCACATGGTATAGTAGTCCTGTGAGCGGCAGGGAGCTGGACTTGAGGATTCCTGTAGGTCCCTTTCAGCTTGGGATATTCTCTGAATCTATGATTCTTGTAATTTCTAGATTTCTAAAGGTTCTTAGCCAACAAATGGAATATAGAAGTTAGCATGTCTGATGGGGAAGAAAAAGCCAAATCAAATTATATAGTTCCTTCTCACCATGATTTCATGGATCCTGTTCTTTGATACCTAACTGTCTTCAAGTACTATGCAAAACTGGGGTCTGAGAAAAGTTCAGTTCTCGTAAGCCACAAAGAAAACACCAGCTTCTGAGAAGCACACAGAAATGGCATGTGTGAACTTGTAAGTTTGATTTTTATAAAAGTCAATGGCTACCGGAAAACTTAATCATAAGTAAATTTCGTTCGTCACTCCAACTGACCTTGCTTCCGGACATGAAGCAACTTCAGGCACCAGGGCCAGAAGAATCCCATGTTCCTGCCAGCTGGGCAGGGACTTTTGGACTGGCTTCCCGAGTTCGTGTGCCCAGTCTCTGCCTAAACTGCACTTCAGGAATTTCATTCTGGTTTTGTCTGCATTGTTACCATTTCAAGACAAAGAGACAAGAGATGGCTTTTGGCTCTGGCCCTGCGAATCATACAGGTAGACTGTGGCAGAGGGGAGAAAACCACTCTTACTCATGCCTGAAACACTGAATCACCTAAGCTAAGTGGTTTGTTTCTGTGCTTACGCTTAATGAGATCTCTTTGGAGAAAGAGCAGGATAAACCTGCTGATTTGTTGTGGAGTGATCCTGTTCCGTCTTCAGAAAATGAGTAAAACATTATCATGGAGAGGAAAAAATAGTCCTCTCTGCTTGAGAGCCTTCGATGACAATGAGGGACAGGACTGAAAAAATTGGACATGATGCAACTTTCTCTGATCTTGTGCTAACAAATGAGCTCCAAACCCTAAAAGAATAGCCAAGCTACTATGTTTGTTTGCTGCCACATTGGACCATAAGGATGCTGTTGAAAAGTCATTGATCTTTTAAATGGTTTCTTTGTTGTGTTCTTCATTCTTCTGGGACAGCATGGACAATATTTTCCTGTCATCAAGTGCTTTTCTTGATATATTTTCTTCTTCTTGAAATTATTTTCCTTTGGTGTTATGGGTTTTTCTTCAGCAAAACGAACCCAATCCAGGAAGTGATCTGTCTGCATTGCTTTAACCTGCTTGCCACAGGTTAAAAATTGATACAAGCATACAGCAAATGAAACTTGACTGTTATCTTCTTTCCATGAGAATGTATTTTCTTCACTTTCCAGGAAGAAACAGGATCAATCAACAAATATGTATCTGAAAACAACAAACATAAATGGGAGGAGGTATATACCTGTTTTCTTTTTCACCCAAGATCTAATATTAGAAGACAAGTTGTTCCACTTTCAAGTTGTATAGGCACATTTCTGTATAATTCTAACGATAACGAAAGTGGAATCTTGCTTAGTTAAGCAGAAACACACACATATACACATCCCCAGAGATCGGTGGTTATTTTGCTTATAAGAAATAATCTCTTTAAATTTCCCTCTTCTCCAAATTCTGCCTTTCTCTTTTTCCCCTTGTGAAAAGAATTTTATTCCTGCCAGAAGTAAATCTGACTATGTCCAAATTTATATGAGTCAGAGCTTGGAAAATACAACAGTCATTTTTCTGTGTCTCTTGAACAGTGTCCATGTGTTACAAAGCGTTTAATAGGGTAGGGTAGTTTGTTTAATTTCACTTTTATTCCAGTTAAAAAACCACCACAACCATTTTATGCATAGATAGAAGTTCAGTTTTCCATCAGCCCACAGCTAAACAGTTTTTCTTGGAAATTCTAAAAATAATTCCTATCTTCTACAGACAACAGTATCTTCCCTTTAGTGAATCATGCCATGGGGATTTCCAGTATTTTGTGTAGATTAGAAAATAAACATATTCACGTATAAAAGCAACTGTTTCTCTTATTTGATTTAGTGTTTTCTTTTTTTTTTTAAATTACAATAAAATTGTGCTGATATGTAAGCTTGGTAAGTTAAATTGACAATACTGATTAATGTCGCCTTCTACTCATTTTATCACATATATTGTGCCTCTGGCATTTTATTATGTCTTAAAATATACTTTTTGATGAAAACATCAAGACTTTGTTAAGAGAAAGATGAGCAGTATATCATTTACTTTACAACCTTTAAGCTTTTTCATGGCCACAAGCAGTACACAAAGTTTGCATACTCCACAGGAAACTGTGATTTGTGCTTTGAAGGACCTATTCTATTACTAAGAGTGTCAACTTTCATTTCTAATTAAACTCTCCTATCAATCTGTGAGTTTTGATTTATATTCACTTATGCTGTATTTCAGAGACAGCATTTAAAGAAAGAAGACTTATTTGCAAATTTCTCCAATTAAAAATAAGACAACTCTGTCCCTCCTTTTAATTAAAGTTAATGAAAATGTTCACGTGGACTTTTACCTCTTTTTGGCTGAAACTTGAAAACACATACAATGCCATAGACAAGTAGTTACGTCCATGTGGATCATCATCCTTAAAACTGAAAGGAGTCTACTGAAGTAGAAACTACAACATCAAGGAGAGGGCAACACTTTGTGGCTTTCATCATAGAATATTGGTCCAGGAAATTGTGGAATATTATCAATGGCTCAAATAAAACTACTAAGTGTCATATCACTTCAAAAAGACACTGATAAATTGCTTAAAAAGGGATGAAAAGAAGGAGCTGAGCAAATAAAGTTTCATTTCTCTGTAATGCAAGATTTTGAATAATTAGCATCAAAGTGAGCTGAACGACATTAATTTTTCCCAAAGAAGAAGTGTGCCTGATTATGCTGCTGATTTTCTTTGACAGCTTTATTTTTACTACCACAGAAATAAAGCAGAAAATCAGGCTGGAAAGGATTGGGAAAGATGATCAAATCTAGTTGCTCCTATAACCGTAGACAGAGGAAGAATATCCCTTCACATATGTATTTAGTTTTATATTTAAACTAGCTAGATTTCTTGTCCCTTGTACTAGAAAGATGTTGCTGTACCTGTTCATTAGGAAACTTTTTACTCAGTTCTTCCATGAAAGAAGTAGGGGTATTTAAATGAAACTTGCAAGTTCCTAAGCCAAAATAGGCGGCCAGTTCACACCCATGTGATGGTGTGTTAACATTGCCCAGTAGCTCCAACACTGCCTGTCCATTTTGGTGTTTACTCCCCAGCAAGTCTGCAGGAAGAACCTATTATCTTTTTTTCATTTATCTAAGCAAAGCAGGCCGAGCTCATTTAACCTCCTTACATAAACCAGGGAAGAAACAAAGTATGAGTGATCATCACAAAGTTCTCCCCTTCTGTTCTGATTTGAATTAATTCTGCCTGAACAGAGTCTGCTGACTGGTCTGAAAGTGCATCTTGGTCTACTGTCCAAAGCAGCAAGGGCGTTTCCTTCCTCCATTAGAGGGATGGAATGTCATGCAGATCCCAGTCAGATTCAAAGAATATCAGGAAAAAAAATCACCAGATTAAATCAAGTTATTCTGATGTTAAAAGGGAGATGAGTCCACAATGCAAATTAAAGTAGTCTCTCCACTCTGTTGATGGGGAATTTAATTTTTTCAAACAGTAAAGACCAGGAAAAAATCTTCATTGCCAATCACAGGATTTGTGAAAAACATGACTTCTAAATTTAAACAGAAATTGGACTGTTGAGACTCAGCATCTGTTTAACTTTGGCAAAATAAAATATTGGACAGATTCATTTTACATTTTATTCCTGTAGTTTTGGAAGAATTAGAAATACTTTTGAGACTTCACAACCAAGACTGTTTTCATAGCCCGACTTTCTAGTTAGGTAGACACACTTTTTGAAAGCTATGTGCACATAAAAATATTCTGAAAAATGACAATGATGTTCACAAAATCTAAAACCGAAAACAACAAGCTATTGTTAAACCTAAGTACTACAAAATCCTGCTGAATTCCTTACCAATCAACTGGCACGATCAAGCTTTTTCCCAAGAAGTCTTGTTCATGACCAATCAGATTCTGAATTTATATTTCTTATCAGGCATTACTCTAAAGAGATTAAGTAATTTTCTTTAGACTTTGTGAGAGAAGATATGTTTATCAAGGGAGAGCACAGTAATGACTGTTAAAATCAGTTTACTGGGGGACATTCCAAAACCCCTCCGATTCATTCCAATGCCCTGTGCAAGCGTTGGTCTAGGTTGTTTATACATGTAACCACACACTAGTAAAGTTTCTGTATTCCTGCTAGCTCTAACAAGGGAGTTACACAATTTGATGGACATTTCTTTATAGGAAAATGATTCCCGGTGAAATCATGTAAATTATGTTTGCACAATAACCATAGGTCTGTAAGTAGCATGTCTCTTTTATATTTGGGTCAAAAATATAGAGAAGAAAAATCATTGTGCGCAAAATTAGCGCAAATCACAGTTCTGTCTGCTTTGTTTTGAAGTGGATCATTATCCTCACAAACACACACATCCCTTCTGCATAATTTAAAATTGTATGTGATTTCTTTCTATGTAACTTAAAAATATCTCTTTGCACTATATTGTTCCAGTCTCCTCTCTTTCATGGAAGGAAGAAAATGAATATAAGGTTTTTTCAAACAGGAGCATCTGTGAAAGGTATTCACACCATTGGTATCTACAATTTTCACCTCCTAGTGAAGAGCCAGTCTTGAACTTTCAATACTAAAGATCAAGTGTGAAAAACTCAAATGGATAGGCTACTATGTGAGAAAAAGGAGATGGTGAAATTTGGAGGGAAATCAGAAATTTTTCAAGTTCATAGTATTTTTTTTCCCTTCCTCTTCTTCCACCTGCCTGAAAATCAACTAATGTAGCAAAAATTTTAATGGGAAAATTGTTATCTGTTGTGCCGATAGAAATGTGGAGGTTCAATGGCTATCATAGCTTCGTTTGCTTAAGTCTTCCTACAGCCACACACAAGTGACTGACAGAAAAAGGCTGTTACTGAAGGAGCTGGGATGCCCTCCCAGCGTACATAAACAGGTGACAGTTTTATGATCCAGACCTGAAATAATAACCAAAACCTAGCTGAAACCAAAACCTATATTTGACAACATATTTTTCATTCCATCTCCAAAGTTGCTCAGAAAAACAGGTTCTACAAACACTTAAAGTGTGATTGAGAGGTGAAATTATCCCCAGTGTAACATTCAGTTGTTCTTTGAAGTATGTTGATAGACCTCACATGCCCAGACACAGAAGATATTTTCCAACATTCATGTCTGATCAAGTCAGAGTTGTTCATCTACTGAACTATTTATTTTTACTTGATTCACTTTCATTTGGATGTGCCAAATAGTCTCCACCTAGATAGCAGAAATCCTGGTGTCACAAAAAATTGAAATACAAAAGCATGTGAGGAAGAAATGTTTTACACACAATTGCCATTTAAAAAAACATATTTAGTGATTATTTGGTCTTCAGTGAAACCATGATCATCTGTCAATGCTTAAAAACTCTTTAACTTATGCTTAGAAACTCTAACAGTTCCTAGGCACAACGACAAACAGAGGAATCCTTTTATTAGTGCAAAATATTGCAGACCATAAAGAAAAGTAATGGACAGAAGCAAATATTCACTTATTTATTTCTTCTTGAAATTATATTAATTCCACTAATTCTTAACACACCCTTGAGCTCCATTAGTTGTATCAACAAAATAGTGTCTTAACCAGAATCACAATTTTTACTAACAAATATACTGCTTATACTCCAAACAAAAATTTAACAGCTGGCACTCCAGAATACTGAGTTTTTAAATGCAGGCAACCAGGCTCACAGTTTCATCCACTACTTTTCTCACAGCCTACCTTTTTCATTTATTTTCTTGTATTCTCCTTTCTTGGGTTTTAATACTCTTAAGGAAATGGTTAACAGATGTAGACTGTGGAGAAGCCAATAACATGTGTTGTTTGTTGCTTTCCTATGCAAAATCCCTCAGTGCTTTGTCTGTGGCTGATCAAAAGTGATGGAAAATATGGCAGGAGAATTTTATGACATGAAGAAGAGTCATAAAGGCCAACAACAGCAAACTTGTTTCCTTTGAAGTCTCCAGAACATAAAAATGTGAACAGTGTCACTTTGCCAACCTCAAGCTGGAATCACAAGCATTCGACAGGTGCTCACCACATTGAAGGACTGCAGGTCAGTTATTTACCCTATCCCCCTTCTGCAAATAAAAATGTTTAAAGTTGGCAGACTTCATTAACCTGGATAGTGAAGGAGTAGTAAAATTCAGCATTGAGGTCTCAACACTCCTTTTAATGATCAAAATGATATAAAACAAGCTAGTGAATTTGGCTTATACGATTTGGTGAAAAGTGTGTTTATTTCTTATATTCTGTGAACAGCTATTGGTACAGCTTAGCTCTCTTGCATTAATAGCTTCTGCCTTTAGAGAAAAGGGGAGAAGCAAAATTTCAGAGCCTAGAATGGTTGTTCCCACATTTCATCTCCTTTTCTCCTTGCAGGCAGCATCAGCAATGTTGAGTTGTCAACCAGTGATGATAAGTGCTGTGAGGTTCCCAGACAGATACTTCCAGTACCCAGATTTTGGATTATTCTGCTGAAGTTGTTCACTACAAGGGAAAAACATGTAACTGAGGCTATTCTGCACTTCACTTTTTTGAAGGCCAGGTTTTAATGTTTTGAGCAATAGATTCAGCTGCTTGTAGAAAGTAAGGGTTGGAAGGGGATTTACACTGTTCTGTCATCTATTCTGCACTATGCCACACATATCCAGGGGGCCAGTTTGGCTCTTCTGTTATTTCTGACAGACATCTGGAAAATGCCACAGTGTCACTTGAATAATCTGCTCTAGTTCATTCATTCATTCATTCATTCATTCATTCATTCTCTAATTTCTAGATCACTTCTATTAACGTTCATTCCAAATTCCCTTGCTTCGTTTTTTCTGACCTTTTGTATTTTTAGATACATTTCTTTATTTTAAGCCTCATTTCTGTCTCCCTTCTGATTTTTTTAATTGAATTTATCCTCACTGTTCTTTTAGATCTTATCTCAAAATCTATATTTTCTAGATTGCTGATGATTTATGTCAGTTCTTCTAAGAGTTTTTGTGCCCCAAGCAAGGAAATGTACACCTATTGAGGCCTTAGCATCACTGACTCATGTGGAAAGACTTCATATTTTAAACAGATGAAACATTTACCTGTTCACAGACTCAGGAGGAGTTGTCTGTAATTATGCAACTTTTTATCCTATCCATTGCAGGACTTTGCTTTTGGTTGTTTGGAATTTAATATTAGCTTTGTCACAACACATATTTCACTTGACAAGGTAATTTTGAATTCTGTCTCTCAGTGTGCTTAAATATGCGAAGATGCAATTCCAGCGTGTATGAAGGCTTTGGTGTGACCTAATTGCAGCTTTCCAATACCTGAAGGGAGTCTACAGGAAAGATGGAGAGAGAATTTTTGCAAAGGCATGTAGTGACGGGACAAGGGGGAAGGGGTTCCCACTGAAAGAGGGTAGATCTGTATTAGATATTAGGAAGACATTCTTAACCGTGAGAGTAGTGAGGCACTGGAACAGGTTGCCCAGAGAAGTTGTGGATACCTCATCCCTGGAAGTGTTCAAGGCCAAGTTGGATGGGGCTCCAAGCAACCTGGTCTGGTGAAATGTGCCCCTGTCCACCTCAGGGGGTTTGAAACTGGGTGATCTGTAATGTCCCTTCCAACGCAAACCATTCTCTGATAATCCACAAGTGTGCTGTATATACCCCAGCATCATTGATGAAAGTATTAATACTACCAAAGTTTGGAACAGATATATTCTTCCCTTACCCTTTTGGGGATGTCAGCTAAGAAAGTTGTCCCCTTTTGCATATTACCTGCCCACAAAGTTTGTTAAATTTTTGTAAGAATAAATTAAGTTATTCTTGACAAGTTCATCTTGATGGCTATATAATTCCTTGTTCTCTTTTGTTGCTTTTCTGAAATTTGGTGTTAAAGCAGCTGGCCTGTTAGTCCTTTATTCCTCTTTTTCATTTCTCACTTTTTAATGAAAAATATTGTCATCCTCTTTGGGCTCAAAGATAAATGGCAGCAACTTGGGGTTTATGTGAGGCATTTTTTAAAGTCTGCTTTTATGAACTGCAGTGGGCCCAGCCAGCTCCTAACTTTCTTAAATATGCCTTGATATTTCTTCTCCCAGGTTTAGTTACCTGTTTGCCAGTGTTGCTAAAGGTGTTTGCTGCCTGACAAATCCCTACACAATGACTTAGTGAGGACTGACAGGCGAAGACATAAAACTTGACCAGTCTCCGTATCACCTGATATTCATATTGAGTAGCAGACTGACTCTTTTATTTTCAGCTTTTTTACTGCATAGGGTATTATTACCTTTTGTGTCCTTTTTTGATCACATCCCATTTCTTGACTTGCCTTTCTGACCAAGTCTGAGTTATTATAATTCACCAATATTTTGTGGAACCAGACACCCATCCTGTTAGAACTTTCACCATTTCCCCTGTCCTTTTTAACCTTGAGATAAGTTATCTGAACGAGGATGAATTTTTACATACCACGTGGAGATTACACAGATGTTTCAAATTCACTGTCTTGGAGACAGTATCTGTGTTATAGTAACAAATCTTACTCAGAGCACTTTCAGACTATAAATTATGCATATCTTTGACCAGCAAAAGTTACTGTAGAGCTTGTTAGAGATTACTAGTGTCTTGTAGAGTAAGACATGTTCTTGAAAAGTTGGGAAATAGATTTGGCATAAAATGAAACTGATTAAACAGGGGAGGATTTTTTTGATTTGTTTGTTTGGTTTGATATTATTTGCCAAGCATCTCAATTCAAGTAGAGAGGATTATGTGAATCTGTTAAATGTTAAGTAAATATTTAACTGCACACACATACTACGGGTGATGGTCTAATTTAATAGTTTTTGATTTCCTAAATCATCTACATCCACTTTCAAAGGTGTCAACTTGCAGTCTTTAGTCCTTTTTTAAGGTACAAAATATTTGCTAAGTCTTCCGACTAATGATTTTTAATTCCTACAAAATTACTTTCTCCTTTATAAACAGCTTTGCCCAACGAAATCATTGACATCTGCAGAAGACTTTTTAATTAGTTTTCATTAATTTTATTTACTTTCATAGTTTTTATGCTGTTAGTTTCCATTTTATAAAGATTGAATAAGGAAAAAAAGATTTTGCATTTGTCATATGCTATTATGTTTCTTTTGCTATATCTTTTTGTTTAGCAACTCAGCAACATGTTTGCTACTTAATTAAGCAGTAAAAGTTTGAAATTATCAGTTTTTTCTCTGAGAGCTAGTGAGGCCTTTAAGCTTCAGCCACTGAAATCACAAATCCATTTGGTCATACCCGGGCCTCTATTCTTAATGTTGTATGCCCAACAAGATTTTCAGTCTCATCAGGTTGTCATGCCCCCTCAGTCACAGTCAGACGCAAGTATGGAACATCATTAGTTGAGGGAAATGAATGTGGCACAGTGTGCACACATTCAGCAGGGTGGCAAGAAAGGGTAGTGACGGGTGGGTCCATCAATCAGAGGGCAAAAATCTTTATAACGTGAGGAAACACGAAAGGAATTTGACGTCTTCTGTAGCAGGCAGAAGACTAGGAGTACAAGCATGATAACAGATTTTCAGCAGATCGAAATCTGCAGTTTTTATAAACTTATACCACAGGAAAATCATTGCACTTTAGTCTGAGCTAGCAGGAGCTCATGTTCATTTAGTTACAGGGGTATTTAAATCTCATTCATTCTATCCTGTCACTCATTCAGAGAACTTACGGGTTTGTTTTGTGTTTTGCCAGCTACTTGACCACGAACTATTCAGACATAGGCTGCTTTGAACATCAGCCCCCTTTTCTGCAGCTCCAGCCTTAATGATAACACTGCTAAACATAAGCATGAAAATGACCACAGCTGGTAGCAGAATCACTTTCTTGGCTGCTAATTAAAGCTGGACATGTTTATCTCATACCTTGAAATGTCTTGCCTTTCCAAAACATTCATCTTTCTTGGACCTGTCCACATGTTTAACAGTGGAATGTTATAAAATCCTGATCTATAAATACGTCACACTAAGAGACAGAACTGGATCTGAAAGGGGAAGGAGAATCACACTTGGGAGGAGGTAACAAATCACAGCTCTTGCAGCGCTGTGAGTGCTGTGTAGAGCTGTACCTAGAGAGATAACTGAGGCTGGGTGAAGAGAGGGAGAAAGGGAAATGTGGACAAAGTGAGAAAGGAGCAGAGGAGAGAAACCTACAAATGAATTATTCCATGAACTTCAGCTGAATTACATCAGGATTGGATTAGACCTATCTTGTGGTGAACTCATCAAGTAATGGAAATGCTTTGTTAAAATCAAAGCTCTCCAAAAGTTAATACAGACATCACTTTTCCATGTCACAGTTCTGGAGGTTTGTAACTTCTCTTTACTTCCAGAAACAAAACAAAGTCTGCATCACTTAAAGTCTGTTTCCATCACCTTTACTCCTTATAAAGTGTCTCTTGCATTGTTTTTTCTCTCTGGACTCTTGTTTGTGTGAGGCATTCTTTACTCTGTGGTGTCTGTAGGAATAACAGAAAGATGAGAAGCAGATTTCTTTCTTTGGATTAATTCTGAGGCCTTTCAACTTATTTTATAGCACTTTTTAGAAAACTTTCACTTCAACAAAAACTCTTATTTTTAGACTAAAATAGAGACCTTTTCTGTAACTGGAACTGAATTGGGGCACTGAACACTGCCAACTTTCCAAAATCTAAAGAAAATTCAGGTACATTACTTGTTGGCTTGTCCAGCTCATATAATTCTTCTCAGTACACTTTTAAAGCATTTTCCTAGGAATGTTCTGCTGTGCTATAAACCTTTAAGGTTATAAAAAGCTATGTATTGATTGTGGAAGAAAAATCGTGCAAACTATGGAGAACAAATTTATGTAGGCAGGCCAGAGAACAGAACAGGGTGAATGCAGTTTTCCAGATTTTGCATTTTTATTATTCCACATAGTACTGAAGGATGTGTAACAATGTCCTGTAATGTGCACTAGTTTCCAAAGATGCCTTTGTGCTCTGAAATTATGCAGCAGGATATATAACCATTTCTTATCTTTTTCCAGATTCTGCTTCCCGAATGTTGTTCTGTTTCACTGTGAATTTATTTCATGATTCTGCTGAAATGCTGCATTTTTTGGGGAAAATATTTTTGTTGAGCATTACTAATGTCATGGTTATACATTTCCCACAGGGGCCATTAAATGTATCAGGAAGACATGTTGGAGACTACAGTCTGTGTAATATTGCTTAAGCAAAGAGATGGCAGCAATGGATTACTTGATTAGTTGTAGACTTTAGGAAACCAGATGAAGTCATTTTAAAATACTCTTGCTGCAAAACAAAAAGAAGTGATGAAAGGAGCATAAATTTTTAATGCAAACTGATAGGGTGTATCAGCAAGTGGAATTGAACTCAAAGGATTGGACAAATAAATTTTTGACAAATAAATCACAAGACTTGGTCTGGTGATTTAAAGCAATGTTCTTATATGATTAAGAATCCCAATGGCCTCTGATGGGCTGCTATGCTGAAACTGAATAACCAAAAAGTAATTTTTTAAATCCTAAACCAGGAAATTTAACTTATTAAGCATAGTATCAGAATTTTTTCTGACAAAGGTGACAAAACCAGGCCAGTTTCCGTGCAGTTGCAGACACCTGAAGACTGTGATCCTGGTACAGAATAGTTCTTATCAAAAAGTAATGCTTGCACAGGGAATTAGATCTCTTGGGCAAAATTATTTGTCATTGTTTGGTATCAGAAGGAGTCTCAGTTGCAGGCATCCTTGCAATGATGTCTTCAGCTTGATGAGGTGAGTTTCAACAAATCACTTTTCTGTTTATTTGTCATAACCCAGCTGGCCTTGGCCCTATATTACCAATCCAGGTCATACATAATTACTTCTTGCAGATTATCTAAACTACATAAAAACATCTAAATAGTCTAACTATCCAAGAAAAACTCATGCTTTTACTGACTGTTTATAATTAACTACCTATGCACTGTTTGATCAATTATGTAGCAGGAACTGTCTTGGTTTGTGAGACTACAACCAAGATGTTTATCAGTACATTAAAGCATAAGACTTGGAGTAACACAGCAGGACCTACTGGGTAATGTCTTGATTTGCCCAACATTTCTACCTGGAGAACTTCTCTATCAGTCAGTCAAACATTTCTGAAGGTGGTGCAGACTTAAATCAGTCACTTATTTTTAGGCTGATCTATTGTCTGAGACCAGGCCCTTTTCTAGGCAGATAATTAGCTGGGGAGTTTCTGGACCACCCAAGCAGTTACTGGCTTGAGTGCACTGGATACACACAGAGATACAATCCTAATTCTCAGCCAGACCAGGGCTGCAACTAAAGAAAAACCTTGAATTTCATGCTTATAAATCACTGGCAAGTTCAGTTCCATACCTTTTGACGTTTGTGTGAAGCGCGAAATGAATGCTGTGAAGGCTGAACTAAGTGTAGTTGTATGGTTGTGCTTGTGAGGAAACTATGGAGTAAAAGAACAGCAGGTATCAGAATATTTATAATGGGGGATGGGGTCCTTGCAACCCTAAAATAAATCAAAAAGTGCTGACAGGTTTAAAGGCATGGGGTTGACTGTGGAGTAATACGGAGGAAGCCAATAGGAGCCTGAGGACTTAGAGGATCTGGTGACTCTGGTGGGTTAGGTTTAAGACGTGGTAATTACCAGGTTTAACTGAAGTGAGAAACAGACTACTTTGCATCAGCAGCAAAACTTGTGATCTCCAGCTGTGTGACTCAAAGCCAGGGGAAAACTCCCATGGACTCAGTGACTTTTTAGGCGTTCTTGTTTTGTTATATAAACAACGAGAGCCTGGTGCTGAGTCCTCGCACACTGCACTGCTGAAAATATTGAGTGAAGTCCAGCAGTCTGCTTCCATTCCAGTTACAGAAAATTACCCTAATGTCCTTTCTCTGGTTTTGTTCCCATAAAATTTCTTCTGCCTGTAGCTGAAGTGCTAAGGGGAGTCATCTAAATTTGTTAGTGTGATCTAGAAGAAACAGCAAGTGGGAAAAGATGGATTGGTATCCTGGACACCAGTACAAATGGGAAAGGGCTCTCAGTAGCTCATGACTGGGCTCAAAGATATTAAAACAAAACTTGGCCATGTTAGAAACTTCTGGTGAGTACATGACAACACTTTTAAAATGATACAGAACTTCAAGAAACTAAACATGCTGGCCATCACAAGTAGGTTTCTGTCAGGCTTCCCTGTGCTCCAGACCCAGCAGCTTGAGAAATACAAGTAATATTCACATGGGGTAGAGGGTCCTCTGAGTCACAGGCATGTGGATGAACCATGTGCTTTTGGTTGCTAGCTAACTTGATTTCTGCTATTCAGTTGGCCCATTTTCATTACAAACGTTGAAGCCTGAATCCTCTGCCATAGAGGACCAAACATCTACATATGTTCCAGCTTCTCATGGACAGTAAGAGAAGAAAAAAATGCAGTGAAAAATCCTATCCAGCAGACATTATTCAATAGGCCTTCTGGCTTCCAGATTCATATGCTATGCTTTCACTACATCAGAAGTTGAACTGCTTTTAGCACTCTTTGGCAGCATGTTTGCATAATCAAGGGCAAGATTTTTGGCCCATTGTATTACTTAAACAATGGCAATAAGCAGAAAAAAAATAATACTGTAATTTGCATTTGTCTACATCAGGAGTTCAGACTGGAGTCATAGTCAATCAACACAGAAGCAGCCATTACAGACTTCTCTGACTCCCTTCCAGTATGAGGTTTAGGAGTTCTATTTCTAGCACTTAGCTGTGATGTAATCCACCCTGGAGTTCTGATCTAGTAAAAGACTGAGGTGCTTGCTTGAAGGTCTGACAAATATTGCACCCAACTGGACCCCAAGCATCTATGTCATTGTAGCACTGAATGGTTCTTGTGCTGACTCTGCAAGGGGGATGAATTTCAGAATGAATGAAAACATGAACAAAAAGTGGATGAAAACTGGAGGAACTTGTGCTGCTTGTTTAAAAAACCCTGCAATTTCTTCCATTATTTTTTTTTTTACTTGGAAAAGCAACATTTTCAAACGGAGAACTAAAACAACTTCTCTTTCTTAATTTCATCTTGATACCTACTCTACAGATTTGTTATACCTGCGGGTAATTTATCTGTTGTTGAAACACTGAAAGAGCTCTTCCTTTCAGGAATTCTCACTAGACCTGTGAACTCAGTAATTGTATTTAATACTTTCTTGACAAGCTTGGCAGCTCATTCCACCTTTTGAGTATATTCAGTGCTCCAGGAGGCCTTGATTTGCATGGGAAAGGTGGAGTTGGAGAAATTTTATTAACTCATTTGAAAAAAAACTCTAAGGAATACTTGCAAACTTTGAAGGGGTCTCCTGTTAATTTTTGGCTTTCTCTTTTCACCCATTTAATTTCCTGCTTAGTTTCCAATAAGTGACACCCATTTCAAATAATTTAAATATGCATATTTATTTATTTTTAAACAGTGAAGACTGGGTATTCAAATAAATGTACACAATACTTTATACATTAAAAAAATTTAAAGCTGAACTGACAATTTTATTGATTTTCTGTACAAGAGCTCATGTTACAAAATGAAGATTGTTCTGGGGACAGATTGTTTCTATACACACAGACAAAGAGATCAAATACACTATTTTTTATCCTTTATAAGAATATTCAGGAAATAAAGATTCTGAAAGTTGGGTCCAAGCTGTGCTCATTGACTTTTTTGTTCTGGTGATGTTCAGTATATTTTATTTGAGTATCCTTTGTGCTGACTCCATCTTAGAGATTTGATGCTTATGTGAAACTGGATTCCAACTAAAGCTTCATACTGAAAGATCCCTTGCCCTGTCAACTGCCTCTTTTGCCAGTGGGAGTGGAGGTTGCACGTATACTAATTTAGCTGTCTGTATTTTATCCAGGTGTGTGTCATGTGTTGTTCTAACACCATGAATACTGCTCCTGGTATTGAGAATAAGCTGTATTTTACTAAGCTGAATAAAGGCACCCTGACATTAAGGTTCACTTACCAAAACAAAAATTATGACCCTTATTCTGCCTCACATCCTAACACAGAGGTTAGCAGAGCACAAATTGAGGAGAGTGAAGTGAGGTTGGTTTACTTTGAGCTGTTGAGGTGACTGAGGGTTAGAAGAGATCAGATCATTGTATTAGGTGTCAGCATCTATTAGAAGAGGGATTATTGCTGAAAGCCCTGTGAGGTGCCTCATTTCATTGTGCTGTATTTATCAGCTTCCCCTCCCCCCCTCAACCTGCAACTAGATCTACATGAGTAATGGAAGTGGGAAAAGGATACATGAGCAAATAAAATGAGTAAATATTTCCTAAGACAAAAAGCAGAGGTTTTCTTCTTTAGCCTTGGGGCTAAAGCAGTATGATCTACAGAAATGCCCCGGAAAATCTGTGAAGTGGCTCTCTAGTTATAACTGCCAGTGGCAATGAGCTGCTGTGGATGCAAAGCAGCTCCCAAATGTTGCCAGCACCCATCTGTGGGTAAGAGAAATGTTAATTACAAGTGAAGAGAGATGTTGTTCTCTTTGGCTTGAAATTCCCCTTATTTATTTTTTTCCAGTGTTTTTACCACGTGTTTCAGAGTGATGAGAAGCAAAGAAGTCTACATTTTCAGTCTGTGATGTTTCCTAACTCCAGCTGGCTCAAGGCTGTTGTGTATGTGAATAGTGGCAAGACATGAAACACAGCAGCTGTCCTGCACCACTCATTGATATAAGAAGATGTGGGAGGGAGCTAAGATAGACCAGGAACAGGGGACCATTGCTTATCCATCCAGCATGAGGTCTTCTAGCTCAACAAATACTGAAATTCAAATGCTGGATGGGTAACTCAGTAACTGCATATTTTATATATATGAAGTGTTTTTAAAGATGTAGTGAAAATTTTGGAGGTTCAGTGAAAATATCACATATTTAACTGTTCAGTAAAAATCAGAATCAGGGAGAAAAAATGTTAAGTCGTGTGGAAAAACAGGGGCAAAAGCTGGAAATCTGGTATCTGCTCTATGAACTCTGACTTGCTGAGGTAAGATGCTGGGACAGGGGAGAATGCCACCTCTCTGAGGCGCTGCACGGACTCCTGTGGTCATGGGTTCAAGTTGTCTTGTTCTTTTCTTCTGGACCCACAATAATGTGTGACTCAGTGCTCTGAGTACAATGTGGGCAGCTGGGTTAGTTCAACAAACTGTTAAAATTTAGGTCTGCTAATTTCACCAAGATCCCAGGATACACTAGAGATTATGTCTTTTAGAGGAATCCAAACAAAATCCAAGGATGTAAAGTTAGGAATAGGTTAAATTTTGTATCTGAATTTTTGGATCATAATTCTCTAAAAGGAGAGAAACTTGGTGCATTGGGTTTTAACAAAGCAGTCTATGGAAAATACCAATTCTTGACTCTGATAGTTGAAAATCACTCTCTACCTATAAAACAGGACTGCAAAATTTATGTACATGAATATGATTTGTGTCTCTTCTTCAAAGATTTTTAGAATGGATCCTAATTTTTTTAACTTCTTTGCATCTGCCTGCCCATATTTCAGGCTTTTTTCTCACACTTTGGAACAGAATGGAGTACACTGCCTTCTGTATTTGTGTCTGTTGGCTGAGAAGTGTGAATGTAATTTTTCTTATCCCATTGAGACAGGATGAGTTGAACCAGAACTTCCTCAGGATTTGCTTATATCATTGTTCATGTAGGATGGCTGATAATAGAAGTTCCTTTCCAGAAGGGCCAAACAGGAAAAAAAACCTCTTTGCAATTATGCAATGCTCACATGGGAAAACCAAAGCCCCTCTGTTTGTGTTGCGTCTCAAATCAAGGAAAGATCTGTCCACTAAGGGGAGATAGGAGACTCTAAAATTTGCATTATTAATGTGACTATTGTTTAAATTTAAGTTCTTTAAAAAAAGAACTTAAACCCAAAGATTCCTCATTAAGAATGAAATATTTCTCAGAGGATTGTACGTGCTTTTAGAGAAAACTATTTTTCTGCCAAAATAAAAAAAAACCCCACCTAGTAAAAAATTACCCCAGCTAATGATTATTCCTTTTTGTTTCACCATCTTCCTGACTGAGAATAAAGCTTTAAAAAAGCACAACATGAAACTCTTTTTCTTACAGATAGCAGTAGCCATGGACAAGGTAAACAGTTGGCTGCTGACAGCAAATCATCAATGAAAACAAAAAGTCCAGTTATTCTGTCCACCCTATAGAGCCTGGGAAGTTTTGCTCTGTGCTGCAGCTGCTGAAGGACTGGAAGGAGTCCATTGTAATAGACAAATAGTTTCATTATCAACTGTATCTCTTCTGCTTCTCACAGGATGCCTTTGCTTAGTTAGAGCAGCAAGAACTAGCCTATCCTTTTGGGGTGAAATTCCCTTTTTTTTTTTCAGTTCTGAGGTGCTAGAATTGTCTTTGTCTTTGTGTCTTCATTCAGATCCCTCCCAGACACAGCACAGTGATCAGGAGAATGGTGGCACTAAGCTGTCCCACATATGTGGCCATTCCTATAATCTGGTGCCAGAACAGAATATCGAGGAATTTCTCCTCAGAAGATGCACCAGGAACAAATTGTCCACAGACATTCAGATTCTCATGCTGACAAAAAACGTTTCTTGGAATTATTTTCATCCTTTGTGGGGAATAACAGTATGCAGAGGATGAGTAGAGAAAATATCTGTAATTAAAAGATAAACCCAAACCTTTATGGGTGGCTGTTCCTTCTGCCTCTCTGGAAAGGGAAGCTGCAGGTGTTCATGGATGGGCTGAGTTGGTGAGGTGGTGGGGAGGAAGATGAGAGGGTAGAAGGAAAAGGGGAAGAGGGAAAGGGATTGGGAATTTGAAATCCTCTGAGGTGGAAAGAAGGAAGTTTAAAGGACATCTAATCGGAGGTACTTAGGCTGGATAAACATCTCTCTGTGGTCAAGTATGTCCAGTATTTTCTCCGGTTACGATATGGTTGTAAGCTGAGTGGAACATAGGAACCATTTTGTGCTGGATGCATGCTCCAGGGAAAATTCTGCATGATAGTGAAGCCTGTGCAGCTACAACATGAAATGCTCTTTATGTGTGGAAGCAGATAGTAACCACATATTTTGTAAAGTTTCCATTGTTGTAGAGTCAGAAAGACATAGCTGCACTCCTTTCCTTTTAGACCTCCCCAAAAGGAAGGAAAAGCCTGTTCATTTCATCATGATGGATACACAGTGATATATTCCCTTTGGTTCCAATAGCTGCAGTATCTGATATCTTTCCCACAGAATCGGAAAATGCTCATCTAAGCAAAACTGCAACCCACCACTTGTTGAGAACATCTGTGAAATTAAGATAGTAAGTAAAAATTCTGGGAGGAGACTAAGATACAAGAGCAACAAAAGGGTTTTCAAGAGGATTAGAAACAAATACCACAAGTAATTTTTCCCTTCTCTATACTGGAAGCACTCTACTGCTTGAATAGACTGAATTTAATCATTAAACCTAGCTTTCACTTTTACAAACACTTCAGAGTATTTCTAAAAAACTGTTCTCTGAAAGCAGTGAAGTATAAATGTAACATTCAGAGCAGATGTGTAATAGTATTTTTAAACGTGGACATATTTGTTTGTGATGTGAAAAATCAGGGAACTCTGTCACTGATGGATGTCGTTTAACTGCTTTTAGCTTTGAATACACACAAAGCTAAAATTCTATCTGCTGTTGAAGTCTCAGTTGCCCACTGAAGTCAATAGGAGTTAAAGGTGAAGTTAAGTTAAGGTCTGTCTGAGCAAAATATTAAAGACTAAATATTAAAGTCTGAAGGACTGAATGAAAAGGGTTATTACACGTGTTTATTTCCCAGGAAAGACAATAGGTATAAGGTGCTGGATTGTTTCTAGATGTTTGTCTGCTAAGGTTTGTGTTGGGCTCTCTGCCCCTCCACCTCCACTGATCTTAGCAGAACAGAAATCCAGTATTTCCTGGAGTAAGGATGTTTTATTACCCCATATTAATATATGTCTTTAAAAATGGTGGGAAAGCTGAAAGAATTTTCAGCTGTATCAAATTTGAGTAATATCTCATTGCTATGTAGACTATAGGGGCATTGAACTTGAGCCTGCTGGAGTCAGTGGACAGGCTCCAACTGAATTAAATTGGCTTTGGGTCAGATCCAGAAAGGCAGTAGGGAATTGCAATCAGACAGCTTAAACTTATCATAAGTTTGTCTTGGAAATTCTACTTAGAAAAATGCTGTCTCTTCTGGACACACAAAGACTCCTGAGCTGCTGTCTAGTAATAGATGCTCTCATTTTTACAGATGTGAGTAGCTTTTGCACTCAGTGTGATCTAGGACCTGCACTAATCCTAAATGTATGGAATTTGATTAATAACAGCAACATCTTCAGTGGTGTAACATTTACTTTACAGACTT
Source organism: Gymnorhina tibicen (assembly GCA_013399875.1). Taxonomy (NCBI): domain Eukaryota; kingdom Metazoa; phylum Chordata; class Aves; order Passeriformes; family Artamidae; genus Gymnorhina; species Gymnorhina tibicen. Next base: position 79,423 of record VXAZ01004547.1, on the reverse strand, counting down.
TAAATGGCACTTTGACACACAGAGTGAAATTTGGACTGGTGAGAGTTTTAATTAAATTATAATATAACAGACTTCGTTTCATGCATGTTTACCAAAAATGAGAACACAGCAGGAGCTCTGAGAAAGATAATTAATAACCCCTTTTGAATATTTTCAGTCTATCTGTAGTGATGCTACTGGTTTCATCAAACATGTTTTGAGAGCAATGTATGGCTTTCCTCATGCTGTGGAAGTGTGAAAAATTCTTGTGCTTTTAAAATGTATTATTCTAGGTTTATAGCTAATTTTACTCTCATGTTTAACCTAGACATTGTAACACATTGCAAAACAAATGTAGTGAGAATATTACCAGTTTTCTTTGTAATTTTATTCAGTGTTTTTCTGAAGGAGGCTTGTGCTAAAGGTGAATTCTTCCTCTGGGTTCTAATCAGACTGTCTTTTTAAAGACATTAACTACAGTAGAATCTTTCACAAATATGAAAAATCAGTTTACTTACTAAAGGAGTAAAGTTTTGGCACAATAATAATAAAAAAACCCCAATCTTGCCTCAATTAAATTTTGAATGTATGTAAGCAAAAGGGAAGGAGGTAAGAAAAGACAACATTCATTAGTTTTATCATAGCTCAAGATACTAATTTTTTCCATATTTAATTTCATCAAAAAACCAGAAGATGTTCTGTCTGGTTTCAATACTTATTGTGACTCATAAAATAGCCTAACATTAGGTAACTTTTTCCTTAGACTGTGTAATATGAAAATAAGAATGGGAAAAGAGTAGGATGGAATAAAGACAGTAACACCAGGTCCAGGTTTAACAGGGTAATGTTTATGGACATTATAAAAATATCTCAACGACTTATTTTGCCCCAGAATATCTCACATTTATGTAATGTTTATTAACCATAAAGGTATTTTATACTGTTTTCACATCACATATAGCATTTAAAAATAGATTTCCAGGAGTCTATATCTGTACAACACTATATAGCACTCAGATGGAAGGGTGCTGTAAATATCTCTTGACAGGTGTGTTAAGATATGTGGCTGGTGAGACAGGACCTGCATTGCTAATGAAGCAAATGAAGCAGATGACCTGTGATGATGGACTTCTCTGTGAAGGGAGTTGGAGCTTTTGACTCCTGCACCTTGCCAGTGTATTATCCATGGCATCAATGCTGGCTTTGGAGACAGGGCAAGTTTCACACAGTTGGTCTGCAGGATATGTGCTGAGACCACAAAAAGGTGGGAAATAGATTTCTGCTTACACTCACTAAAGCACAGCTTTCGGTTGGCAATGGTTGTGAAGGCTTGGCGTCTCAATTTTGGTGTCCCTTGCAGGACAGAATTTAGTTCACAGGTGCAGTACAGGAGCTTTGGAGTTTAACTGGTGGGATGCTTTCAGATGGAGGTTATGGATTTCTGCTAAGTCTCTCTTTAACTGGTGGGATGCTTTCAGATGGAGGTTATGGATTTCTGCTAAGTCTCACCTGTGCACCTTTTCACAATGAATCTCTTTAAACCTGTGTGCTTATAGATTTTTTTTTTTAATGATGTGTTTGGCCTTTTTATTTTTTTGTGTCCAGTAAAGCTTTTCCAGCAGTTAAAACATTCATACCATCTCCCTCCCCTTAGACTCTTTGTTGTCCAATAAATGGTGAGTTCCTGCTGCAGTCTTTACTTCACTGAGTGTGTTTATATTCTCCTTAAAGTATACCAGACTGTCTACACATAAATTTTTTACTTTTGTGGTCTTTATCTCTGTCAAATGTGGTTGAACTGGACCAATGTATTCCAAAATTATTTGTGAGGTTCGTAGATAGAGAAAGAGATTATGTAATCCTACATTTTTTTACTTAGAAAAACTGGTTGAAGAAGTTATTTTCTAAGCATTTTCAACATGATGAAAGTGCAAGTAAGATTTTGAAATACTTATAGCAAAGGTTGCTTTTCTTTCTTCATGTAGTTTATAAGAGGCACCCATAGATGCATACAGGTCATCTTGGAGATGTTTATGACAGATTAAAGAAATTCAAAACATTGCAACCACATGTCATTATGAGTTTTTTTGATTTCTTTCCTGTTTTTCTTTCCTCCAAATTGTGTGCGTTTTAAAATCAACAAAAAACCTCACTGTGTCCAGAGGGAGAATTAGCTGTGAGTGAGCAGTTTGGGACAGCAAGGCTACTTTTACTTTGGATGCTTTTCCATTCACAGCGTGGGAACACAAATATATGTGGGGACCATGAAACAAACAGACTTTTGACTTCACCCTTTGCTTCTTCGTGCCCTGTTTTTGTTTAGATGAAACGGACTGGAAAGCTGAATTGTACTGTGGATTGTTTTCTCCACAGTAAGCTTTGGGAGACATTCTATATAATTTCCTTGGGTGCTGCCACTTACAGTGATGCCTGCTTTGAAGTGTCATGTCTCCTAAATTCAGCAGCTGCAGCTTTCATTTTCCTTTGGAATACAAAAACTAAGTTCTCTTCCTAAAGAGCTTTTGTTAGTTCTTCTGTCTCACACAAGAACAGAATGATTTCTCAGATCACTTTCATTTTCACCACCTATGACATTTTCAGCCTTGGGGCCATATTAGGGACATTATTTTTCTCTTCTGGTTGTTGAAGACACTGTGGGGCCATCTTTCTAAAAGCTGCCTGAGTCCTACTAGAGAGGCAAACCTTTACTGCTAGTCCCTTAAAGCCAATAAGACAAAAAGGGAAGCTATGCAAAGATTTTAATTGGAGACCTATTCACTGGATCCAAATGAAGGCCAGCTAATGAAAAGGGCTCCCGTTCTTCTACAGTCCCAACTATTTGTCACTACCCTCTCCCCTCTTTCTAGATAATACTGTGTCAGATTGGTTGAGCTTGTGTCTTTACCACAAGGTGCATCAGAAGATTAATTGCAAGGTGTTTACATGTGAACCAGAGGTAAAGCCAAATTTTGGAAAGTTTACAGTTATTTCAACTGTATACTAGTTCAAATACTAGCATATAGGAGCTAGAATGCCCAGTCTTAAGTATAAAAAGCTGTGCCATCGTATTTCTGAGTTGTGAAGGTTTGTGCACCAATTTATCCACAGTTTAGATGAAAATCCTTGATCCAGGTGGCTGCAAGGTATGCATACACCACAGTGAGTTTACTGTGACAATGGCCAGTACGACATTTTGAAAAACTACAGTAACCCTTCTTCACATGCTTAAGTCTTCAATCCTTTTTCACCTCCCCAAGAGTCTTATGTAGGCTGACAGCATCATAGCTCCTTGTTTATTTACAAAACGTGCAGATCACAGTCAGTGCTAATTACAGGCTTTCCAAAACTTATGGAACACATGGAAGAAAGCCTTTAACTCTTTATTCGAACATATCTTCTTGTCAATATAGGTGTGTTCTGCAGAATTTTCATGTCCAAACAAGCGTGCTGAAATATGGACTCTTTTCCACTTTTCTTTTGGGGTATTTAAGTGCCTCAAATATCCTTTCAAGGAAGTTGTTCCTGGTATTGCAGTGAATATAAATATTTATCATAGTTTCATACCAGCACTTCTGATTCAATTGTTTATATTGGCAGCCTCAGAAATGACTTTGTATTTGAGGAGCTGGTGATCTTGAGCAGACTTTTTCTGGTTGCTGGTTTGGGCATTGTGCTCAGAGCTGGGGCAGCCACTGCATGTGAAACTGCAGGTGTGCACCGTGGACCCCGGACACTGTGACAGGGGAAAGAGTCTGATCTGTCAGGGGAAGATACCTGATTCTGCTTGTTATGCAGTAAGAGGCATGGGAGGGAAGAGGAACCCTCAGTGGAGGGAATCCGTGCAATGTGCAGTTGGAAAAACATCCCTGGAGTCTGTGTGATGCTGCACAAATGGGGAGTTCCCAGCATGTGGACGGATGGAAGATTTATTCACTATCTATAGTATTCTTGTTACTCATCTTATGAAAACTGCCATTTCTTTAAGCCATTTGCTGTTGGGCCTTTCCTGTTGAGATCTAGAAAGAATCTTACCATCTCTCTCTCCCTCCTCATACCCCCACCAGATGCAGAAGTCTCTTTTGCCACATATATATTTGCTGCTTCTCCATTATACTGCAAGTTCATAATGATGTTATGAAAAAAAAAGGGTGTAAAAATTGAAGATTTCTTTGTTTCTTGTATTTTGACAATTTTCTAATTTCCAGACTCTCCAAACTAGTTAGCTTTCCTAGAAACCCTTTCTTCCCTTTATGGGGAACAGATTTGATAATTCAATGCAGTCTGATTTTTTGTTTTCTGTCTGCCTGTCTCATATTCCAGCAGTGTCTGTTCTCCAAGTTTTCCTTTCATTAGTTGAACTGTATGGCTATAGTATACCCAGCAAAGACTTCCTGAGCTGTTTGACCTTAATCCAGCAATGTGCTTAATGTTAAGAATGTAACTAATGCCAGCAAAATGAATGGAGTTATTAATGAATTTAACCATATTTCCAGGTGAAAGCTGGTATGAATTATCCTTTTGCTGTTGACCCAAGCTACTTGATTGTGCAAGCAAAGCACTATAATGAGCCAGCCCTTCAATGTGAAATTTTATTCACAAAATATTCTAAGTATGAGGTAAAAAGAGTGCCAAAAAAGACTTTTAAAAACAAGGTAAATAAAATGAAAGAATGACCCAGGAGAAATGCTGGGGCTCATTTCTGATATCCATACAACCGAGAAGCTTAAGGTATTAATGAAATGATCTGAAAAGGCATCTATATCCAATAACAGGTTTTTTTACATAAACTCCACCATGCTCCATGTATAATAAAATATTCTATTTATCAAGCTATGCAACATATTTACCATGAAATATACTATTTTAAGATGCTTGCAGCTGAAGGTTTGACATAGAATCATAGAATGGCTTGGGTTGGAAAGGACATTAAAAATCATCTCGTTCCAAACACCCTGCCATGAGCAGGGACATCTACTGTACCAGGGTGCTTAACTCCCCATCCAACCCGGCCTTGAACACTTCCAGGGATGAGGCATCCACATATTCTCTGGGCAACCTGTTCCAGTGCCTCACCACCCTCACAGTAAAGAATTTCCTTCTAGTATCTTATCCAAACCTACCTTCTGTCAGGTTAAAGCCATTCCCCCCTTGTCCTGTCACTACATGTCCTTGGAAAAAGGCCCTTTCTAGCTATATGGTATGTTCATGGTGTGCGGGGTGAAGAACTGGATGAAGGGCAGGCAGGGCTCAGAGGGCTGTAGTGAATGGGGCTAGACCTTCTGGTGATGGGTCACCAGCAGCATTTTTTCAGGGGTCAATTCTAGGGTCAGTTTTGTTCAATATTTTTAGCAACAATCTAGATGCGGGAGTGGAATACATCACTAACAAGTTTGCTGGTGATACCAAACTGGGAGATGCTGTTGACTCTCTAGAGAGACAAGAGAATTTACAGAGGGATCAAGAGAGTTGGGAGCATTGGGAAATCATTAATGGGATAAAATTTAACAAGAACAAATGCCGTATTCTGTGGTGGGTCAGCTGTTAAATCCTCCCCAGGTTAGAATGCAGGGAAAGGCTTCTCCCAAGATGCATTTTATTTTAATGTACCCCAGTTCTGTTTCCCTGATTGTTTTGTAAGTTTCCCTGCCCCCTTCCTCCCGTATATATATGTACTCCAGAATTTTCTCCTCAGTTTGATGTGTTATTGGTTACAGTTCTTTGTACCCTGCCCTTGCACGTTTTAATCAGACCCTCAGAATGCCTGTAATCCCTTCCCTGTTTCCCCACTGGTTGCGGACCCTGGATCCCTCCCCTTCTGCCTCCCTTAAAACCCTCTGTGAGCCCTCCGTTCTTCGGAGTTCTCCCTCTGCCCGTCTCCACCCCGGTTCCCGTCGCCTTCCCCCACAATAAACGGAGACTACGGAGAGACCCCCTCCCGCAGCCCTTTGCCTCCTTCGCCTTTGTTCCACCGCACCTTGCAGGCATCCTCCAGGAGCGGCTCCACCTCTGCGTGAGTCACCCACGCCCAGCTCGGGACCCTTCTGCCCTGGGGCAGGTCCTAGGGCCCTCAGAGCCGGCGTCCGTGGCTGAGGGAAAACCTAAAAAGGCTGAAAGGCAACAGTATTCTGCACCTGGGATGGAGCGATGCCAGGCAAAATTATAAATTGGAAGACGAATAGCTGGAGATCAGCCCTGCAGACAGGGATCTGGGGGTGCTGGTGGATAGCAGGCTCGATATGAGTCAGTTGCGAATTTTATTGCGTGTTATTACTGGTTATTATCTAGTTCAAGCTGCCATCTGGGGTCTTTACATGAAGAACTAATGAATTTGAAAACCATAACACATGAGTTGGGTTAACGAAAACAGAGCTTTTACAAATCTCTCCTACAGATCATGTCTTGAGTACACAATTAGCTTGTCACAACTACACAAAATTCCATATCAATTTTGTTGAGTAGTGTTTTTGTTAATGACTGTGACCAATGTCTCTGACTAAAATGGCAAATTACTTATTTTAGAAACATGAACTGCTACATTAATCACCTTTCAGTCAAAATGTCTAGAATGAAAAATCTTTTAGTAATAGTGATGAATAAGTAGCTATTATCGCCTTTGTCTCTTGTATCTAAAGATATTTTGCAGGTCTTATTAACAGCTGAAGAAAATTCTTGCTAATACAAACATTTTTATGCTATGAGGTAGTTTTGTTCTGCAAAATTTTTCTGACTGAGACTGATTCTAATAAAGTTGATTTTTGAGAAACAGACAGTGTCAGGCAGCAGTAAAAATAAATAACATACTGTTTGATTCAAATTCTATCTGGATGCAGACTGTTCCCAAATTCTTGTCATAAGTAACACCATCCAAAAGTACTGGTCCTTGCTTCTAGTCATATTCCAAGTGCTTTGGATGGTGTTGGAATGAACATTGGTGACTCATTTCAACATAGAGTCATCAGCTGGACCTGCAATTTAGACTTCAGGAAAGCATTGCACAGATGCCAAAGCCACATGTTTATTTGATTTATTTATGTTTGAGGAGAGAAGACTTCTTTGGAACCCCAGAGGAATTGTCTTCTCTGTTTTCTCCCCTGCATCCTTGTGGCCCTTGTGGTCCTTCTGGCCAAGAGGAATGGGACACACCTTTGTGAGCTGCCAAACACATATTAGCCTGGAGCTGGACTCCCTACTGTCCACAGCTTATCATGAGAAATACAGAAATATGACCCAACAGATTTAAGCACCTTTGTGAAATCTCCATAAAAAATACAGAAAAATGCCTTCCACAAATGGAAGTGATCTTTCTTTTTTGTGAACTGTATTTAGTGCACGAACCTGTGGTGTGTTCCTTTCTGCGGGGTACTGGTGGCATTTTTTTAATCACTGTGAGGGTCAAATATAAGTGTACACCTGGATGGGGACCATGGTGATGTTGGAGATCTGCATATTTTATGTATGCTTCCTTATGTAAGCCTGAGGTAATAAGGTTATCCTGTCTCCAGTTTCTTCATAATTTTGCTTATGAATGCTGGTGCAATGCAGTTGAAAACCTCTTGTTTTGTGTCACATTCTGACAATCTATCCATGAAGGGATGAGATTCCATATCCAGCATAAACAGACACTGAGGCTCTCTCAATTTTCTTTCAAATTGCTGTGAATTACGATTTTGTATGCATGACAGCCACTTAGCACCCACACAGACTTAGCTGCTCTGACCTGAAAACAATTTTCCATAGAAATAATACTTCTAATGAGAAGAGATGTGAGGCTTGTAAGGAGCATGGATTCATTGCTAACTAAGTATATTTCGGGATCGGTTTAGACTGAGAAGGATACTGGTATAGGCTTTGATCTTGACTGCATGTGCCATCAGGCAGGCATATTTTCCTCTTGCCCACTGAGAACCTGACTGAGATTTGTCAAAGTTCACGCCTCTGTTCATGAATACAGGAACTGTAACCTTGGTAAGGCAGTAAACTATGTCCTCTGACTGAGTTGTCCTCAGCATAGTGCAAAAGAATGTAAATAACTGTTTTTCACTGAGACAAGTGGCAGCAGACTTGCAGTCTCTCCAAAGTGTTAATTTTTTGAATTGTTCTTTTTAGTACAGAGCCAAAAACTTACACAATGCAAAAATGATAAATGGCCCGACATAATTTTGCAAGTGCAAAAAAAGTACATGACACAGTGCCTTACTCGAAAATTGCTTCTTAATTCAAACATTCAGTAAGATTACTGTTTAGTTAAATTCCAGGTGTCCTAACAAGCTGTGTCTATTAGACATATGTCTCATATCTAAATTGACTTGAATGCGGATGGAAATTTGGAAACATGGAATTTCTTAGAATACTGTTTGTCAGTTCAAATTATTTTACTGATGTCATTCAGGGCAGACTCAAATACAGAGTATTAAAGTCTCTAAGGAATAGAAGTCTGGCATTTTCTAGCTGAGACAGTTCTAATCATACCTTCATCAATCATCTAAAATTTATTTCTAATGAGACTTTTTAAAATGAAATAAAAAATATTTCAACATACTTTAAAAATTATTTAATAATTTATGGAGGTATTAAGAGCTTGAGCACAAAAGAGCTTGAGCACAAAAGAATGACCATGTGGGCTGAAGAAAGAAACAAACAACAGGGATGTGAAGGGGAAGTGTGCACAGCGGGAAGGTTTGCAGGCTCATGGTTGGGTTGCAATTTACTTTTCACATCATTTTGAGAGAGGCTAATCTGTAGTAATCTCTTCACTGGCTGCTGGTTGTAGCCATGTCTGGCAATAAAGATATTATTTGTATTTCAACACGTAACAGTACCTTGCATGATGATGAAGCAGCAATGAGAAGTTTCATATGCTGAAGAGTAAACTAGAAACACTTTATGACTCTCATGGGTGTTAAGAACATTTTTTTACATTTGCCCTCTTACAAACATTTATACACTATATACCCTCATAACTTCTCTTCTGCTTTCCTTGTCATAGCTGCTGTGGTTAAGGCATAGGATTTAAACCTTAACATTACAGTAAAGGTTTATTAACAATCACTCATTAATTACTTTAGGTACAGTGAAAAATAAATGCTTCTTCTCTTTTAGGCTCTTTAGGAAATATGAAAGTTTTGTTACAGGGTTTTTGTTTCGAGTTTGAGTTTTTGTGGAAGATGTCAACAAACAAATCTGCTCTTCTGTTCTGTGCCAAATTTATGCAAATTGCCTCCAGTCTCAAAAAGAATATAACAAATAATTCATACTAATCAAATAGTTTGTTTTAGGTAGTTCATAACTGTGCTGTGACACACTGTGACATTTACCGATTGCTTACCTTGTAGCACATTTCTCCTTTCTTCTCCTCATTACTACTTTTTAGGCATTTGTTTCCATCATTGGTGCAAGTGCCACTTCTTTAAATTTAACTTTACAGGTAAATATAAATCTTCCTATTCTTCGTAATCAACATGTTTCCATTTAAGTCTTTCTTTTCTAGTTTTTTTTTTTCACCTTTTAGCCTTTTTTCCTTTTTCATTTTCCTTTCTCCTTTTCCTTTTCTTTTTCTCTTCTCCTGTAAATTTGTATAGTCTGTAAACATATAGGCTTAAAATAAAGTCTTTTGCTTATTAAAAAAAGAAAGAAAATATTGGTTTCTTTATAAATTTTCACACTTGCTTTATTGAACTTCTGGAAAGTCCTCTACACTCACTGTGCTTGTAGAGAAACAGAAATAAGAATAGATGTTGTTGATCTAAGTATAACAATTACTGTAGAAGATGTATAAGCTGCTTTCCAGCAACTGATCTTTTTAAGCGGTCTATAACAATGAAACTTGTAAAAAAGTTACGTGATAAATATACTCCCAGGAAGTTCTCTCTGTGTCACCATAAGCTCAAAAAACAATTTATGAAGCACAGAAATTTACAGACAACACCGTCTTTTGTGTGATCTGCTGGAGGAACTGGAAGAGGCTTAAAGTTTGTTATTGTTGTGTAGATCTCAAACAAACAGCAATAGTCCAGAATCAGTAATTTCTTAAGCCTGAAAAAGTAAAGCTGACAAGCACCATCAGTGTCTAAACCAGGTACTTTTATTGAATCTTTCAAGTCCCCTGTGGGAAAGTTGGCAGCATTTCTAAGGTTTGGGAGAATATAAGCAGGGAACAATTTAAACATTAGCCTGATTGAAAGATGTTCTGGAAATTTTCCAGGAAGTAAAAAATAGCAAAAATTAAAACGCTCATGCATAAAACTTCCTAAATTGTTTACTGACAGATGAAATTTCTCTAGAGGCTTCTTTGATGAAATAAAGCAGTTGTGAGGGCTTGTTCACTTCATCTTAAGTGAGGCAGGTGAGAGATTGCTTACAGCTGTTTGAGGAGGTGTCAAGAAAGTTAGCTGAATGCTCAAGTACAAAAAGACAAAGCTCAGAGCACAAAATTCTAATGTTCATCTTATGGCTGTGGGTCACATAATTGTGCCTATTGAAGTATAACTCCAACTGCTTATGTTTATAGGTTTTACACCTTCTGGGTCCTAGTGTCATACTCTGATATCTAAAAAACCCCTTAAAATATCAGATCAAAACCACATCTCTGTGGTCCTTCAAAGTTCAGAATAGCTTTTCCTTCTCAGTGTGAATATCTTATGCTTTCTGTGTAAAAGCTTCTTGTTGTCAGCAGTATCTCTTTCATTTGCAGCTACTTCTAAATTTTTCTTTTCAAACAGAGGCTTGATGGGGTACTGAGGTCTACACTTAAGAACAGCGTACTGGAGTGGTGCCACTGATCATTTAAACTTCTATAGCTGGGAGGAAGCTTTCTGGTTTGTTCTGTCTAACAAGGATAATTTTCATTTTATTATTTATTTAATCACTTTCAAGCAATATGTAATTATAGTGGTTTTGTTATTATTGACAAGGCATATTTCCCAGTCCAGGCCCATTGTCTTTTCTGATGTGGTGCTTGTCAGACAATTCATTTTCTAACATATTAACCTGAAAAATTCTCTAGAAGGGATAAATATTATTCTATTTTGGAGGGGACTGTTCTTTTTGAATATGTAAATTCAGGGTAGTACCATACTGCAGGGTAATAATTTTGCTCCATGCTTAATTATGCCAAATGCTTTGCCTTCTGGGAGATACCATGAATGTGAAGTTTCACCCATTTCATCCACCGAAATAAGCTATTACTCTCTTATTTTAATCCTCCAAAATCTTAATAACTTAATGCCTTTCCTTGATACTGAGGAGAATATTAGTAGAAGGGAGGCAGCTGCTGTACTTGCAGGTGTAACCACACTCTTGAGTGCACATTTTCCTTCCAGCTGTGGGGTTTGGCTGGCTGGTGCTGTGTCCAGAGAACCTCTGCGTAGGTAGTGCAAACACTGTCTGCTTTTTATCGGGCAGCTGACCTGTCTGTCTCATTTCCTCACTTACTGTGGCTGGAGGGAAAGTGGACCTAAGCTTCAACGCAACCAGTGGTGGATGCTCTTATCCACTGTGGATTCTTTATGCATTTAAGACATTATATTGCCACATATGCCAAGTAGCAGATGCGTAATTCTACAGGAAATGACAGAAAAACCATACTATAGAATTTTCTTGGTAGTAAGTACATAAGCATTGCTAAAGTTGATCAGATTAACTGTTCAGCTAGTCTTCTAACTTGCTCCAGGGAGTGGCCAAGACAAGGTGTTTCAGGTGTGGGTGTTTTTACTGTGCAATTAAGGGAAAACATTTTTTCTGTCTCTAGTCAGAGTAGAGATAACCTTATTCAGTGTATCCTAAAATCTACTCTAAATATTAAATTCCAGTCTAAGGTAAATATTTATGGTCTTACATTAGTCAGTAGAAAACATGTTGATCCAGGATGTTTTTCTTTTCATACGTTATGCACACTTTCTTCAGAGTGACACAAGTCATATTCTGGAAAATTTATCTCAGTTGCTTACAGAGTGATCCCAAATTATTAGTTAGTCCACATACTTTAAGATAGCTAGGGTTAAGTGAAATTAAGTGAAATAATGCTTAGTTAATTATTCTAATCTAGTAATTGGATTAACATTGAAATTCTGAATCTGTTAAAACTAGAAGGACTTAATAAAGCAGCAGATTACAGGACAAACAAGGAAAGCTTGTTAAGAGGTATTCACAGGGCTATTAAAAAGCTACAGTATTGCTGAGGTGGTAAATCCAGCCAGGTATCATATACTGCATGGGAAAACCAAAAAAATTAAAATAAAAAAACACCTAAATGATGGAAAAATGTTATTGATCAATATATTACAACAAAAGAAAGAGTCTTCTTAGAATATTTTATGGTGAAAAGATATTAAATATAAAATATTTTTCTCACTCACTTTCATCAGAGTCCCTAGTTAGATCCAAACACAAGAATAGATCTCTGACTTAATATATTCTTCCCTATTTTCTGCCTGTATTCCTTAGGAAATTCTGCTGCTTGAAGATATGCTTTGGCTCAATTCCCATGAATGAATATACGCTAAAAAACTGTATGTGTGTTTCAGAATGGGAAAAGCAGGTTAGGTATAGATATAGACTTTAAATTCACAGTTAATTTGACCTTTCAGCCAAACAGTGTAGTGGCAGCAACAGAAGTTCCACAAGTAACCAGATATATCTCTGTAGCTCTTGTCCTGAAACTGAAAAGGACAATATGGTGAATATTGCTTCTTCTCACACTAGCTCAGACTTCTGTCTCAAGGCTGAATCAAGCATTAGGTAGAGTGTAACAAACTATATAAATATAGAATCATCAAATGATTTCAGTAGTTTGAAAGGGAATTTTAAAGATCACCTAGTCCAAGCCCTCTACCTTGGGCGGGGACACCTTTCACTAGGTCAGGTTGCTCGAATCTCCACTGAAACTTGGACTGTTCCAGGAAAAGGGCACCCACAACTTCTCCAGCCAGGTTTCAAAACCTGTAAGCCAAGCAAAGATACCAAGACATCTTCATGGATGGACTAGGAGGGATGTTTTAGATAGGTATTTCTCTATTGAATAAATATTTAAATAAAAAGTTTCACCTGCTCATTTGACCTAATCTTCTATGTTTTTCTTTATCTAATGGTGTAGCACAGGGAGCTTTCCAAAATATATGTCAGTTTCAAGGAAAAGGCATAAGGGATTTCTAACTCATGTCTTTATTCTTACTACATCAAAGACTAAGAAATGGTGAACTTCATCACTATGAATAAGTAGAGTGAAAAAGAGATGTGTCCAGCCTGAGAGCACTGAGCTCTCTAGACAACTTTCAAATATCCTACTACAGAAAAACCTCAAGACTGCATTTTTATTATATTCCTATGCTCAGACTGCAAAACTAGACATTGAACCGCTTATTCCACTCTTGCTGCTGAGTCTTGTGTGTCTTTCTGTAGGTTGGTTTATCTTTAAGGGACACAGAGAAGAGAGGACTTTACTCACAGCACCTCTCTCTAAATTAGCATTTATGTCCCTGCAGAGGTCTGGAAACCCAGAGTGTGCTAGGTTGTCAGTAATTCCCAGCTTGGCAAGATCAGATTTTTTTGTCCATTTGTATGTGCCTGTTAGACTGGGCTAAAAGCTTAATTTCTGCCACATCTACAAATCACCATATGGTCAGCATATGGAGTCATCTCTACGGGAAACTCAGGATTGTTTTGTACCATTTGTAGCTCTTTTTGGAGGAGAAAGAGAGAAGATGCACAATCTAATAATATCTTTTACCCCTCTCTACTTTCCAGGAGGTCATGAGATGTGTTTGGAGCTCCTAGTCTGAGTGACAATTCAAAAGAAAAATGTTAGGGAAAAAAACCCTTAATTTTATTCCAATGTGAACAGACACACACCCTCCTACTGATTTCCCATTCTGACAGCTGTCTGCAAGTTAGGACTTTATGAGGTATTAAATTATGAAAAAAAATTAAAATTAGGAAATATATCTGACACAAACACACTCTTCCAGAAATGAGGGGAAAACTTTTGATAATGAAAAATAGCATTGCAATATTGACACTTAGACAAAAGCAGTTTGGAGGAAATATATTCATGTCTTAGCTTACTTTGAAAAGGAATGTTTTTATGTCTTCGGTGTTACTGCTTTCAGGAAAGAAAAAAGAGAGGTGTCTTATCAGAACATGGGTCTGTTGGGACAAAAAAAAATCAGACTTGGCTTGATCAACGTCATGTTTTCCAAACCTGAAATGATACATTAACTGTGTTTTCAGAAATACAGTTATTACTAGGGAAGCAAAATCTGACTCATAAGTTGGTCTCTTGCATAAGCAATGCTGATTGCAGTTTATGTCAAGGATAACCTTTACACCTCTGCAGCTGGGTTATCAAACAAAGCAAAACTGAATGGCTCACCTGGGAAAGTTCCCAGTTTCATAAATACCTGCCCACACACTTGTAGACATTTCTGGGGCTACACTTGGACTGTGCTTTATAGAGGTGTAAAATTGTGAGGAAAAAGAAACTGTCCACTGCTTGAATAAGCTACACGGCAGTTAAATGATTTGCTGTCTCGTTTTAACCTTAAATTACAGCATAAAACACAGTGAGAATGGATTTACTGTCTCCAAATGTATTGTGAGAAGGGGTTCCATTCTGCTTCCTTTAGGAGGTTGAGTACTGCTTTGGTGTGTCTGGAAATCCTAGGAAACAGGCTAATCCTGCACTCAGGAGGGAAACATGATCTTGGAGGCCATGCCTCCTGTACTCATTGATACTCCCCTGGCTGCTGGCCTGGCTCCAGAGCATGCCGACAAGAACAGTATTTTTTGGTATATTTGCAGTATTTTCTAAATTTCAGGAAAGTGACATCCTCGCTTTGGCTGCTCCCGTGTCAGATCCATGCACTCTATGTGAATGGCACTCTGTAGGAGCCCAGAGAAGATGACTTTAGTCACATAATAGGTTGTAGTGGTGCAACCCTTCCCTGCTCACTTGAACCTGAGCTCAACTGCTGAATGGACAAGGATGTCACCACTGTTGGGTGGATGGTGACAATGATGCTGACGATATTATTCTTATTCTTATTCTTATTCTTATTCTTATTCTTATTCTTATTCTTATTCTTATTCTTATTCTTATTCTTATTCTTATTCTTATTCTTATTCTTTTAATCTACAGCAAAGTCCGTCTTTGAATTAGTTTACCTGCTTAATTTCATTTATACTATAAGGTTTGAGTTATCCATGGGTGGGTTTCCATGAAAGAAAGAGGAAAGCTTTCTCAGCTACAATATAGATGTCAGGGAGAAACAAAGCATACTAGTGGTAAAGTCAATATTGTCATGTTAAATACCTCCTCAGCTTTAAATAATGAGCTGCACACTGTAATGGAGGGTACTTCCCTGTTGGAGTTACTCTATATTACTCAAATCATGAATAGTCCTTGGATTAGAGGAATTATTTAGAGATGCTAAAACTTTGAATTAGTCTTCCCAAATACCTGGTGACTGGCCTGATCACTGAGATCCTGCCTGGTTTTAAGTTGTGTTCTGCATGTATAATCAGTACATTTCGAGGGTTTTGGTTGTTCTGCGATACAGAATGAAACAATGCAATTAAACTGAAAACATTCCTACCTAACCTGACAAAAACCGAGACATTTTCTTACTTTGGTGCAAGCGTTCCTCACTTGTCCCCATGTAACTAGAACCAGGATCTAGCACTAGAATGGAACTACTATATGACTAGAAGATCTGAATACCCTCCTTCCCATGGAGATCACCCCAGTGGTGATCTCACAGGCATGTAAAAATTGAGCTTGGTCCAAGTTCTTGTACTTTGTATTTCATGTAAAAAACCCTTCGCTGAAACTATGCAACGTGGAAAATATACATTGCTTAGGTATACCCTGATATATGTGATTGATTATGGATATTAGCATATGCACATATTTGCAAGGAAAATGGAGCTTGGCTTCAGTGGTACATGTCCACTGATTTGTTTTGTAGGTGTACTTTGATGCTTTTTTTATCAAATATTTATAAAACCAATGATGAATGTGTATCACTTCACCAGTTTAAGCATTAATCCCACCATGACACAGAAAAGCTGATTCATTTTTTAACAGAGAATTTTTAATGGCAATCAGATTAGGCTGTGATTTTTCCAACAATACACATATTTATTAGCACAGCTAATGTTTTCACAATCAAGATATTCTTTCATCAGTAATGAATGGAAACAAGACAGGCTTTGCCACAAACTTTTATATAAGTTTCAAATGTATTATAAAGTTACACTCAGGCTGACCCATTTGAAGGTTTATGGCTTAGCTAACCTTTTCTGTCTTTTCTCAGGAGTAACTAGCAGTTATAGGCTAATAGTTACCTTTGCTATTCATCACTTATGACAGTGCAGACCAGACTGCTAAAAATTAAAGGAGAAAGGTCTGTTTACATCCTCTATTACTACAGCCATCTATGTTCAGGGAAACGCTCCAGGTAATTTGTCTGATTTTTCCTTCATTTTTCCAACTGTTAAAAAAGGCTACTCTAAACTAATTCTTTTGTCTGTTGGTGAATGCAGAAGGACACACTTCCTCCAGGGCAAACTATTTCAGACAGATGAGAGGAGGTGAATCATTCCACTGACTACTGACAAAGCCTGAAGAACAATGTTGGGCAAGACATCTTAACTTTCCTAAATAAATAATTTTGAATTCTGCTTTAGAGAGGAAAGGCAATATACTTTTATTAGTCTAGTATTTCTAAAGCCTTGAACACAGGATGGAGGTGTCCATGTAGAAAGCAAAAACTGGATATACCAGACTCAGTGTTACTCCACAGTAACTTGCTCCAGAACAAAAGAAACCCAACCCCATCCTTGGGAGTGTAGGCAGAAGTAATTTTTCTATATTTGCACTTACTGAAATGGTAGTTTCAGGAGGTGATGCTTCTGCCACACATTTTTCCTTTTGGAGCAGAAGGGTTTTTTTCCTTCACTAATGTCCTTGTGTGTTCATGGTTAAGGAAAATGCACAGATGCCAGCCTAGATGTGACACTGAGGTTATGTGTGGTAGCAAGTTATTTGTTGGTGCCATGGACTTTTTCTTACATCATTAACTTTTCCTTTTACTTTAGTGTATCAGTAACTGAAATAGTGAGAGAATGTTTTAATCTGTTTTCTGTGGAATTTCTTTTTTTTTCCAGGGTTTGTAGACCCTAGGTTTAAGCAAATACTGGGTCTATAGAAAAAAGTCACACCTCTGTTTGTCTTAAAAAGTCAAACACTTGGAAAAACTTTTCGTCAAACCCTGAAAAACAGAAGGCAGATCAAGGTGACATGCCAGTCCACAGAGAGTTAAGAAACAAGACACTGTTCTTTATCTTCCCACAGATCTCTTTGCTTTTTGGTCTCTGTGATTTTCCCAGGATAAATTGCTAGCAAAAGAGCTACTACACGTGTTCAGGTGTAGGTTTACGGGAAGAAGACAAAAGAGATCTTTGATCTTCTTCTGTGCTCCCGTGAGCAGAGGTAACACAAGCCTACCTCACCACTTGACTCAAAGGCTGATGGAAATTGGATAGTCCTTCAGCCACACTGTCCCATCATTCACACACGCCTTTCTTTGGAATTGATGTTTTCTTGTGCTTACGGCTGGATGGTAATACTGAAGCCATTTCCAAGATTTTACATTTCTCTCTTTGCTGTTCAGAGTGCACACTCTTGAGCTATTTTGGCACAAATTTGCTCCCAAAGTGATGTTGATCTGCTATTATAGTCTATTTAAACTGTAACTGAAACAACTGCATGTCTGAGAAAAACATAGTTCATAAACTTACTTGAAAAATAAGGCCAAACCAGAGATTTTTTTCAATCCTTGAAAGATTTTATTTTCTATCAGTCCATTATTACATTGTGATAATACCGGTTAGCAAGAACTAAACCTTGTACTCAGTTTTGTTTTTCATGTTTCTGAAGGAAGTTAGTAAGGATGCTGAAATTATATGCCACTTCCCAACTCTAGCTAGAACAAACTGTTTGGATTAAGTTCTTAATGGCATGATTTATAACTCCTATACTGGCTATTCCGTGGGGAAGTTCTAAAGGTATAACTGTGAAAAACAGCAAAAAATCAATTGCCTGTGACCCTATGGGTTCAGTGCACTAAGAGGTCATATATTTCAGAGCTGTTTCCTCTCAGTGTTTGCCTACGCTGTCTGAGTGCTGTGTGATGAGACCTGTTGCTCTGCCAGAAGAAAATTCCTTTGTCTGAAGGTAGTGCTGGAATTGGAGGTCCAGCCCTAAGCCATCTGCTCATGAATCAGCTTCTCATACTGCTCCACTGCTCTTTCTTCTAGAGCATTATGTTGAGCCTAACACATGTTAAATGGTGATTGAGAGGATTGTTTTTATCCTGAGTTAATTAAGTCCTCTCCAGTGACACTTCTGCTGCAGAAACTTGTTTATTGTAAGTGTATTATTTGTCTGTTGGCTAAAGGAGTGCTGCTATTCAATCCTCTCACTGCCTCAATGAGGTAAGGACTTCAATATGTTTAAACTCAAGGCAGGCATGAAGATGTTGACAGAAAATTGTTTGAAGAACTCAGTCCTCAGTAATAATCCTGTTGTATGGAATAATCTGCCTGCCATTTAGTATGTCAACCACCTGGTCCCATGCTGTGGCAAGGGGTTGACCTCACAATGTTTGACCTGCCTGCTACCTGAGACATTGTGACAAAAAGATGCTTTGTGAAAAACCAGGTTTCATGTAAACCAGCCACTATCATAAAACATGGAAAAGTGGTGCTGTTTTGCAACTCTTTTAAAAATTCCATAGGAACATGAATTAAATAACACAGAGCAAAATTATGAAATTAATTGAAGTTAAGTATAAAATTTAACTGCAAAATCCACAGTTTAGCCCTGTAAAATGAGGAGTTAAGAAAAATGAAAGACTACTAGGAATGCGTTATTTCCAGCCACTGCTGTGCCAAATCTAAGCATGCAATTAGTGTGTCCAGTCTCAAAAGTCACACTGTCAGGCTGAAAAACAAAAAATAAATCAGATTTGTTCTTTCTAAAAAAGATTTGTTATTCTTCAGAATTTTCTTGTGCCCAAAATTTCAATTATATTATTTCTTTCCATGTCTGGGAATAAAGTTTATTTTACAGTCTCCCTCACTTCTCCACTTGAGTTCTACTGTCTATGCTTCTAATTGTAATACAAATGTTAAAGTAGCTTTCAGCAGTAAAATGAATCAAGTGTCATAAAAAATCTTTGTTGAAATTTTTCCAGTGCACATGCCTATGAAGTAGGAAATATGTCTAATGATCCGATTGTGAGTTTCCATTTACCGGTTATAATTGCTAATAAAAAAATAACGTGAATGTTATAAACCTATAGGATTTTTTTGCAAGTGAGTACTTCTACCAAGTTCTGATAAAATATGCCAATATAGAGAGGAAAGCTACAAGCACATGGTTACAAAACAGAATCTTGGGGGAAAATCAATTCTAGGAAGCCTATTGATTAAATAAAATTCTGTTTTATTTTGAATGACAACTTTTGCTCCTTTTTTCTATTGCAATGACATGTGAGCAGTTTTTTAACAATTTCCCTCATTCTGTAGTCCTTTTTATACGGAATGTGAAAAAAAAACCACAAAAACCCCATGGTTTATATATATCACTTGGATTCCTATATGCAGGGAGAGAAGAAGAAAAACCCTCCTATAATGGCAGAAGAATCACTTAAGTCAAGTTCAAAGACAATTCAATTAGCCTATAATTTAATGCAAGGACAAAAATGCCATGTATTAAGAAAGAGTAATTAAAATGTTCTTCATTTCATTACTCCTGAAAATATGGCAGAATGTAACTAAAATGTAGATAATAGCTCCTTATGATCATATTTTTCTTTCATAATTATAACTTTTGCTACAGTGGGTACTAACAAAGTTTATGTCATGCAAATGCATGGTTGAAAAAGAAATAAGCCAACCTTAATTACACTCAATACTCCTTTTTTTACCATTTTAATCAGTAGCCTGAGATTCCTTTGTTATGTTGTATACCAGTTTGTCTGTATCACACAGCCCATAATTATAGTTTTCAGATACAGTGAAATATGCAATAAAGATTTATGTATTTATAATTTATTGCTCCTCCACTCCCAAAGCACACACCTCTAATTATATCTGCCAATAACCAGCCCATAATTGTAATATCAAAATTCCTGAATGATGCAAAAATTTTCATGACAGTATACGAATAGATGTCACAGAACAATTCCATAAGGGAAACAAATGCATTTTTAAAGCCTCTAGCTGTGTAGTTTGACATTTGCTTTTAAATCAGAGATTGCTGAGTTTTGGTTTTGACTTGATAAAAATTAATTATAAAAAAGAAAGTTCCAGATTCAGAAAAAGCTGAATTTGATGGAAGAGATTAAAGGGTTTTGGTTTTGTCCCGGAGAAAGGAGTAGTCTGCAATTTAAGTTACAGACTAGTTCCTTGAGCCAAAACTAGCCATAGCTAACCACATCCCCACAGTGAGTCAGGCTTTTGTAGTTTACCTACGTGTTTGGAAGTTGTTGGTGCACATGGGACCAGTCCTTTGGTGACTGTCTGAAACAGGCAGCAGTGATGCTTCATTACTGTAAAGATGGGATTAATCAGTAGAACATTGCCATCTGCAACAGCCTGAAACTTAGAGTGACAGAGTAATGGAACTATTGAGGCTGGAAGACACCTTTGGAGATCATCGAGTCTAATCCCTTTGCTCAGAGTAGGGTGGGCTACAGAAGGTTGCTTGTGGCTTTTTCCAGCTGGATTCTGAATATCTCCCTGTACAGAGACTCCACAACATCTGTGGGCAAGCTACTCCAGTGTTTGACCATCCTCACACTGAAACATTTTTTCTTTTGTTTAAATAGACTTTATTGATCCCTGCTGACTACTACCTTCTTATCCTTCTTATATTCAGAAATGGCTTCTGAAGGGAACAGATAATTATGCAATGTGGATGTTGATGGAAGCAGGACTAAATTAATGACCTCTGTTTTGTCATGTGTTCCTGATGTAATCCATGTCTTTAGAGTGATTTCCAAAGGACGTCTAAGAAATGTGGGTGTAAATGTGGCTGTCTTATTTCTGTGTCATAAATGAGGCCAGGAGATAGATTTCTTGCTTACTCCATGTAAAATAGCCAAGCTTTTGGATTCAACTTCCAGAAAGAAAACTATTGTTTGTAAGAAATTCTAGGTGTACTTCAGACACCTATGGAATTGGGAAGGCTTTTCCTTTGTTTTTCCTTACTTCATGGCAGAGGCTATAGTTTGCTTAATTTGAACATGTCCAAATGCTCATTTCAAACACGACTTGAAGGCTTATCCTTGGATCTGTGAAATGGCTTGTCAGAGGGATGGAACTTCTGTTGTAACATACAGAATCATTGAATGTTAGGGACATTTGTGACAGGTATGAACTGTCATAAAAATACTTTGTCTGTGGACTGGATGGGTCATATATTTTCCTTCTTGGGGATTTGCCTGTTAAAATAGAAATCGTTTACAAAGCACAAAATTTAAGTCTACTCTCCTCCCATCAGCAAAATTAGAAACATTCTTTGCTAAATCCCTAAGTAATTCAATGACACTTAAAAAGCAGTTTTACAGGGCAGTAAACTGTTTAAAAAGTAAAGTACAGATAAAATAACCATTTTATTTGATAAATCATCAACACAAACAACAGCTAATTTTCAGCTGGTTATTCTAATTAGATCTAGGCTTTTAAAAGCACAGAAAGAACAAATAACAATACTGATGTAGGATAGCACTCTTGTTCAATTACTGAAGAAAATGCATTTCATAGGATAAAAAGTGAGGTATTAAATGCTTTTTTTCCCCCTTAGTCTAATTTTCTTTTGTTGTTACTCTTTTTCTATTTATTTTTAGAACCATTAGAATTTATGCTTTTTATTGAAATCGAAAATGAAAGAAAAATTACATTATCACCTAATTTTCAGGTAAACCTTCATCTGTTTTTACACTACCAGCCACATTTACAAGTTATGAGCCCCAGGCATCTGCAGAATTAGCAGTCAAAGACTTAGGTTATGATGTTTGAAGAAAAAAGTTACAATTTGTTCTTCCATAGGACACAGATATATGAGTCACATTTTTGTGCTGCATTTCAGGTACATTAATTTCTTACGGCTTTGTAGGCTGCATTTAGCATCTCCCAGGCCATGTCAAAGATGGTTATTTTAAACTGTCTAATCTTCTTTAGCTTACCGTGGCTTTGATGGTGCTGAAGAGATTTAGAGAGTGATTCAGTATTGTCACATGACACAAGTATGTGTTAAATATGAAGGAATGTCTTAGACTAGAAAAATTAAAGAAATGCTGTTATTAAACTGAGCAGTCATGGATCTTGGAAACTCGGAGACCTAAAAAACAGAAAAGATAAAAAAACTTCTCTAGGAAAGACTACAGATATATTAGATCAAAAGTGCATAATGCAAAGAAAAGTACAAAGAGAAGAAAAGGGCACATGAAAACTATAGGATTTATTTGGACTGCTAAGAAAATAATAGGAATGTGTTTAAAACAGATTTCAGTGTAAAGCTTCAACACACTAATGCCTCTACACTGAAAAAATGTGGTCAATGCATCTCTTGATAAAAATGAGAGAATCAATACCTTTGGATTAAAACACCAAGTAATATACATATTTCACCATCTGAAATTGTAAGAATACGCATGAATGGGTGCAAAAAACCTGTCTGATAATTTGGAGAGAGCAGAGTTGGATTCAGATAGGTCATCTTTAATGCTCTTTAGTTTTAGTAGAATACAGTGCTTTGGGGAAGAAATAAATATTTCGTAAAGTTGTATCAGTTTCAGTGGAGTCTTCATGTGGTTGGCTCCCCTGAGATCCAAAGGAAAAAGAAAGAGGTAAGAAACGAATGAATCATCTTTTAAATTTATTTTTATAAAGTTGCTTAAAGCATCAAAACTGCAAATGTTTACTTTCATGTTTAACTTTATTTACATTTCACCTAGGATATTGAAGCCATATGTCTCACAATACAAAATTTAACCACCTCAATATGGTGTTGGAAGGAACAATTTTAAAAAGGGAACAGAACTCCATGTAACCATTCCTGTTAATTTTCAGAAGTGCTTGAAAATAATAATTATGTTCTCATTTTTGGAGGAGTTGTGAAATGATCCTTAGGCATGAAAATCTTGAAGAAGCACCACAGTTTGTATAACAATATAGTAAAAATACCCTAGAAATGATCCCACACCCCTCACAAAAATGCTTCATGGAAACCAAAGCACCAGGAGAGAGCATTACCCCAAAGCAGGAGAATATTTGTAATTTAATTTACTCCTCTATTTCTGCTTATGTCACAGCTTGGAGAAATAAGCAACTCTCACAGAAAAAAAATTGATTTTTCATTCTGCTTATTAATTGCTAAGGCTTGTATGAATTCACTAACAATATTAATAAGAAAAGTTCTTATAACCAATTCATTGCTCTTTTGTAGAGATTTGAAGCAACATTTTGAGAAAACATGCTTCTGGTGATCTTGATTGGTTTAGAAAAAGCCACCCCAATTCTTCTTCCAAAAAACCTTTGAGGCACAGTATTGAAAGAGAGAACATATTTTGAGAAATTACTTAAAAAAAATCAGAATTCAATTATCATTTTACAAGATAGGTTATATTATTTTCTTAATTTTCAAAGTTTAAATACGATCAATATTTTTTTCAAACTTTTTTTCTCTTTAAGAACAAAAGGTTGATTTTTTTTTCTTGGAAAACAAAGATTTTGAATTATAAAATGTTTTAGTCATCATAGAAGAATTTCTAACTATGGGTTTACGGGTAGCTGGTGTTACTGTTCCCTTAGCTTCCTCTCCAGTCAAGGGATATAAATAAGAACTGTCCAGTTTACATGAGAGGATGAATTCCTTGTGAGTTACTTCCAGCAGAGATAGAGGAAGCCTGCAATACTAACTTAAACTATTTCTTAATTTACTATTAGTTAGTCAGATAACTCACACTGGCAACGTGGGAGCAGTGTGTCTAAGTGTGTGTTAGAAAACAATGGCAACAGCAAATTCTTCATTTTTGTCAGTGTCAAAACCGAAAAATTAAATGACCTTGTTAGACTAGAAGGAAAAGGAGCTTATGCTATAATTTTTATCTAGTATGTCTTTCCTGATGGTCAAAGAGAAAAATTATGAGTTTTATTTCCTTTGATAAAACAACTGAAATGTACAGGCCCGTATTCATGCAGGTTAAAGTTTTCTGAACTTCTAACTCTAATAGGAATCCATAAAGCAATTAGGGTTTCTTAACCTCTTTGAAGCCAAGTTATACTGGTTATGTGATTGTAATAATAGGAGTACAAGGCGATCAAAAGATATAATATTAAATACTGAAAAATCAGTTGTCTGGAAAGGAATGAAAAGCCTCTTGCCTAGTTTTGAAACCAGATCTTGAAAGTCGAGAAAATGATGGCACTGTCATCTATATTGTACTACCTGGAAAACATAGTAGAGTAAAAGTCACTCATTGCTTAGTTATAATAATGGAAGGCATTTAAAAAAATCGTGTTTTTAAATGCTCTGGAAGCAAAGTTTAAGTCTTTCTGCAGCTTGGAGTAATTTACAAACACAAATTGTTAAACACAAACCTTGGATAATCTTGAATTTTTGGAAAAACATAGCTCTGAGGCTGGTTTTTCAGGCAAAGTGAAATCCTGATATGCACTGCAATAAAGTGGTGTCCTTTTCACTTGGACCATGGAATACCAAAAGTCAAAGTATTGTGCTGGAATGCTCATGTTATTCTCCAGTTAAGCCCTTCGTGGGGTGTTTATTGAGGATATTTGTGTTGGATACTACAGGCAATGTTCTCTTTTCTTCCATCTGTGAATTGCAGATGTTGCCTATTTTGCTTTTCAGTGTACCATTCTGCTTTTGGGAAATAAGAATACAGAGCATTTCTGGCTTTATGAGAGAGAGCAGAGTTTTCCAGTAAATGAACAGCACATTGGAAAAAACCAGTATTTCACTTTGTCAATGGATAAGCAGCAAACTCTTTCCAAAATTATAGCTTAAATTCACAGAATGTCTTTAAGTTTGCAGAGTGGCTGCTTGCCCAAAAGCCATGTTGAGGTAATGCCAAATGCCAGAGTACTTATATACTTTGAAATAAAGTCCATGTTCAACAGACTGCTGCTCTTTATTTCCATATTTACTTCCAGTTTAAGCTAACAGAGAGATGGTCTGAAATAAGTTTGGGACCTCGACAATTTGAACACATCTGAAAAATTGCATTGATCATATGTAATGGGTTTGCTCACATGTTCTAACAGCTGTAGAAATGCATTTTGGATATCACCTCCTGGTTAGGTGGAAAACTTGAGCTGAAACATTTTATTTTGGGAAGAAAGTATTGTAGTTGAAGATACCATTCAATCGCATTGTAAAAAGTCCTTGATTTTTATCTCCTGCCACACTGGCACACAGCAGACAGCTGTCAAAGGATTTGCCCAGTGCCCATGGAAACGAGTGGAAATAATCTCACTGATTTCATTCGGTTTTGCTGGTTGACTTCCCCACCATGTTATTCAGTTATTCACGTTATTCATGCTCACTTCTGCTTCAGGCACTTCCTCTCCTTGCCACATACTTTAACTTTTCTCTATCACTCCTATACAACAGGGAAACAAGAAAGGAGTGTTAAAACAGGGCGGTGAGCTACGAACAGAAATGAATCATTCAGTGGCCTAGTATTCAGCTGTGGAAATGGATTGTGATTGAGCAGAGTGGAATAATTTGAGTAAGTGGCTATGCCTGTGAAAAAGCAATACGGTGGTCTTTTTTACCTCTTAGGAGAGGTCTGTAAGACAAACTAATCTGGATTTTTGACATTTCAATAGGATTTTGCCATAAACTTTATTCATAATTTCCTCTTCAGTGAATGGAGAGCCTGGAAGCAGCCGTTCTTATTGCCAAAAATACGAGACTATTTGTACGTAGATGTAGTAGACTGAACAACATGTACATTAAAGATTAAATTTAATTCCTGATGAAAGCCTAGCTGTGCTTGCCTGTGATCACTTGGCCTTTACTCAGTGAGGATTGCTAACGATTTCCATAGTAATCACACTTCCAATGGTCCATCATCGTAAAAGAGAGGGATTACACAATACTTTATCACAAGCAAGACTTTAGCACAGGTTGAGGAAAAGCAGCTGGGATTTTTCTGTTCTTGATTACACAATCTTGAGAAGAACCTGACAGGAAAAGGGAAAGAGAATAGTCTTGAGGAGTAGAAGGGATAATAGAATAGCTTGAGTTGGAAAGGACCTTCAAAGTTTGTCTCTTCCAAGCCCCCTGCAATGAGCAGAGACATCTTCAACCACAATAAGCAGGGACATAAAAGGCTGCTCAGAGCCCCATCCAACCCAACCTTGCCTATTTCCAAAGATGGGCCATCTGCTACTGCTCTGGGCAACCTCTTCCAGTGTTTTACCACTTTCATAGTAAAAAACCTTTCTTCTTATATCTAACCTAAATAGATATTTCAGTTTAAAACTCTTACCCCTTTTCCTATCAAAGGTTCTGGAAGTCTGACATATGAGTGTTATACATCAGAAAGCAGTTACTCCATGCTTTATAGTTGTAGGTTTGGCCAAGGAAGGGAACAGGATAAATCACAATGGTAAAAATTATAATTTCACTAGGACCATAAAATAATTTTTAAAAAATTTCACCTAAAACTCAGCTAAATAATAAAGCCTTTTCCATATGGATGCTGGAAATGGGTTTAGCAATAGCTGACAGAAGGGGACAACCACCAAGGGAAGTGTTATGTTTACCTAAGGGAATTAGGCTTAAAAATCTTTGATTATTAACCATTATGGAGTGGGAATTGTGTGGGCTTAATTCCAGTATTTTCCAACTTCAAAGCGGGCTTCAAAGAACAACTTCTGTGGACTTAATAAAAAAGTTTGAGATTTTTGTATAGAATACAATGGGCCATTTTATTTTGCATGATTACTCTACTGGAAAAATAGCTGGTTTTACTTTGGAACTCACTGAAATAAAGCCCCCTTTGTTAGGGCTGGATCTGCTTCTTAATCACTTCTTCTACAGAACTGAGATTTCTTTCCAAGTGTGATTAATTGGCAGTCTTTGATATTATGAGTAATTAAACATCTCATCCAGACCCTCTTAAAGGTAAAACTCAGCACACCTTCAGTTAATCTTAGGATGTTGATGGAGAGTTGCTATGAAACCCCTGGGATTATACATTTTCTTTGTGCATA
Organism: Gymnorhina tibicen; assembly: GCA_013399875.1. Taxonomy (NCBI): domain Eukaryota; kingdom Metazoa; phylum Chordata; class Aves; order Passeriformes; family Artamidae; genus Gymnorhina; species Gymnorhina tibicen. The sequence goes on along the minus strand of VXAZ01004547.1, from coordinate 52,138 downwards.
AACCATCAAGCAGAGTTACAATGCTGAGGATATTAAGTAATTTTCTCTGCACAAATAGACAGATCAGTAATTTTGTCTATAGCTACTGGTGATACAGTACAAAAGCTCAGCCTTCTCTGAATTCCATTTTTATGCATGCAAAACACAATAAATAAGAACTCATTCAAACTGAACAAGAAAGTATCACACTTTTAGTTTCTTGATTCCAGAAATGTCCTATTTTGTTTTGTAAACCAGAAGTTTTCAGTCTTAAAGTGAAAGAGTCCAGAACTTGGTGTTGGTGCCTGGCTATGGCAACTGCTTTTTTTTTTTTGTAACTGAAGACATAAAATAACAAATAGTTAAGCATAAAACGTTGTAATCTTCAGTGTAAGGGTCAGTTCCATGGGCAAATTACATCTGAAAACAAAAGAGAAAACCTCTACCCTGAAAGATATATCAGTCCTCTTCTATCCCTTCCCCACGTTTGAATAACAGGATGTGACAGTATGTAAAAATCATCTGTTTCCACCTTTCCCCATCTGCTTTTCGATCTGATGCAGCAATATATTTCAGAGTAGGAAAATATGTCTAGCAAAGAGAGCCCAAAAGAATTCTGTCAACCACGTGACTGTTATAAGGATTGAAGCGAAAGGACTGTGAGAAAATGCTTCACTATCTATAGCGGGATTTAAAGTTCCTTATAAAGGTTACTAATTTAGCTGTCTGTGCTTTGATGCCATGGATATACTTGAAGTGCCATCCCACTAAGTGCTATATTTTTGACCAACTGTGAAAAATATGGTTACTTCAGTCATCTTAGATTCTTGTTTTGAAGGTTTTGCTGATTTTGTCTGGGATAGAGCTAGTTTTCTTCACAGTAGCTGGAATGTGACTGTGCTTTGGATTTGTTCTGGAAATAGTGTTGATAACATGAGGGTGTCTTAGTTATTAATGAGCAAGGCTTACACCATGTCAAGGCCTTTTCTGCCTCTCACCACACCCCATCAGTGAGTGGGCTGGGGTAGGCCAGAAGATGGGATGGGACACAGCTTGGACAGCTGATCCCAACTGACCAAAGACATCCCATATCTTACGGCATCATGATCAGTGTATAAATCTTTGGGAAGAGGAAGGGAATCTTTGGAGTGATGGAATTTTCCTTCCCACGTGCCTATTACATGTGATGGAACCCTGCTTTCCTGGAAATGGCTGAACACCTGCCTGCCCATAGCAAGTGATGAATTAATTCCTTGGTTTGCTTTGCTTGTTTGCACAGCTTTTGCTTTGCCTCTTAAATTGTCTTTATCTCAACCCATGAGTTATCCAGCTTTTACCTTTCTGTTTTTCTCCCCTATTCTGCTGTGGGTGGGAGTGAATATCTTAGTTGCTGGCTGAGGTTAAACCACAGCAAAGGTCCCTTCAGGTCATGGGCACTATGGCTGGCTGGAGTTACAACTAACCAAGGTTTTGCTTTCCTAATCTTTCAAAAACTTCCACATTTTTTCTTCCAATATTGTATAAGCATTATAACTCTAAATATGGTTCTCATGTGACTGACTGTCTTTCTTGTTTATGCTTTTCTGTATATCTTCTTATCTGGGATTGCACAGTCCTTTAATGCATCTTTCCGTTCCTCCATGACACAAAGCCTCAACATGTGTTTGAAGTGGATAAATGATATTAGCATATTTCTTTAGAAAAATACAAAGTTCATTTTATTAGCTTTGAAATGGCCATTGTTTAAGAGGGATGTTATTTTCATTTCTTCTTAGTCTCATGGACCCTGATTTATTTTCTGGTTTACTGGAATGCACCCTTGGACATAAACTAAAGTAGTACGTGGAAAACCTGATCTTTTCTGAAAAGGAGACATAGCTGATTTGTCTCTGGTTAATGCAATTTTCCATCAAAACTTGAAGTATGTAAAAATAAGATGTTTCATGGTGACAAGAGGATGGATTTTTCTGACCTGCTCAAATATATGAGGTATACCTTCCACTGAAAATAAAATAAAATAAAACCCCAAGCCTCTTAATGAAAATTAAAACATGGTAATGACCCATTTTTAACTCATGTTAATGTTTATTCCATTCATTTTTCTCATAGTTTTTTCTATTATTTTAAGGTGAAGATTATTCTTCTTTACATCAGCAGCTGATAAAAGTGATCATGTCAAAGGAATGTAGAGGTAGGAGCATTTATTTGCTTAGAGACACAAAGCTGATAGCAAGGCAGGGAAGTATCAGGCCTGAAAACAAAGATGGAAAATTGCTGAAGAGAAAACCTCTATCAACTGGCAATTGTATATTTCGTCTAATATTGATGCCTTTGTGCTTCAGTCATGATTTTTAACAATCAATATCTTTATGATATTGACAGGAAATAAGTTCCTTTCTTGCATAAATCATTGAGAAATCAGGTAGGGAGAGGTAATTTCTGCATTACATACTCTTGATATACCTGGATGAGGGGGAAAGACATGATCTGTCCAGAAGACAAATCCTTCTTGGTGTCAGGTGTAGAAATGTGAAATAATTTAGGTTGGAAGGATCTGCCACAGTTCATCCATGCTCAGAAGCCTGTGGCTCTGTAGGTGTTTGGCATGCAGCTGGTAGGAGAAAGAAGAACCTCACCTCAGTTCCCATCCCCTTCTCTCCAGCCCCTAGAGATCTGTAGCCACTCTTGGTATGATCAAACTCACTCTGGCAGTGTCACGAGTACCCGTGCTGGTGGTCAGAGAAGGATGACCACCCAAAGGCCTCTGCACTCGTTCTCTACCACCCCACATCTGGGTTCCTGGTAAGAAACACACCTGCAGGACCACAGGTCTAGAATAGTGCTTCCATTCCCTGTAGCAGGAATCCAAAGCCACATCAAATAAAGCATTCTTCTGTAGCTAGCACAGGCTTATTTCTTGAGAAAAGCTCTAAATCATAGAGTGATTTAATTTAAATGGTATTTTCTTCAGTACTTGTTCATCTTCTATCCTGCTTCCTGTATGCACAATATCTGGTATGCTGCAAAAGAGGGGTTGTACAAATATGCCCTTTCCATCAGGGGAACATGACCTTTCCAAGTAAGTTAATACCCTCCAACAATCTTTGAAGATGTGTTCTGGGTACAACTGCTTACCATAGATATGAAAGCCTTTGTGTGAGCTGCTCTTTTAAGGGTGTTTTGAAAGTTATTGGAGTTACAAGGGGAAGAACTGACACATGCCCACATGGCATTTGACACACTTTTATGGAAGAAAAAGTCTGTACATTCAACTTATTTTCAACATGCCAAGAACTTTGATATCTTTATGCAAAATAAAGAGAAAGAAATAAAATATAAATTAGTGCAGAAGAATCAATATATTTGTTTGCTCTCTTTTTGGCCCAGAAGTTGACTTAAATCATCTTTTCCCATTCTTTTTCCATTATAGAGGTTCTACGTGTACACACGTCTCCAAATTTGTTATTGACATTATTATACTCACATATGGTAGTCATTAACTGCTGTAAAAATGTACCACAGCTGATTTAATTATTTTTCTAGAACATTATTTGAGGAATTCAGGTACAAGCACACGTCTTAGAGACACACTCTATACTTTGTATCACCTTCTAGTGAGGATAATACTGCATTTTGGAAATAACATTATATACCTGTCATGACTGACTAAAACACATCTGATCCTTTTCTCTATAGAAAAATTAAAGACAGACTCAGTATTTTGCAAGCAGACAGATTAAGCTGTAGTCTTGCAAAGAAAATCAGTGAAATATATCAAGCTCAGAAAACGGGAGGGATCTTTATATTTCCTGATTTCAAAACCAGTTCGGGGGTACACTATGCCATCCAGAAATGTTCATCCAGGTTTGTGTCTTTTGACATCAACCGTTACTGAATACAGGTTGAAATATGGCTTTATCTTGACCCATCTCTCTGGACTGTCACCCACAAAATTCTACTTTTCTATCACCAATTTTAAAAATCTTGGTCCACCTTTATTGGTAAAGGTCACTTAGTTTTTATACAGTTTTTGAACCAGACCAGTTTTCATGACTTCTACTTTTTTTCCCTTGCAGTGACATCACCCTTCCTCAGCAAGATCCTCAGGATTACTCTTGCCTGCTCCAGTCTCCTACTTGTCTGTATACCTCCTTTTCTCCCTGTACCTGATCTGTGCTGACCTGGAACTGAGGAACAATCTTCATCTGATACCACGAGACCCTTGGCTAGACTCTAACTCCTCTCTAAACAAAATCCATGGAAAATCACAACTATGTAAACAGAAATCAACACTGTAAATAACTCTCCAAAGCCAGTGGGAGCTGTCAACGTGATCAGTCCTTCAGCTAAATAATATTGTGGTTTTCTGGGTAGAGGTTAATGGATACAGAGCAGCAGAATTCAGCCTTATATTTTTTGGCAAGTTGGATTTGGACAAACATGAAGTCAAACAATTCCTGTACTGATATGGTGTCTCATTATGAAGAATTTCCTTTGTCAAATTTTTGTAAAGGTTGGAGATAAAAGGTCCATATTACTGAAGTGAGGTAAGGAAACTTTTAAACTTCAATTCACCTGCCTCCATCAATCTGAACATTAACTCTCTAGTGCAGTCTTGCGGTTTGGGCTCTCTGTGTATTTGTCAGAGAGTGAGAGGTAATTCCATGTTTAATGAGAGATATCACAATTTTGTTTCCTTTTGTACTTCCTTGCCATAAAGCAAGTGTCCATACTGACTTGAACAAAATTGAAGTGCTGTCATAGTGAAGTTTAATGAAAAAGCATTTCTGGATTTTGATGTCCTCTCAATGTCATTGTCATTCCATTGGAAGAGAAATTTATGTATGCCCATTGGACACATTTTTTTCTTAATGTCACATTTTCAAAATGGCATCTTTCACTGCTTTTTTCCCCACAATTTTTTTCTTTATTCCAATTAGTTCTAATAATGTACGGAAAAATACAGACAATTCTAGAAAACAAATAATTTGACCTTTCGGTTACCGTCATTAATATGCCTAAACGCTACATGTATATCTATCTATATATAGATAGATATTTCTATCTGTATCTATCCTTGATAATTGTTCAACAAAACTAGTTTTTATGATTACCTAAGTGAAAACAAATGTTAATAATGTCCCTGAAAATTCCTGGAAACTGGAAGAATTTTTTTATCCCCTTTAGGGCTGGTGATATAGTTATATGAGTTTATAAAATACTTTGTTAGGCCAGTTTACATTTTGAGACTCCCACTTTGTTGCCAAAAGTTATAAAAATAGTTCCCAGTGTAATGTCAATGATTTCATTCATAGCAGCAGTGCAAGAGAACACCCACAGCTCAGGAGGGCCACTTCATGCAAAATGAGGTCTTCGAAGAAAGTACATAGACTGACAGAGGATTTGTGTGCTTGGAGAGGTGGTGTGTGCTGGGTTGAGGAAAAGCTGCTCCACCCTGAATGTCAGCCGTGGTGAACATTTTATCCAAAGCTGCTTTTGCCAGAAAAAAATCAGTCAACCAGCCTGTTATGCTAGAAAAGAATCTCTGCTTCATATACAACCAAGGAGCTGTGTTCATATGAAACATTTTTCCACTCATCGATAATTTGTACGGCATGTGGCAGTATAGAATGTATATGTATGTCTGTGTATATTTATATTGTGTATATATATGCATTTCTTTTTCCCACACAGTGTATTAATTAGTAGATTGTGCTACATATTAGAAAAGATATATAACAATATCTGGAAAGCTGAATGACCTAAATGGGAATTTCTCCAAGCTTGTAAAAGCCCCTGGAGTTTAAATAATAAAAAGGAAATTCCGAATTCACCCCGAGTTAGGTACAGATTGTGGTTTCACTCGTATATCACTATCAATCATGTCATGAAGCATGTTTATGCAGAGAAGGCATGACTTGTTTGTGTCTCTTCAGTTGCTTTGTCTATTTACTGGGAGTATCACTAATGTTATGACATGAAATATGCTTAAAACAACAGAAATCACAAATCAGCGACTTTCTAGTTTCTTTTGACAAGCTATTGCGTGTTACCTCACTTTTTCACTGAAATCTGCATGCTTTGAGTTAGCTTAAAAAAAAACCCATTACTGCTCCTCTGGGTCAGCCAGGAAGCAAAAGTCTGTGTCCAGCTTTCCTGAGGGTACTTCTATTTATCTTAGAGTTTTAAAAATGTGTCCAAATAACCCCCTTCTTTACAGTACTCCTCAAAACATGCTCATCGAAACTTTGATTTAGATTTCAATTGCAAACTTAGTTTAAAGGCAAACTTAATGCTGGCAGAAAAGCGCAACCGCAAGTTTTCCACTGTTCATGAAAAACAGATTTTGTTTTCCTTAAAAGGCTGCACATGTACATATGGAAAAGGGTTCAGGACTTTTACAGGAAACAAGAACATAACCAAAACTTCAAAGGAGGCAGGACACCATGTGTCCTTGAGAGGTGTTTGTGCTCTGCCTTTAGTGGCACAGCCCGTTCTGGAGTGGGGCTGTGTGTTGCTTTCAAGGCCCCAGCATCCATCCTTGCAGTGAGCATGGACATAGTCATAGTACCTCATGGAGCAATACGGCATGCTGGAATAGGATTTATGGAGCAGCTCAGCTTATATTTTATCCTTGCTGCTTCCCAATATATTCAAACTTTACTTTTTTTTCTGTGAGCACACAGAGATTTGTCAGTCATTCACAGGACAGTAAATCTTTGGCTTTTGTAAGGCATGTCCTGCTCTCACCTCCACACCTGTCTCCTCGGAGGCCTCAGTGGACTCATGAAAGGACTTAATTGCATGTACTGCAGGTTGGACTTAGCATACATTGTAAAACCAGATGCTATAGAAATACTTAGTAGGGAACATATTTCCTAAATAAGCAGGCCCTCTGCTTACCTAACACTTTTGCCTTAGACAATAAGACTAATGCAGGTTTACCCACACACTTTAGAATGAACCATTTTGATGCTTGTCCCAAAGAAGAGTAGGAACAGCATGAAGGAAACAGAGGTGTTATCTGTAATATTCTCTCTTATATTATGTGCTCACAGGCAATATAGGGTGACTGAAACAGAAGGAAAAGAAATATCCAAAAGTAGGATGTGGTTGACATTAGTCATATTCAGCAATCCTGTGGAAGTTATTTTGCAGCTTGCAGTGGTCACAGTCTCAAGGGCAGATTACAGAAGAGGAGCAAGAAGGAGAAAGAAGGGGAGACACCACTAATGTAGCAAACACAGAGATGGAATGGGCCCAGACAAGCCAAACAGATTTTTTGTACCCTTCTGGTCATAGAGAAGAGATTTCTGTTACAACAGTAAGAGGAAAGCAGTAAATTATTAAATGATGGACTGAGACTGTGGAGCCTCACTCCTCCACTTACTCCCTTGATTAATGGTTTTGAAGTACTTAAAAAATCCCTGAAACACTGCCCCATATCTGTGTGCTCTAAAGAGCCTGGATATGCACCTGTGTAGCCTGTATATCCTGGCTGCTGCTGATTATCTCAAAATCTGTGCTGAGAATGAACATTAGATCTGTATATATAAAAGTGTGTAAGAATAACTCTTTTGTTCTAATTTATTATCAAAATATGCACAATAACAGGAGCAAACATAGGAAGCAGTGAGGACTGCCAGCAGATTCACACAGTGGGAGGACTTGCTTAGAAGTTGCTCATGCTGTTTCATAAATTATTTGCAAAACTTTGTGTACTATTTGTGCTGTATGCCGGCTGTAGTAGTGGTTGTTGGGGTTTGGGTTTTTTTCAAATTGATTTTACAGAGGCTGTGTTTCCATATGTATTTTTTTGATGACCATGCCTAGTTAAGCATTATCTTCCATCCCTCCGCCACGTCTTGCAGAACCTCAGAATAAAGTGTTTGTAGGGCCGTTTTTCTAAAACGGATTGAGATGATCCAGCTGAAGACGAAACAACTTTCCTTCCCAACTAAATACATTCTTCATTACAGTTCAAATTACAGTTCATTAACCAGCTCTGCTTATACAGCCCTGAGTGACGTGCAAAGAAGAAATGTGCTACACAGGCAAAACCAGCTCAAGCTGTCTAAGGCCATAAATGCATAGCGTAGCCCCAGGGTGGTTTCACCCCTTTTGCCTTGCCCAAAGCCATTTACTCCTTACTCCTCTGGTGCACTGGCACTGAAGGTAGGCAGATTGGGTGGCAAGAGGGCTCAGGAAGCTAGAAACCAGATGAAAAAAGTAATGGATTGTTCCTGATTCAGCTTTGCTGAGTTGTAACATATGTGCCAGGGTAGTCTCATTGTAGGACAGACTACATTTAAGACTTAGTGTTAGACTTTGACATCTATGGGTTTTCATACTCAAAAATTATACATCCATCACCTTCTCTCTCTCATTCTTGACTGAATAAAGCTATAAAATACTAATCCCCAAGTTGCAGGATTTATGCAGTTTTGAACCTGTCATAAATTATGCATAATGTATCCTGAAAGTCCCTACAGACTAGAAATGTTGCCTTATTTGACAAATGAAGTAATCTTGGTTTCAGGCTAAAAGAAGAGGATGTTAGAGGTGACAGAGTTATATAAATATTGTCTGTGGCCTCTTCCACACAGAAATGCAGAAATACTGAAAAAAAAATCTGACTGGACTTGCACATGTTCTTTAGTCAAGAAACTGAGTGGTTACTGTGTGTTATGAAACCAGAAACAGGATATTCATGGTGAATGAACATGGATAACTTTACTGGTATTAAAAAAAAATAAGAACAAAAGGGCAGCCTGTGTGGTTTCTTTTTCTAAGGAAAATTAATTCCCTGCACTTCCAGTATTTCCTAGTGTTCAGCCTGTCTCATGATTTAAAGCCCTTAAATGTTGTATTTGTTACAGTAACATTAAAATACTTTTTTCTTTCTCTCTTCAAATAAACCATGTATGTATTTCAACAGTTATTTTTCTGTCTCTTCTCACAATTGCAGTTCTTCAACATTTCCATACAGGCCATTTTTTTCAGATCAGTCTCTCTGCTTTTTTCTAAACTTTCTGCTATGCTTTCTGCAATTAATTTCATGTTTTATCTAATCTTCCACTCCCAATTTTGTTTTATCTCCAGTCTAACATCCTTTCTGCCTTGAGTAGGAAGAGTCCTCAACACGTCTTTTTCAGTCTGTACATCTGTTTATATATACATGGTGTTTTCTTGTAACAACTTGTGCTCAGCTTTGATAGTTGAATCATATCTCTCCTTATGCTTTTTTGAAGAATTCACACGGTCGTTGTTTTTTCCCAATACACATTTCGTGTGTCTGAGTCTTCTTTCCCAAGGTGCATTTACTCCAAAGTACATTTATTGAATTTCAGTTTAAATTTTCTGAGCATGTTGTCAATTCGTGAACAACATTTCAAATTCTGTCTCTGTTCTCTGGAATACTGGATTGCCTGTGTTTAGTTAGTTTCATGTTCTCGAATTCAGCACTTACCTCATTTTACAACCTCTGGAAATAACAAAAAAATATGAATAGTTTCATAAGACAACAGAATGGTGGTCTTCATTTAATGATTTTCTGCTTAGACGGTGTTATTCCACTCATAAAAAAATGATTAATTAGTCTGGAGACTTGTATTTTCATGAGGACTGATACATAAATGGAAAACATAAGCACATACTTCTCATGTAGTATCTTAATACTGACGTAGAAAAATGTTCTTTAAGGCCTGATGGGACAACACATTCATCTTTTGGTCCATGGCATGTCCAGTGACTTGTCAGCAGTGATCTTTCACATACAGTAGGAATGGCTTTAAGCCATATATTTTATTTGTTTGTTTTGGCCGTTAGAATACCATCTGCACATCAAAGACACTTTATCACTGTTTGAATTTTCCAAACTGAGATGTGTGGGTAGATATTTAGAGCCAAACCAAAAATGCTCCTGCTTCTAAAGACTGCATAACACAAAGTCTATTCCAGACATTATATACCTGGAAAAATGTAGGCATGACTACATGGTTTTAAGTTGTGTTTACTTTTGAGAATCTGATATGCAGGAATGTGATCTTCTCATATACCTCACGACAGCTCAACTTTGTTTAACACGTGATAGGATGTTTAACTCCATCAAAATGTATACCCAAAGCTCTTAATCAGTCAGGGCAGTGACGGAAAACATGTGTCATGGTTTTGCCAGCACAGCAGCAAGTACAAAAAAAAGTATTCTCATGGTCTCAGGAGAAACTTGTCATGGAGGCAAGGATGAATATAAATTGTAAAGACTGGTAACTTGAACAGAATAAGTTGTGTTCCTGAATGAGTTAGAGATGGTTCTGAGATGCTACAGAAATGGGTACCTGGAGGTGCCTGGATACTCCATGCCTTCCCCAGAAGACGGTGAATCCGATTGTCAGGTCGAGGTTCTGCTCTCCCTCTTGTTTCCCTTTCCTTATTCCACTGATATTTTCAGAAACAGCTAAGAACCATGTGTGATTTCCAATGGGATTTCAAACTATCATCACCTTTCCATTACAGGGACCTTTCTCCAGCTAAAATTCAAGCTATTGCAGGAAGTGGGGCCCTGTCTCACTCTTTCTCAGCTGTATTGTACTACAAGATGTGTGTAACATCTTCTTACCATCACCCTGCAAGCACAGACAGGCCTCGGTCTGCTCAGATTTCAGAAAGTCTGATCCATATTCTTGCAGATTTTTGCTCCCAAGTCTTACTCTCGTAAATCCAGGAAATTAATTTAAATGATTTTAAACATATTACTTTTTTGTTATTAAATACATGAAAAATAAGATGCATCTGTTCCCCAAAATGATTTTAGAGAAGAAAGCTGAAGTGGAAAAATCAAACCTTTACTTTTTGCAGACTGTTTTCATACATTTTCTTCTAATCCAAGTGAAAAAAAATGCACATAATAAGTCAAATATCACTTTGCTTAGAGAAGGAGACATGATTGGAAATGTTCTTTCCTTTTTGGAAATGGGAGGAAAAATTAAATAGGAGTTAATTAAAAAGCACAATTAAAAAGTTGCCTTAGTTAAAAAAATAATACTAGCCATTGTCTGTGGTAATTTTTTTTTAAATGGTACTGTTAGAAAAGCTTTGCTGTCTGTTAAATTCATTACAATGAAACAACTGTGACTCTTAAAACAACATTTTACAAATCTTTTACTTGAACACGGATGCACAGTACTGTTGTTCATTTCAGCAGTAAAACGTTTTCTCAGGTATGTTGATCAAGCAACAGTACAGAAAGCCATAATGTGGGGAAAACTTAGGGTAGGCATGTCTTCTGACATTTTTTAAACCTCAAAATTCCCCTTTAAGGAAATACAGGCATAGATGGTAACGGGCATCCTATAAGAATGAAATGATGTTGCTGAAACATAAGTCATTGTCTTAAAATAAAAAGTTACTGGTTACACTTTTCTTTTTTTCAGTTCTTTCAGTTGAAGCCAATTTTTACCACAACATTATTATTTAACTAAAGTAGAAAGAAAGAAAGGTCTGTTTCATGTCTGTAATGGGCTTAAATTGGCTTATGTGTCTGAAAAAATTTTGCGTCTTAAGTAGCTATGTACCCATATTTCTTAAATAAAGAAAAGGCAATCCATTAATTGAAGACACGTTTCACTAATACTGCATTTAACTCGAAATCTAGCTTATAATGAATGAAGGAAATAATTTTTCCTCTGCTCTTCAAACTTTACCCTGAAGCTGCAGCCAGGATATTTGCTTTCAGTCAGGAGTAAGCATTATCAGTTCAGCTGCAGCCCGTGACTTAAACTATATGCTGGTGACTTATGAAAAATGTAGAGTAGCAAGCAGATCACAGGTGAAAGCAAGGAATCTGACCTCATTAATGGATAATTACCCACACCTTCTGACAACAAGGGTTCAGGTTAAACTGAAGACAGGAAATCCCCAATGATTTAAGATTTATCAAATGGCAGATGGCTGAATTTGGAAAGCTCTAGATTTTAAAGCTTGAACTTATTGGTCATTATGTTGCCTTTCCCTAGCCTTAAAATTAAGAGCCAAACATGGTTAAGGGAAAAAGGGGTTTTTGCCTCGGTATTTATTCAAGGATCCTTGGGTGCACCACTTCGTCCAGGTGGAATGTGCAGAAATGCACACACTGAAATGTCCACACACCATAGATCACGTATACAATTACAGGCCCTGCAAATTAGCATATCTATCAAACATTCCCCAGTGAGAGGCTGGAATGAACCCCCCATTCCAAGGAACCTTCCCCCTGGATGGGCCTTTCTTAGTTTACAGGATGTGTTCTAGAGAGGACCTTGGTTTCTAGGGCTTTCTGGCCTCTAACTGCAAGGTCTCCAGGATGTCTGGTCTCCTGGTTTAACAGAATATTGGGTCTAAGCTAAATTACCAGATTTAGGGAATTACAAATATATGGACTAAAAGCACTGAGGAAACGTAAAGCTATATAAAAGGGTATATAGGAGGGGTATAAAAGAAAAGGCAAAAAATCATCATGGCATCAGTTAGCTTTAGCTTCCTAATGCCATCACTCCTTGGCAAACCACCCAGGTTAGTATTGAACTAAGGTATGTAACGATAATACAGTTTTGATTTGGTTTTGGTAATTACACAAGATTGTTCAAAAAAAAATAGTTGTATCAGGTAGTTGTGAGCTTATCCAACTTCAGTTGAGCATAAGGTTTAATTCGGCGAAGAATTAGCTCAATAACATACTATGCCACTGGAGTTTAAAACAGCAGACCTAGAAGAATGGTGCCATCTGAACTGATACAGCTAATGTTCTTAATTTTAGGGGAGCACTGAGCAAGGAGGAAATCTGGCAAAAAAATCTAACTGGACAGCTAACCTTGCCAAGAAGTATATCAGGAAAAAGGAGAGGATTTACAAGAAATGAGGTTATGAGTTTTTGAAGTCAGGATGTCATAGCAGAAATTGAGAAGTAAAAAAAGAAAATTGCCAATTAAACAAAACTGTTAAAATACAGTTCTGGAGGTCACCTTGCCATAAAAGTGATTGACCACTTCCCCTGACACAGTGAAGATGGTAGGTAGTAAACTGACTCATTAACAACAAAGATTACCTGAATATTTGACTCAATTTTCAAGGGAAAGTATAGCACTGACTGGGAGAAGACGATAACATTGGGGAGCCAAGAAAGAAAGCATGACAGGTGCGGTGAGTGATGGGAAAAAGGGCAGTACTGAAACCCACCACAGTCATCTCCCTGGGGAATGTTAGCTCCAGGAACTGCAGTATCGTATCAAATTTCAGTCTGGCTGCAGGTGCATATAGCAGATATAGGGAGAGGGAGCACCATATTAGATTTAAAAGCAGTAGTAATGCTTATAAATGGAAAAGGTAAGGAAGCGATCCAGGCAGTTGCATTTGCTCTCATGAGTTATTTTTTCTGAGCAGCATGAAAAGATTTAGGAAATATCTTGAAAGAGAGATTAATTAAAACATGAATGTTAAAGGGGAGTGTTGTAAAGAGCGATACAGATTTGCCAGATTTGTATGTGCCAGACTAATCTGGCGACTTTCTCTGATATAAAAGTTTATTTTCTAGGCAAGAAAATGTAATAGATTTTATCTGTCTGGATTTCTTCAACAGATTATATAGGGTGTTTCTTGAAAAATTACTAGTTAGGTGGAAATGATGTGGATAAGCACAGGAATTTTGAGGTAGGTGATGAGCTGGCTGAAGAGAAGATAACCACATAGCATTTTGAGATTTCAAGGCCACTTTCTTATGGCTCACCTTTCAGTGGTTCCATTGGCAAACAAATGTTAGAACACTTACATGCAAGGAGACATATTCCTTGTAAAAGAATTCATCGGGAGGATGTTGAAACTGCAATATCTGGAAAGAAGCCATGGCTAAAATGAAAGTTCAGATGCACAGAAACCAGTAACAAGAATTTCCTATGTGGGAGTTTGACACTTACCAGAGTACAGTAATGGGTTCAAATGTGCAATGATCCACGCAGCAACATGCATGACTTAGTCATGTATTGCATAAGATACGTGAAGCAGAGCATTAATGTCATGCACTGTGAAGCACTAAGAAGGTCACATTTCATGTCCTGTGCTCAGGTCTGGTTAATGTCTTTTAAAGTAAATGAGGTCAAATTACAATGGTTTAGCAAAGGGCCACTAGCATTACTGAAGGCATGGACAGCCTGTGCAGGGAGCAGACAAAAGAAACTTGGCTTACATGGGAGAATGAAAGCAGGAATGGGACGCAGTTGTTCTTCATACAAACTAAGGTGGGGTAGAACTGCATGAGTTGCATGAACCACGTCAAATGTAAGTGAGGATGGTCAGGCTGTGAATTAAGACAGGCTGGGTAACACAAGAGATTTTGCCTCCAGGAGGAGGAGGTTCTGTGACAGCCTTCTAACACAAATAAAAGGGGGCAACAACTATCTTGTTGCAAGGTGACACTTTACAGATTCCTGAAAGGTCCTGAGCAACACTGCTGTGTGTTGCTCCATGAGACTGAATTCAGCCTCAGTTCAGAGCATTTCCCCATGCCTTCTGACCCTGAAACTTCCTCAGATTTTGGTGCAGATTTACATTAATCTGCTGCATCAAAGTTTAAAAACCATTTCTGTAAACTGAAGTCATCCACCAGTGAGAAAATGGAATTTCTGTAATCCTTTCCAGCCTTTTGCTAAATCTTTTCCTGAATAATCATTTTCATATTTTTTTTCCTAAGGATCTTAAAAAAGTCAGTACTGGAACAGACCTGAAAATAATTAGGGAATTAGCAGAGTGTTATCTGAGGAGCTGCAAGCTTACACAAAACTATGAACATATTTATAAGTTAATGTTGGGTTTGGGAAGACATATTTTTGAATTTAGAATAAAAAAAAGACATGTGAGGAAAATGGTGCTTTTAAAAAAATACTTAGAAGACTCAGCTTCTGAACAGAAAAGGGGGCTAAAAATAATCATAGTTGCTTTTAAAAAAATACTTAGAAGACTCAGCTTCTGAACAGAAAAGGGGGCTAAAAATAATCACAGTTATTAGAGGACACTGGCACTGCTTCAATATTTTCTTTATAAAACAGTGTTTGAATAATCTTTGAAGAAACAGTATAAGGCATCGATCTATTTTAATTCTTTGTAGGAAAGATAGAAACATAATACTGCTTTTGAAATCTCACATTTAACTAACCCAGACAATCCTGCAAATACTGATGCCAATTCATGTTCACTTTCTATTTTCAAAATTGTTTTCTTCTTCCTCATTGGAATGAAATTATAAATTTTTAAAACTTTCCCCCAACATTTGCAGATCCAAGAATTTGCAGATCCAGTATGGGCATGTCCTGTGCAAAATATGTCTCTGAACTTTCAGTCTATGAGGTACTATGAATATTGTTTTCCTCAGTGCTAAAAAGAACATTATGGAAGTGAGGGAATTTTGACTTCAGTCTGTGGAAAAATGTTTGGTTTTGACATTTCAGCAACATTCATTAAAACACGAAACTCTCCATTTTTTTTAAAGATCCACAGATTATATCAAAATTTGTTGAATAAGCATTGGAGATCTGTAATCTGGCAAATAAACACCTGCTGAGGCATGTGGGACACGCGTGCTTGTCACACTCTGCTATTACCATGCTTCCCGTAGGGCTTTTGGCTTAGGTCAGCCCAAGTCACCCAGGTAGTCCAAAACTTGTGGTTTGAGAAACAGCATGGGTCTAGTGACTTTTCCTGTTTGGGGCAACCTTAACAATCCATTCAGTTGTGATTCCATACCAGTGGAGTAGTATCAATGCCAGGGTTTGCTGATTTTGCTCCGTTTACTGCTCTGGAAGTAGCAATTATAATTTTTTATTGCTCTGTCAGCTGAAAGGCCTTTACACTTGCAATGGAATAAAGTTCCAAGTCCTGTTTTCTGTAAGCAGGCAGAGTATCTTTTCCTCTGAATTCTGAGAAAACAAAGAATAAAATAAATTATTTAAATTGGCACCCAAGTACACAGCTGGAATCCCAGACATCCCAACTGCATAAGGTGCTGCAAATTAGAGGATGTTCACTAAGTCACTGTAAATTGCCCCATCCTTCTGACTACAGTGAAAGTATTCTAACTAATATTATCCCAGGATCTGGATAACTCAAAGCATGTCATACATACACGTTTATAAACTTAATACAAGTAGTAAATATTTAATTCTAAGCTTGAGAACATCTTATTTTGTTTCGTTGTCTTTCATTTGGCAGTGAATGAGACATAAATACAAGTAGTTGACTGATGGGTGCCTGTAGGATGCATTAGGTCTCTGCAAAGCTGATGTGATCAGTTGCTGGTTTTAAATAACATTCACTTTTCTAGTTTTACTTAGTTTCTTTTTATGTATAGTTTCTTGATTCATTGCAGTGTGAGTACACAAGCAGGCATGGACTAAAATGAATCACTTTTCTCTTTTAGGAGCTTTTGAACTCATATCAAGACTGCAATACCTGAAGAATTCTGTTTTGCTGGAAACTTTGTTCTGATAGCTCAGATGTGGCATGGAAAGCAACCTCTCTTAGGGTCTAAAGCTACAAACTGGTAAACACTCAACATTTGTTTATCCTGCATTTGAGACATACAGGAAAAATAAGTTATTTAGCTATTTCCCTCTTTTTGGATTGGAATTTTACTGCTTCTTTAAGCAACATTAATAAAGAAGATTTTGAGACATTTTCAAGCGCAAAAAAGCTATTTGGGAGCTGTGGCAAACTAATCTCAACTCTTTTCCAGGGTCTCTGTGCTAAAATCTCTGTCATCTGGTGATTTTCCAATTGCTTCAATGGGCCCAGAATCAACTTTTGCCTTACAGTTCACAGAACTGGGAAGATCTGAAATCCTAGTATGGCGAGCAAACTGGCAGAAATCTTAATTTAAACAACAGTTTCAATTCTTTTAACATGCAATGAAAAAAGTCAAAGATGTTTATTTTCATTTTTTCCCATGTTTAATATTAAATTGGGTAAAAATTTGCTGTGTGCTTTTCAGTCCAATAAGTTCTCAAAGTTGGGTGCTGTGTTGTGTTCACTTTCTGCTCCTTCTCTCAGGAAGTTGTCTCAGATTCTTTGAGGTTTTATGAGGGAGTTACAGCTCAGACTAATGAATGTTTGTAAGAAGTCAGCCGAGAGATTCAAGTGATAGAAAAATTGTTGACAGTCATGATGCTCTCTGTGAGAAGAAAGGCAATAAATCCACGTAGTTTCAACATGGCATCTGCTGATGGCGTTTTCATGAGGCAGCAATATTTTGTATAAAATGAAGCCCACAGGGGGCTGTATCCATGGTGTGCTACTGGAGTTCAGTTCTCACTGTCCATATAATCCAGGGGCTGGATTAAGAATAATCTGACAAAAAAACTCCCAAGCTTTTGTTTTTAACCTGGATCATTTTCCCAGGCTGAGTCACTGAGCAGCTGCATAGGCCATTGCAGCAATACAGAAGCAGCTGCAGGGCAGACATGAGTGAAGGAGGCGGAAGAGGAAGGAGGAACCTGGGAGCAATAAAGCAGGTACTGCTGTTTAGTGGAGGTGTTACTCAGGCTCTGGCTCTTAGGAAGGGAAAGGAATGTCTGCCTGGAAGGGCCTGGCAGGATACACTGCCACCTGACATGGCCCACAAAAGTGTGTTTCCACGATTCAGTCAGTAGTCTCCATGGACTGCACTGAGAGCTTGCCTATCTCCTCAGTGATGGACACCCTCTTCAGAACAACTGTAATGAATTTAAGAGGAGCTTGATTTTCATACCTAATGTTTAGAAAGCCAGACTTGCATCTATAACCTGAATCTAAGGGCAAAACCTCCCCTTTGACTTGTGGCCCTTCATTCTTGCAAATATTAGTGGGCTGGAGTTGTAAATATGGTATGGCAGGGATTAGTAAGTAAGGAAGGCTTGCTGGATATATAAATTTTGTAATTCTGGCCGCAGTTTCTTGATGCATTGTGTGGATGCTGGAAAAGTGTGCACCATTTGTACTCTGCTGCAAAAAAGATCAGAAAAGCAAAAGCTCAAAATGTCTAACAAAAGGAAGATGGACATTCACAGGCAGAGCTGTCTCTATACAGAATATCTCAAAATTGAAGGGACCTATAAGCATCACCAAGTCCTCTATTTCATCTTTCAACTTCAGCTCTCATATTTAGAAATTTTGATATTTTCCAGTGAGACTTGAAATATCTTCCAGCAGAAATCCGGTTTCAAGAAAATGTGATGCTTTGCCATATTGCAGTCAGCACTCAGTAAAAGAAGTTTGCTCCATACGCAGAGAGAAGGCTGTGAAGCCTAATTTGTGGTAGTGTCAATTACTTCATTCATTATCTTGAGTAAGGGGCAATAGTGACTAGCTTCAACACATGAAATTCAGACTAAACATAAAGAAAAGCTTTTCATTTCATGAGGGATGTAACATCTCTATTCTTGGAGATTTTCAGTAATTTATATAAAACTCTGACTGGCACGGTATTAGCTATAATTCCACTTTAAGCAGGAGGTTGGATTGTGTTGTGTCTAGAGATCTCTTCCAGGCAACGTTTCTATGGTCCTGCACTCTGTTACTTTACTTCCAACTGCCTGATTTCTCTGACAGTATCTGAACATCTTCTTCAGCACCTGCCATAATAATTGGTCTTAATATTTTTGGAGATCTTGACGTTACTGTAGTTGGCATGAATAAACACGACATTTGGGAAAACTTCTGTAAATTCCATCGTATTGAACAGCTCTCTACCAGTTTTGATCTACACATGAGCTTTTGAAATATAATTTGTACATGAAAATTTTTGTCCTGCCTTATTTCTGGCATACTGTGTATCTGAAATCCATGAGGTCTTCATCACGTTGAAGAACTGTAGTCTGTGGAAATGAATATGAGTGTTTTTAAAAAAATTCTGTCTGTAAAACCTCGCACCTTAAACACTTCAATGGTGTTTTTCTTTACCCATGAGCTTTTGAAATACTTTTTGAAATATTATTTGCACATTAAAATATTTGTACTTTGAAATCTACTGTGCAAATAGTTCCTTTCATAAAATCAAGAAAATAGAATGTTAAATATGTACAGGAATAGTTGCCAGATGGCCGGAGCAACAGTCTGGAGCTACTAAATGGAAAACATTCTTCTTTATTAGTTCAGGGCAAAAACGTATCTGTTAGGCACAGCCCTAATTCAGGTATTTAGCCATAAAACACCTCCAAGTTCCCCAAGAGATGGTCAGGAAATAACCTTTAATCCTATTGAGCTGAGACACGTCTGTGGTTAAGTTGAGAGAGCATGTGCCTTCCTCTCTTTCCTATTTCTGCAGTCTAAAGCACAGCACAGTTCCAGAGGGTGGGGAGGTAATATCTCGGTATATTTAGTCTCAAATTCTCTGACTTTCTCTTCTAATTTATGGCACCCTTATGTAAGGACAAGTTAGTAAAATTTTTCATTTATCCCTCTTTCTTCTTCTTTCTTGATTATTTTGTCCTGAACTTCCAATTGGCTACCTTGAAACTGTATCAAGAGAAAGCAATGACATAGAAATAATCATGGCATTATTGAATTAATGTACATTTCTTCTAGATCAATGTACATTTTATTTACATTAGCTTGTTGTCAACCATGCCAAGTCGTTATAAAATGTTCCAAACAGACCATGTGCCTTAGTAAAAAATTCAATATTCAGATAACCTCTTTAGATGGAGAAACTTAAAATACTTTTCAAAACCACAGATAATTTTTGTGGGGCACCATATATTAACACAGATCTTTTATAGCATGAGTCACTAAAGAAAAATAATCAAAAACTGCCCTGCCCCACTTGTTAACTACTGAGGACTGTTCATGCACTGTGTAATGCTTTATTGAAGGGAATGTCACAAGTAACTGAGGCAGCACAAGTTTAACGATACAATTGATTATTTATATATGGTTACTTTGCAGTGAGATGGTAAAAAATTACCACACAAGTTAATTTTAAGTTGTAATATTGCTTTGAGCAAATCAGCATTGCAGATGATTCAGTTGTCTTCTGAAATCAGCAGCTCATAAACTCCTCCAAAATGTCTATTTTGAAATTAGAGATTAGCCTGCCTTCTCTGAAGGTTCATCTAATTTCTTTCTCTTAAGAAGAGCATTATTACTTTTCCCCTCTCTATTTTTCAGAGCTGCCTCCTAGCCATCCGGACCCTGCACTACTGCAAAGACAGATTCTGCCTTTGCTACTCTTCAGTAGGTTTTATCATCTGTAAAGTTAACTCTAGATGTATAACTGTTTTGCAGTAGGTATGTATTTATTAAAGGACTGAAATCAAATTGAACCAATCTGCTCTGAAAATGAAGATGCAAATGAAGACGTGGTTGCAATTTGTGCTAGCTTTAATCAAATAGCCCCAGGAAAAAATATAACAGTTCAGGTTTCAGCATAGACTAACATCCCAACGGACTTGGACTGACTGCAAAAATCACTGGCAACAGGCTATATTCATGCATGCTTGTAGGAACCTGGGCAGTATGGAGTTAATGCGTTGCTTTGCCTCAAACACCAATGGCCAGTCAAGAAGGCAAGTTAAAAAAAGATGTGGGTGGAAAGGGGGGCTGTATAAGAGGTATGGCAGCACCTTTTCAGGGCCAGCTTCCCTGTTCCAGTTCATGGTGACTGCACAACATAAAGGACAGTGCAAGTGCAGAAGTGGGGTCAAGAAGTGGGCATGAACTGTACACTGAAAGTCAGTCCAGTAGAGGGGGATCGGCACCACCAAAAGACCCTCAAAGCCCCCTGGCCCATTTACAGAAAGGTCCAGAAGAACAGACTGTTCATGCTCACTCATTTGCGTGAAGAGCACGAAATCCAATCCCAGGACAAGGAAAACTTGTACCCAGGACCCTGGACACCCCATCAACAGGATCGATGCTGGACCCAGGACTGGTGATCTTCTTTCCCCTCCTGTCTGATCTCTCTTTCACACTCTGCTTCTTGCCTCCATTCTTTTATTCTTTTATTTCTCTTACTATTAGAAGATAAAAGCAAACCATGCCAAGTGTGTAGTTTCTTGATAAAAACCCTTTTGGAACTCTTTTGGCTTTTGTCTTTTTTTTGACCATGGGTATCTATGCATCTCGGATGCTCTGTTCCATGTAGGAATGGGATGCAACATTTTTACTGGTTTCATAGTCAGAATGCCCTATCATCATTTTCTTGCAGGAACATCCTTAACCTTAGAGTAGTAATGTTTTTATAAACTTAGAGAAATACTGCTAGTGAGTAGATGATGATATTTGCATACATGCAACATTTCTGCCAAGTCATTTCCATAGAAGCTTCTCACAGTACTGGATGAGCCCAGTGATTGGAGCACAGGTTGAAGAAAAAGGAAAACAATTCTACAAATCTCTTTATTTCTACTTTGTGATGGGCCACTTAAATCAACTGATGAATACAAGCTGGTGTATGAAAACTTGTTAATCAATTATCATTGATAAGCACTTTACCTGCTAATTGCCACTTTTGAGGGTTACTTTGCTGATTTACCTTCCTCCTTTGGAGCTTCCAGCCATCTGAAACTTCTTCACACACCTCAGGTGAAGGTTTCTGCCCCAACACTTAGAAGACAGAGACATAAACAGCTCATTTACGGGCATGGTCTGAGAGAGGCAGGAATGGATGTAAATGTAAACCTTCTTCAGGCATTTCTAAAAAGAGAATTCTCTTCAGCAGGAGAAGGAAATCTCTTTTCCTTTTTGGCAATTCAGTTCCACTTCCCTCTCCAGATGTTTATGTCCCTTGGGCTGAATATTGAATTGACAATTTGTCTGAACTCAGAGTTAGCAGAAAAAAAAAAAAACAACAAAATTAATTTGAGAGAAAGAAAAATAAATGTTTGATTGGTCTTACAATGAAAAATAGATAGCCTTCCTCTGAAATGTTGTGACTGAGTATTCTTTACAGTGGTTGTTCTCCAGAGTTTAGTACCTTTGCACATTTATCTAATTACAGTACCAAATCCTGCTAATTTCTAACCCTGGATGAAATGAAGTATTTAATTATCATCTTAGAAATCAGAGATTTACATCTTCTGAGGTTGGCTATACTATGGCAGCAGTAGTACAAAAGGAATAACTTATGCATTTAATATTCAATTAAAACAGTGCTGTATTAATTTTTTTATAAGGCTGCTAAGTAAAAAGAACCAGGGTCATGCATTTAGAATACATCTATCTAATTCATGCCATATTCATTACTTTCACAATACAGGTTTACTTACAGGGATTACTAATTCATTAGTAAAATAGAAATAGAGAAATACAAATGGAAATAGACAAATACTCCAAAATAGGAAATCCTTACAAAGTTTCAATACAGGCAGTTGTCAACACTGACACTAAAAAGATTTTCTGTTGGCTTTTTCAGATATTCAAACAAGAGGAAAAGCCATCGAGGACAAATAAATGAAATGAGAAAAACTAGAACACTGGCATCACAACAAAGGCCATTAGCAGCCACAGATGGCACAGGGAGGTGAAAAAGGCTGGTGTAGAATTGCAATATCACTTCTGTATAAACTGAGTCCCAGAGCTGAGTGATCTGCTCTGTGATTACACTCAAAAGGAACAGGAAGTCAGAAGGTGGTTTCACAATCCAGCTTAAAGTACATTCCCTGACAGTGACTTCATCTCATACAACAGGCTGTCATGGTCCCTGTGGACCACAACTCTAGCCCTTGGCTGTTTTCTCATGTCTCTGATGCTTTTGTCATCAGCAAGTCTTGCACTCAAGGATGTACCAAGTCAAAGGGTGTCAAAAAGGAAGAATATGAGAAGCAGCAGCTTGTGTGCTACTGGTACAGCTGGGAGAGTAGCAGGGTCCCCAGCCTTTTAGAGGTGGGCATGGACAGAAAGTCTGTTACGATACCCATATAAGTTCCAGGGGGTTTAGAACAATGGCAAACTCAAATGCATTAAAGAAACCTCCTGGCTCATCCAGGCATGAGTTTTTAAACTGTATTATTAGCATATTTATCTCTTAACTTTTGCTTTTAGGACACAAGGTTCAGAAAATAGAAGAAGAAAACTAATCTGTTTTGGTCTGCCTGTTGTGCTAAAGAAAGACCAGGCAGGTCTTTCTTACTTCCGTGAAATGGATTCCATGATCTCTGCAGATAGCCTGCTACAGGGCTTTGCTCCCCTGAGAATTACGAAGTCATTTCCTAAATCCAGTCCTGTGGACTGCCAGTAGAACTGGTTGTCATCCTTACAGTACCATTACTGTGTCTTCCTTTTCTCCCTTCTCTTCCAGCTGCCCCCTAGTTTGTGCTTCTCTCCACAACGAACAAACCTAGTTCCTTCTCAGTTTTCTCATACTTTGTTTGCTTTTTAAAAACCAATTAACCAGTAATTTTCCTGCATGTCTTATTACTCCATCCCTTTTAATGAATCTCAGAATCTGGCCTTTTTTAAAATAGGAGAATCATATTTGTTACTCATTTTTTTAAATGTTAGTAACCTTCTGCATCCTAGTCTGCCACTCTTCTGCCTAGTCATGTACCTAATTCCTTCAATGTGTTTTCCAGCCTCTCAGTTTAGTGTAACCCACCAACTTTACAGAAATATTTTTTTCTTTTCCTAGTATTTCAGGAAGCTATTAACCAAACCCAGTATATGTATTTATGGGATCCTAATAGAAATGTATCAAGCACTTCAGGAAAAATCATGGCTAATATCATTGAGAATCACTTCTCAAACCTATGTACACCTTGTGATGATTTCCTCTATTCCACATTTCCTTGGCTTGCATATGGAAATTTCACCACAGCAGTGACAAAAGACTTATAGAAACTTAAAGCCAAACAATACCATGTGTTGGCTTTCCTTTACCATCCACCATGAGAGAGAGGAGAATTATTTCAGTGGCTGAAAAGCATAACGACAAATACGGGAGCACAATGTAATAATGTATATGACACTCTTCATGTTGTGTTTTGCCCTGTCATTAGAGGTCTGGGGATGGCTGTAGTCCACATTTCTTAGACATATGGTTTTATTTAACTATGGTAAACCAGCAATTTCAGCTGGAGGACATTTCTTCCTAATGGAGTAGCCTAATGCTATTGCCTAGGCTGCAGGAGAAGACTTTATCTGGTTAATCCTTGTCATGAATGGGAGGCTGCCTGTGATATTATGCAATTTTGTCCAACAAACCTTCTGCAAATGAAATCATAAAAGGGTTTCCATGCCATGAGTGCAGAACTAGGCAAAAAATCACTGTGCAGATTATATTAAGAAGAAATGAGTAATGACTGAGGGCTGTACTAGAGCATGGGAAGGCAGCATTGTTTCACAGTTGCAGCTAAGAAATAGTGAGCCTCTGAAGCATTTGAAACTGCAGTAAATTTTAAACTAGAAGTTAATTAAAAAAACCCTGTCATTATCATAGATAATCTTCTGTTTTCTTAGTGTCTACATTATCTACATAATCCTCTCTTGGAAGTAATCAGGATTTACTGAAAGTGCTTCACACCAAAACTGGGATTTTGGGGCAGCAATTTTTATTATTTTATATGAAATTTTCACTGAAATAGTTGTTCTGTACAAATTTCTATTGTTGTATTGTTTATGAGCCAAACAGTTTTCATTTTACTATGTGTTTTCCTGCTTCCTCATCTGTCTGCCTAAGTGTTACAGCATCTCTACTATTCTCTTCAAGAGAAAGGAAAGGGAAGACAGGTAATAAACCCAAAGTCAGCAAAAAGGAGGTCATAAACATTAAAATATTTTAAAATTAATCTAAATAGGATCACACTAATGTGTGAACATCTGCTACTTGTTCCAGAATTACACTCATATACAGTGGTGTATGACAAGATGAAAATTTGGAGAAATTTTTACAGCATAAATCATAATAATTCCAGAAAATGCTATTCAGTGGCTATGACTCCAAAGACAATACAAATACAATGTCAGATATCATTATCATTATGGAAAGAGACATAATGTTTTACAGCAGTTTGAAATGGAGCATGAAATGGAAACCAGGTACAGAGCAAGTGCCCCAGGCTTTTAATTCTCTTCTCCTGCATCCTTTGCCTGAGAGCAGGGAGGCAACTCCCCAGGGGTATGTGTTGAAGTGACAGCCTCTTAACCATTTTCTGAAGGGCAAGCAAGCCAGCCCTTCTGAACATACTCCAAAGACTCCAAAGATTGCTAGGATTTTTGGACAGTCAAAGTTGCAGCTATCATGTTGTGTCATTTTCCAGATACTTTCCACCTAACTTGTGTCCACCAACAGCAGGGTGCCTTGGCACACTCCAAATCCCCNTATCATGTTGTGTCATTTTCCAGAGTACTTTCCACCTAACTTGTGTCCGCCTTGGCACACTCCAAATCCCTGTGCATGCTTGGCTGCATCTCTGGGTGCTTTGGACATACCTGCATGGTGTGCAAGGTTGTGTCTGGGCAAACATACCCTGCCTCGGATCAGAGGGGTGCCACAGCCTGACAGGCCAGCTGGGTTGAAGTGAGACATTGGCACAGATCAGCTTAATCTGCACAGAATCTGGCCTGTATCCAAATATCCAAAATTGTGGAACCAACAGGCCATTTTTTAATCCCACTAGACATAGTTTGAAATATCTCTATAAATAGTATTTGATAAGCAAACACACTGCTGTTATACGTAAGACTGATCAAACCATAACACTTCAAGATGACTCAGTGTCCAAGGCCACGAGCTATTCCATATTTCTGCTTAGTATAAGCTGTCTGTCCAAGGGTTCCACCCACTTGCTGTAGTCACGGTGAAATCATTCTTCATTTATTCTTAATAATCTTGTTCAGAATATTCTCCTGGAATGTAGTTCCTCAAACATGAACAGTGTAAGTCTTCAATAATTCTATCTTTCTTAAGAAGTTTATTTTTTTAATTTAAAAAATATTACTGCTATAAGACTACTAGGAACAAATTTCTAGTGAAAATTAAGTTGAACATTTCTTAGCCTTCCTTTATTAGGTATAAGTTTAAATTCCAGACTCCTTCTGATTTCCCACTGGTATGTTGTCCCCAAAGCAATGCAAGTCTTCCAAAAGAAAACAAATAAATCATAACTTAACCCAAGTACAGCCTGCAATCTGGTTTTGCTTTGCACAGCAAATACTGTGTTTCATTTAATTTTTCTGCCTTTTATATATTCTGGTAGTTTATTTGTCTTTAACTGTAACCACATTTTAGTCTGATGTTTCATATATATATTTTTTACAGAAAATAACTATCAACAAAGACACCATTAAATATTCAGAGCTTTTTTGTTTCTTTCTGCAATTGTTTTTGACTTTGGAATCAAATTCTACAAGGCCCATTAGAAATGCTCCATATTGTTTCAATACCCTACTTTTCCTTATATCCTACACAGTTACAGGTCACTGCTTGTTGTTGCTGTTGTTTTTACTAGATACCGTTTCAGATGCAGTCATCTTTCTGCTCCATGAGGCCTGGAATGGTGATCTTTCTGATTCTAAAACTATCTGTATGCAGAGATGGACCTTTTTTTGGATGCACTTATACAAGTAATAATTTCAAACCTCTAAATGTTCAAGTACTGTCCAGAAGGGAATAGTCACACTATAAACGTTTGACATAATTTGAATTTTGTATCAGGATCCTGCTTCTCTCCCATTCTGCTCTGGTGTTGCTGCAGTTAAGCAATAGCAGCTGTTTGTGACATGTAATTATCTAATGTTATTATTTATTAAATGCTGTTAAAGTTCAGAGATCACATTAGCCTACAAATTGTGACATATATCTAAGGAAGTGGAATGTGCTTCCTGGAAATTTTATTTTCTGGAAATCATTAAAGCTTCCATAAATTTGTAAAGCTAATAACATTCTGGGGTGTTGTGAGGTGACCTGACACCTCCTAGAGGCTGGATAATGTAGTGAAAGAAGCAAGGTGACAAAATGTTGGCAGGGAAACTGAGGGTGCTTGGCCCTGGCATTTCTGCCTTACAAAATTCAATTACAATGCTGGTCATAAAGCTCGGGAAAACTACCTACAATGAGTACAGCAACTGCTTTTGAGGGCATGGCATGGGGGGTGGAAGATAGCATACTTCTGTGTTTTAATGTACAAGGAAGAGAAGCTGCTTGGCTCCTTGGCTATCTAAGTTCTTCTGTTGCAGTGAAGTGAGGTAGGCTGCCAAAGAATGGGAAAGCAAAAAGGGCACATTCCAACCACTGAATTCAACACCAGTAAAAGGGGAATCCCTGTGACTGGGTATGAGAAAACCACGTGAGATTAATGAAATTAGCATGATATCTGAATTTTGTATATAAAAGAAACGTGGTCTAATGCACTTAATTTTAGAAGTTCATTATGGGTGTAGTTTGTACATATGAATATTCTACTACTAGCTTGGGATTTATGGAGTGGATTGCCAGACCCTTTTCAGTTTATACATTAACACACTGGACTGAGCCCAAGTGCTCTGTCTGAGTTGAAGCCCAGTGCCTTAAGAGAACACTCGTCAGCTTTCTGGCAGGCGCAGCCCTGGCCTTGCACTGCAGTGCTTCCAGGGGTCACCACTGCAGGGCAAATCCCACAAATACACAAACCCATGCTTACTTTTCTAAACAGAGGTCTTAAGCACAAGGGCCGAGTATTCTGTGTAATGACTCATGATTTATTCCCCCCTGCTCCTTTTTGCTGAAAACTTAGTATTTTGCAACAAAGGCCTGAGGAGCTGCTGTGCTCAGTGAGTATCAGGAGGAGCTGTGTAGATCAGCACTGCGTTCAACTGGGAAGGGAAGACTTTCTGCAGTCACTCCTTTATTTTGTCCAGGCTATGCTGAATATGTGTCAAATATGTAGAGAGTGAACTAGGACCTGTGTGCAGGACCTAGCACAGTGGGGCGTACACCCATCAACTGGCTCAATGTATTTTCTTTTGCCTGTTCTCTTTCCGGCACCCTGTGTACTTTACTCTAACGTGGTAAAGCCTCAAAAGGACAGGTGCAGGGTACCTCACTCTAGCAGAGAAAGTCTCATAATAGCTTCTGATATAAACCTCTGCAGACTGAGGTGAAATCCAGGTCTTTTCTTTCCTCAGTGAGGACAGTTGCTAGGTAAGACATGGCTGCCACCATCATAGTCTTCCTTGCCTCCTTCTACAGTTTTTAAAAGAAGAAATGTCACTATTCCACCTTAATATGTTTTAGCCAAAACACATTCATAATTATCAGACCCAGCAGATCAGATCTGTCAGTCAGCTTAAGCAGATGAACATGTGGATTTCAAATGAGTGATACGATAGGTGTCAGTTACTGAGCTCTGAAGTGTTTCTGGGACTATGAAGCCAGATACCCAGGGATCTTCAAGGCAAAAGAATAAATTACCCACAGAACCTGCATATTTTTAGCTGTAGGTGGTCTGACCATTGAAATGGCATTTTCTCAATCACATTTTAGGATTTATGAAGTTAAATTCCATTTAAGTGTCATATTAAATGCATAAGCCTCTTCCTGGATTTTAGCCAGCCTCCAGGCTAGGAAGTTATTTAGCCTAGTGGTTTAATGGGTATCTTACTGTGTGAACGTTATCAGCATGTTGTAAAGCAGAATAAGTAAGCCAATTTCTCTCAGTTTCACAGAAAAGTTTCCTTAACCTCCTGAAGCCCTGTAACATTTACATTGGTGTAACTTGCAACTTTCCCTGGGAGTTAATTTCCTTTTGCAGGTTAATTTATAGCATTTCTTTGATAAATGGTAAGAGAAGAGCTAATTACTGTATGCTTTAGATGTATATTCACACTTAACAAAAATGTTAATAGGTCATGGTTTGAGACTGTGAGAAAGTTATAATGGGGAGAGAAGAGGTAGCTTGTTAATGTCCAAAGCCAGTCCCGCCATGCCCTGTTTGCACGGCTCTGATGAATGCGTACGTCAGTGATGTGCTGGGTACAAACTGTTACCTCTCGGACCTTCCTTTCAGTGCTGCACTCCAAGGAATGGGAGCCCTGAGCACAGCTGTGTAAAGAAACGGCGTGGAAGTTATTTCATTTCTGAGAAAGCACAGACCTCTCCTCTATGCAGTGGCCTGTCTAAAGGTTCTTCTGGGAGGAATGTCAGCTGAAAAGTCTCCTGACCTCATTCTTATATGGAGTTGCAATTAGAACATCTGAAGCTTGCTATAGCGTAGGTGAAAGAGACCAAAGCTGAAGAAGGAGATTCCCTGTTGGTGAATTTTTAAATATGACTGAGGGTGATAAAAGGAAGGAAAAGTGTGAAAAACTTGTTGTTTCACTAGCCTGCTGCTTTTCTAGACCTGCTGAAGATTAGCAGTGCCTTTATCTGACAAAAATACAACATGAATGCTTTTATAATCTATAAAGTTGTGCAGTGGTTTGCAGTGGACTGGCAATCCTGGTAAGCTCACACAGGTGTGACACCTCGAGACACCTGAGCTCTCTCTAAATGTAATCCTGGTAAGCTCACACAGGTGTGACACCTCGAGACACCTGAGCTCTCTCTAAATGTACGTTTTTATTTTCTGAAATTGTCAACGTAAGACACCCAGATTAAACAGGAGCAACTTTCCTTCACAGTAGGAAACTTTCTCTTCTCCAGGCTCAACAGTCCCAGCTCTCGCAGCCTTTCTTCAGAGGAGAGATGTTTGAGTCCCTTCATCATCTTCACGGCTCTTCACTGGACTGTCTCCAGTATATCCATGTCTCTTTTATCCTGAGGAGGCCAGCACTGAACCCAGTTTTTCAGATTTGTCCCACTTGTTCCAGTGAGAGAAGGTTCACCTTCCTTGACCTGGTGGTGATGCCAATTGTTAAGTAAAAGCTGCAGTTGCCAGGGTATTTTGGAAGGAATTCAGTGTGATGTGTCACATTGATTCAGATGTGTTGGGTCTTTTGGGTGTTTCAAAGGAACATGTCATCTCTGTATCACAGCACAGTCAGCTGTGGGACAATTATCTTGCCAGGACTGAGGCATCTTTTGATCAACTCAGAATTTCACATGCTGGGGGAATAGTCAATTTGTGAGGCAAAATATTACTGTGCAGTTTCACAGTCTCCAATACTTAGCAGGAACTTAAGGTGGAGGTAGGAATGATAACACTGGATAAAGGGATCTAGTTTCTGTTCCAGCATCATTTTCCACAAGTGAACACTTATATAAAAGCTGGTTGTTGATCAGGAGTTCAGTGATACAGGTAAAGTGTGAGCCAGCACAGAGATTTCTGAGTTATACTGCTAGAAAAGTATATTTCCTTTTTTTTTTTCCTATATTTTAAGTTCCTTTACCTTCAGAAAAGGCTAGCAGGTAATGCCAGTAATGCAAATGTTGTTCATTACACTGTCATTAATTCATTCTTTTTTGCTGCTGTTTGGAAAAGGGTAAATGCTGTTTTCATCACTCTTTAAATCAGAAAGGATTGGATTTCCTTGCTACTAGTACATAGGAAATGTGATAATATTTGTAAAATTATTACCTTATGAAAGGTTAGAATATTTTTTAAGTTTGTACCTTTGATTTTTTCAATCTAGACATAAATGTTGTCTTTGCCAACTCTGTAAAGAATCTCTGAAACCTGTAATGCTGTGATGAGGTCAATGTGCTTAAAATGTATTTACACAGCTTTGTGTCCAGAGATTTGCTCATTCTGTAGGTGAAGTGTCAATTAGACTATGATGGGACCACCAATGAATTCTTGAGTGAGTTACTGAGCGACTAAAGTACATAAAACTGTACTTGCATAGGGCAACATAACTTGATTTTTTTTCCAATAACTATTGAATAAACAATCATTTTAATATAATTTTATAGCACTCAGATCTTCTATCAGTTTGTGTAATTGGGTGTCTTCTCACATGGTATTATGAAAATGCAGTCACAGCTCTCCGAATTATTAACTTCTGGCTAACAAGCTGTGCTGAAATTTTTGGAAGGAAGGAATGCATATAAAACACATAGCTTCTTGTTTTCTTTGTCAAATGAAAAATTAGAAAGAGCAAGTCAAGGTTTTTCAAAAAATATCTGATAAGAAAACACTTCATTATTTTTAGATGTAACTTAATCACATTTCAGCCCATTTAATCAATTTTGTTCTGAAATTTCAGTTTGAAACACCCACTGAAAGATCCAAAAATGCTGAGATAAATATTTCTTCCATTTTTAATCAAAATTATTCTGTGACCCTTATATGGATTAACAAAATAAAATAACAAATTTTGGTATAATATATTTGTTATTCTTCTGAATACATTTTCCCTCTTCCATTAAACATCATTTTATCTTCATTAATTTTGGTCCTTTGAAGTGTTAAGACCAAATCAGTAATGTACAGATTAGCTGCTCTAACTACAAACACATGGAGATAAGAGATCACAATGTTCCTGAAGAATCCTAAATAGCAGCAGGACAAATGACTCATGATGCTTTCTATATCTCAACACACTCTTGTGTGGAACTAATGAGAAAGAACTGTTGCCCTGAGCAATACAATGGATCACCTGAGATTTCTGGTTCTTTTTTTTAGAAGGCAACCAATTTTTCTCAAAATAGTTTTTGAATCTGTATTACCTTCTGTGCTTTCTTTATAATCACTACAGTTTCAGTTAAGAAAATTTAGCTTGATGGGACTCACATGAACTAGAATCCAAATCAGTAGTGAAGAAATTCAGGTTACATATTGATCTCTTTTCCTTCTTTCATTTTCTTCAACAGCCTGAGCTGGGAGCGTATCACTTAAATTTTATTTTATAAGGTGGACATTGGCTTTTAAAACATTTCCCTCCTCTTTAGCTGGCAAATTGTCAAGTGATTTGAAAAATATAGGTACCCAAACCTGGACAAATTTCTGTGGTAGTCAGTGCCGCAATGCCTGAAAGTCTGGTTCCTGACTCTGGGATGAGAAGTTATGGCACTGGACCCTACAGGAGGAGAAAGGATCTGTCTGGACCAGGGGGGCTCAGACTGATTTTCTGTTTACCTCACTGAGAGGCATGGGGTTTTAATCTTTGTTTTAAACTGGACACGTGTGCTGGGTGAGCAAGCGAGCAAGCTCCTCACTCTGGAAGACATTGCTAATCCCAGTGGTGGTACCTCCACAGTTACATGGCCCCATGGGAGAAGGCAGCTGCCCACTGGAGGCTGGAGAGAGGGCTCTGTTGATGTTCACACCTGCTGTTTTACTCACCAGGTCCTCTCGCTCTGCAAGTGCCGCAGCTGAAATCTCTTCCTTGAACTGGAGAAACTCCAGGCTCTTTGTGTGATTTATGGGATTATGTGAAGCTATAAATTTTCTGCTACAGCTAAATGCAACAACGATACTGTTTGTATAACAATTTGCGTCAGCTTTGCTGGACCACATCTGTGTCGATGCTGAATTGCTGAAGGACTGAGTAATGGCTGTACAGAGAGCATGACTGAAATAACACCAGGCTCCCTGGCCACCAAAGGGAACTGCCCCAGTTTCCCCTGGTTCCCAGGGAATTACCAGAATTAGTATAAACAAGGCCACGAGAGCGTCAGTTAACCTCAAACCAAGTGACATCCTCTGAAAAAACTGAAATAAACCCCCTGAGGTTTAGCTGGCAGAAATGTCCACCAGCAATGTCCAGCTGACCTTTCTGTGTGGAAGAACAATTCTCTTCACAGGATGGAATATATCCATCGCCATCAGCGAATGGACCAGAATGCCAGAGAAACATAAAGAGCTCATTCTCTTTCTCCAGTAGCAAAATTAAACTGAAAATTCTTCAGCACTTTTAAGATTTCAGTTTTACTTCCTCACTTCTGAATTTTGGATTGGTGCCAAAAGAGGCGATACTTGATGTAAGGTGCTCTATTTAGCTTTTTCACAGCTGAGAATAAAACTGCCAGAAAACGTGTAAGAAATAGACTTTGTGAAATTTACAACCTACTTCTGTAAACTAATAGACATTTGGATAAATACAACATTTGGAAGAGCTTTAGTTTTAGGGTAAAATCTTTGGTCTGTACAAGGGATGTGTAAGATCTAATGAGCGCATGCTAAGAGTAGCCTTTGACATAATCAGCGTATTTTCATATGGTCGACAAACTGCCCATTTAATACCTAATTGCAAAAACAAATCACTAAGTCTGAGACTGAATCAGTGCAGATTATTTCAAAGACACGTCAATAAAAACTTTTCCTACACAAAACACCATCCCAGGGTTTTTTGTATGCTATGTATGGTACATAGGCCAATTGTTTTAGGAACATTTAGAGAACTTAGAAGAGACTCGTGACAATGAGTTTTTTTAATGTTTCCCTTTCCTTGTATCCATAAAGTCTATTACCTAGAAGAAAACCATGTGGTTTTAACCTGAATTCTAATTGACCATTCTCTCAGTTATGGTTTTCTTTGTTATTTACATGTGCTGAAAGATTGCTTCCTCCAGAACTTTTCCAGGATTGCAGTCCTTTTCTAGGATCATACTGAACTCTACCCAATCAATAGGACTGAAAATTCATGTTTTCTGTTTGCTCCCTTTTAAGAAACACTTCTCTAAATGTTCCTGTACTTTCTCCAAAAGATTCTTCAAGGTAATCTCTTTTTGTTCTGAGATTAGGTCAGTTTCTGTTATCTCCTAGAATGGAATTCCTCAGATCCAACCAATTAAAAGCCATTTAATTCTCCAAGTATTTTTTTCATTCTACTCTATAGAAAGACCTTTGCTCCTTGTCAGTGGAGTTAAGTTTGATAGCAACTGGTCTGATTTACCTGGGGAGCACTGTTGTAAGGGATTACAGAAAGCATCAAGTTGGTTGGCAGTTTACTCTTTCCCTGCCGAACAACACTTCCAATGGTCTTTTCGCTGCTTAAGAACCCAGTAATTATATCCTGGTACTCTCATGGTGTTAGTCTCATTTCGGTTTTTGCCTTGACTTTTCTGATACCCACTCTACATGGCTGGCTTGGTTTTTCTTTCTTGTTAGCACTTTCATCTTTTTTCCACTCTTTGTGTCTTTGCTTTCTGTGCCGAAGGGGACTGAAGTGTCTATATGCAAGTCAAATTACTTTCTTACTGCATTTCCTGTTCTTTCCAGATTAGGTGTAATTTGTCCTTGTGTTGATCTCTTTATTTCCCTCTATGGAAGTGCCAGCTCTTTTAGGTAATGTTTCACATTTTCATATTTCATTTAACAATACTGCAACTGTCACTATCCAAATGATGGGAGCAAAGACATCACTCTGCAGTTATTAGACCTTCAGATCTTCAGACCTTCAGCTTCAGCCCATGTGTTTCTATTGTGGATTTTTGACCACAGTAAATGGGAATTGTCATTGCTTACTTTGAGAAAAGAATAGAAACACAAGGGGTAAACAAAATTATTGATAAGCATTTTCAGAGCTAAAATTAAAATCCTAAACAGTGAAGGATTTATTGGCATGAAATAATAGATGGCAACAAACAGGGAAGGTGCTTTTAAATACAATTATTGGACAAAACCCCAAAATAACATGTCTCAGTAAGCAATTTTTATGACTTAGGGAGCCATGAAACCCAAAGCAGGCAGAACAAATGTAACAAAACATTAAATTGCACTGTTATTATCTATCATAGTATATGTGCACTGTGTATTTAAGCCAGCAAATACACACACACAGAGGAAACCAAAAACTGCTGAAAACTGCCAGATTTGGCTTTTCAAGAAGCCTAAAGATGATGATGAAAGTATGTGAAGAAATGAGAGCTTTTAACAAGACCCAGATGGTGTTTCAAGGCCAGCTAAAAGTACCCATCACATTGCATAAAAGAAGCAAGGACTTTTGACAAAGATGTGAGCAGATGTTTTGTGTCACTTATCCTAGTAGTTAGAAATGTAGAGGCAAGGAAAACGTACTGTGAATGTATGACCTATGAGTCCTGGTGCCTGTGGCCTTCTCCCATATATTTTTTCTCTGAATGGTCATAAAATCATACCATCATAGAATGGCGTGGGTTGGGAGGGACCCTAAAAGTTATCTACTTACAACCCTTCTGCCGTGGACAGGAACAGCTACCAGTCCATGTTTTCTAACACTTTGGGATTTTTTTATTAGTAGTAACTGTAGTATTAGCGATACTATTAATCCTGTGATTTTTTAAAGAAATACTAATTTTGTTGTTAAATATTTATAGTTTAAGAAAAGGAAGACGTATAAGACAAAAGAACTGATTATCATAATAAAAAAAAAACACTTAAAAGGCATGATCTGACAAAACAGGAAAAATAGCTTGGGTTTTTTTATAAACATGATAAAAACTTTCTTGGATGAGGGTAAACACAAGTCTTTTTCCACATAATTATATGTGGCATATGCTCTCTTAGTATGAAGACCTCACATATTTTGAATGGTTCATCATTTCCTTTAAATAAGAAGGCAAGCAGTGTCTTTTACACTTTTTCTCTTTAATGAGATAGGAAAATGCACAAACCATAGTCATTTTTTTTCCACATACAATATGTATTTAAAGTTGCTCTTGTATCAGTGACCTCAAAGCATATTTTTAGGCTTAAAAAAATTATTATTATTATTACACTCAAGATTATACTCTTTACCAGAAACAACAGAAAAAATGCTTCTTTTTTATTATTTAATTATGTGTATAGGCTTTATTATGTGTTGGCTATCTTTCTTCATATAATTTGAAATTATAAGCACTCTCACAAATATTTTTACATTTTTACAGCTAGTTAAAAATTGCAACTGCCTAAATGTTTTGACAGTGAAGTCTAAATACCAAAGATTAATTCTAACACTGAATACCTTAAAAGACTTTAATGAAGATAGCCAAATACTGTGCACGCTATGCATCAGGCTTATGTTCATTACAGTGACTCTTCCTTTTTTGGGTGAAGAACACTCACACAGGCCGAGTGAAACAAAGCAAATTCCCAATTTAGAAACATGAAATATCCCCTGGGTAACTCAAGTGTTTTTGTACTTACTGAAAAGGAGATTGAATTCACTATAGAGAGCTTCACTCTTGCATAGATTTACACATGGTAGAAAGCCTTATTGACAGAAGTTAAAGTGCCAGAGACTTTCCTGTGGTCCAGGGTGTGTGTCTCTGCAGGCAGAGAATGCTCAGGGTGATTACACCAGCAGCTGCACTCCCACCAGCTTGTGGAAATTGAACATTTTGGGGAATTGTTATGTGAACCAGTCTGCAAACCACTCAGAACTGATATTTCGGCCAGCACCATTTCAGTGCATTTTCAGCTGAGACAGCTCATGCACTGAGTCTCAACTAACTACTAACAAAAAATATAATGATAAGAGAATTCTAAAAATATTAGATTGAGCTGGGTAGAAGGAACAGAAATCTTTCCCAAGTGAAGCTTGGGGAAGGAGGTGCAGCTTTAGCAATGGTACTTATATCCCACAATATAACCTGCCATGAAGTATGGGTTCAGAGCCATAGTTTCTACTTCCTTTGCTTTTGTTGCAGTATTAAAAATCTATCCTGACAAAAAAACCCAACCCAAACCACACCAAAAAACCAAGAAGTAAACTAGGGTAAAGTATTACGCCAGAGTTTTCTCTCATTATGTTGGAACATTCCTTGCATATGAAGACTGTAGTGGATCTGTTTGGTCTTTTTACTGAGTCTGGCTGACTACATTATGGTGTGCCTGAAAGTATCCCTGTAATCAAGTGAACATCATGTCAGCTCTTCTGCTGAGGACTCACAGAATTCACCTAACTTCAGATCAGGCTCTGGTTACCTAACTTCTTTAGCTGTGTTTCGCCCCTGAGACACTTCCTTTCCTGATTTTGCGGGTAGAGATGAATTTTAAGTGTGTGGGTGGAATCTTTGGTCTTCAAGACTTGTTTCCTTGCTTGTCCACACTGGCTTACCAAATTCAGCACATACTGCTCTTGTGCACGTGTACTTGAGTGTTCTATTGGAAAACCCTAGCTGGTGAGATGATGGTTTCCATAACTGTCACAAATCTGCCCCCAGTTCTGCAAAGAGAAAGCTCTCCAAGGTTCTCCAGTTCAGGCATATGTATGGTGCTCTCCAAAGCAAAGCATTTCTTAATTTTATCAGCAGAAATAAGGTCTATTATAAGTGAAAAGTGCTAAAAAATAGCTGGACAAATATCTATTGTGTTGAAAGTTGTAATAGAGAAGAATGTTTAACCAGGCAGGTCTCCACAGGGAGGTCTTATTTGCCTTGCGTGAATGCTTGAACAGACTTGTAGCTGCTCTTTTATCAAGGGTGAGCACCTCTGTTTTCTCAGCCTGTAGCTTTCTAACTCTGCTGATAACTGGTATCTATGCATGAGTGAATCTGCTTCGGGGACATCATGCCATAAGGACAGTGGATGTATCCATGCTGTCCAGAGCCAGCTTCCTGTACAAGTGGATTCGCTCATCTACACAGTGCATGAATCCAAGCCTTCTCTCAACCCTGCAATTCTTTGGTCTGTGCCTGTCCAGAGTGTCAGAAATAACGTGAAACCTGCGCTGCAACCTGGCAGAACAGCATGTCATGAAATTCCCATAGACAGGTTGCATCCAGTATTTACAAATTGGTAAATTTCTGTGTGTGTCCTCTGATGTTAATATTGTGTGTTCACTTTAACTTCTTAAAAACAGTATTTAAAACTTGGAAGTGATGTACTGCCAAACTGCTACGGATATCTGATGTGACAAAAAGGATGATGGAGTTAGGTGGAAAAATAGTTCTATGAGTGAATTAGCTGAGCCTGTTTCAGGGTGCTCTGGAATGCCATTATCCAAAATAGACTCCTTCTTTCTTAGATGCAACATCAGTAAACCAGATTCCCCAAGTACACTTCTGTTTCAGTCAGTCATTCCCTTGAAAAAAACCCTGACCATGCGTAATTTACATCCAGCTGTGTTTTAACTAACAGCATCTTAGACCAGGTGTTCCATTTTTCACACTGGTATTTGGAGGCCAGTAACTTCTGCAGCTTCATCCAGGTGATAGTCATAACTGCAGAGATGCCTTTCCCTGGATACTGAGGTACCAAGAACCATAATCTGTCTATTTACTGTAGAGCAGATGACAGACTAGGTACCTACCTTAGTTTCAAAGTCCAAGAGGAGAGTGATGTAGATCCATATCACCCACACTTCAGGACCATCCACTCACAGCTCCCTTTGTTGTACTCAGCAAATGCTGGAAGCAAGACCATCTCGTGTACCAAGCCACTGACACCATGTGTTTAAAAGTTTTATCCAGATGCAGAGTCACCACTCCTCCTTGTTAGGTAATTTAATAAGTTATGGGTGGAGAGACAGTACCAAAAGAAAGGAAAAAGTTTATGATGTAATCCTGCCTCCAGTAAAATTGACAAAACTCCCACTGGTGTCTGTAGGGGTAGGACGTCTCCTCCCGTATTATACTCACCTAATGTCTGTGATGAAACAGCTGTTAAAATCTGTGTCCCAGTGATATATTTTGCATATTTCAAATTAATCTTATAATGTGTCCATTACATCTGGTACTGGATCAGTTAATGAATATTCAATTTCAGCCCCAATGAAAGACTTGTATAGCTGAAAGATTGTTGCAGGTATAGCCATTGCCCAAAAAACTCCTTTATTTTTCCTGTAGATTGTTGAAAAGACTAGGAGAATAAAAAGCAATAGTGGTATCAGTGAAGGAAATCTAAATAATTGAATTGCAGAAGTAAAAGTTTACCACATTAAATAGTGCAGAGAAATGAACATAGGGATGTATCTAACTAGGGAAGAGGCTTGTTAACTTGATTGCAATGTTCTTGTGTGACCTGAGAGTACTTCTAAAGTGCAGAGCTTGTGCATGACCTGCCATCATCCTCAGGTTCAGGTGAGCCTGGGTCATGCAAGGATTTCCTCTCCACACTGCGGTTTCCCTGAGGGGAAGACATGGTGACCAGAGTGGAGAGTGAAGCCAGACTGGCTTCTAATAGTGCCTCATCACCCATGAATGAATAAAAGAGAGTCCAGGAACGGAGATACAAGAAGCCTGGTTTGTATCTTCAACTTTCATTACTACTTATGTGGTAATTGTTCACTGCAAAAATATTTTTAATAGCATTCACACAGAAACCACAAAGAGTTAGATCATAACCTCACAATTTGATTATATGGCACTGTGGAATTTTGGACAAGGAAAAAACAACTTATCCAAAAGAGCTGTTCATCACTTGGTGTAGGATCTTAGTGCTGAAGGTATCAGTGTAGAGCATTTTAATGATTAAAGTGATTTAATGATTAAAACAGGATTTACCGTTGTACTACTCTTTGAGCAGAAGGAGGACAGTCCATGATTAATGGCATGGTTGGGTACGTTAGTATTTCTAAGCCACAGGCTCATAGGTGACTCTGGTTGCTTATATAAAATTTACAGGAGCTTTTTTTTTCACATAGCAGTTCAGAGTGGCTGGTTGCTGTACTAAGATAATTTGAATTGTACTATATAACTGGGCTTCAAATGCTGACATTTCCAGTTGAGTACCCAGTTAAAAATGTGCAAAACTCTACATGTGGTAAAATCACAGTGACTGTGTACATGGTGTATCCGGACAGATGAGGCAGGCACATTCTGAAATTCCCACTGAACAAAGTGAAGATGCACATATAGCTTATTTTCTGTCTATGATCAGCTAATACAGCCTGGTTTTCTCTTGTTATTTCAGTTATCTGTGCTCCTACTCACAGGTAATTCTGACTGTGAAACCATAAGCCTAGGGGCTTTCTGAACTTTGAAACTCAGGATCTGGATGCCAAGAGCTAAATGAATTGAAATTTTTTCCGGATTCATGGGCACAGCCCTGGCATCATGGCTGCCGATGGATGAACACTTTCAGACCAGTAAGATTTTCAATGATTAAACTGAAAAGCATGCTGAATTTTATAATCATCTGCTGCCACTCTCCTACTGACATAACTTTACTTGATTAATGGGAAGTGTCATCAATTACACAAAACAGTTTTTCATTGCGTGGTGTTGAAAAAGTAATTTGATTTTGGGACAAGGAGGAAAATACATAGGGACATTTCCAGTTCATTAGGAATTATTCACAAATGCAACAGAGTCTCTAAAAAATTTTTGGAGCTCTAGTTGTCCTTACTGGAGTATGGGTTTGGACCAGATGACCTCCAAAGGTCCCTTCCAACATTAAACATTCTGTGGTTCTGTGATTTCATGAACCACACATCCTGAACTTACATGGCATCACATGATGGCAAAAAAAGAAAAAAGTGGCAGACCTATGAGACCATCCACAAACTAAATCAAAGTCAGTAGTTTGTTCAAAACCAAAATAGTTATTCAGTTGCACAGATGTTTCAGGAAAATATGAGTGAGTTGATTATTGTCACATTAACAGGGATGTTCATCCTTCGTATAGCTAAAGCAGTTGTCGTTTCTGCTGAAGGACCACTTGGTGGAATATGTCTGCCTTATTTGATGGCAGGTAAGACAGAAAGGGGAACAAAATATAGGAAAGTGGCTCTGAGGAGAGTATGAGAGAATGACTGTGGCAAGGTACCACTCATCTGCGTAAAGCATTATGGACTGTAATAGTGGGGAACAATCCAGGCTTGGCAAGTAGAGTGATAACATAATCTAATAAGACTTTTCCATCTGTAATGTCTCTGATCTCTAGCTGGAGAAATAATAAATACACATTTGATACGCAGCTGTCTTGTTCCAGGTTCTCTTCTGTTTGAATTGTGGCACGACATATCCCTGGCTCATGTTTTTAGAGTCCTTTGTGAGGACTGGAGGTGGAGGAGACTACACATTCAGGTATTGTCCCAAAAGAGTTGGGGTTTTTTTTACACACATGAAGATCCATTATCTTGGCAACGCTCCTGGGGCTTCTGCAGGCTTGTACAGGAGGTGAGGGTCTTGCAGTGGTTATCTGCAGTGTTACTGAGGTCTTAGACTATGGGAAAAGCCAGATTTTTTGTTTTCCCAAAGACAACCTCATCCATATCCAATTTCATATGAGAATTCAAAATAAAAACCCCGAAACAACAGCAATATACTTCTTATTTTAAAAAAGCTCTCTGCCAGGACTTCTCTTTAAAAATTGTATTTACTGTATTTCCTGTCTCTGTCCAGCTGGGATCCAGAAATGAGTTATCCTTCTGCCCTCTCTGGAAAGAACAGACTTTCCCAGTTTTGTCTCAACTGCTTTTTTTCTAGAGATGGGACAAGAGGGCTCAGCAGTCTCTTCACCACTCCATCTCTATCTTCAAAAGCCATCTGGACCTTGTAATCGTGGTCTTCATAGAAGACAGAAACAAGTCCTACTAGGTCCTAGGTGGACCTAGGTGTCTGTAGAAAGATGAATGTGGGATCCGGATTTACTACGGACTGTGGTGACAGTGACAGGTAGGGACATGAACTTTAGGTGATTGCAGGGACACTGATGACCTGAAGAGGTCATTTTCTCTACAGTCAACAAGCTGAAGACACTGGGGTAAATTTCTGCAAATCATACCCCGAATCACTCTTGTCTGTGCCCCTGAAAACACCCCTGCCTCTTGCCAGTGCTTTTTGCACTGATGCATTTTTCTCAATTAGCAGACGTGCTGTTTTAATTCTGTTTAGCATTACAATCACATCACATGGCTTCAATGTGCTCCTGACTCAGGCCACATGTCGAGTTGGTGAGAAGTACAGTTGTTCCATGTGAGAAATACAGCTGTTGGAAAAGCTGTTAAGTATTTCACTAAGAAAAACATTAAAATACAATTGGACTAGCAATTAGAGGTATAAATGCCTGTGATCCAGGAACCCAGACAGGATTAAAACAGCCCTAAAATGTATCAGCAGGAGTTATTCTGAAATGAATTAATGTAAAGCAGGTATGCAGAAACCAGCGGTCCTCCTATCTTAAACACCCAACAGGCAGCATCTTCCATTTCTTAGTGGTATATCCCTCAACAAGTTTGCAGATGACACAAAGCTGAGCAGTGCAGTTGACACAACAGGATGGAATGTCATCCAGGGCAACTTGGACAAACTTGAGAGGTGGGCCCGTGAGAACCTCATGAGGTTTAACAAGTCTAAGTGCAAGGGCAGCACCTGCATCAGGCACTAGGTGGTAAAAGAAGCTGAGGACAAAGTGCTGGTAGTGTGGATGAAAGCTGCACGTGCCACTGGATCTAAATACACAAGCAAAGTCTCTAGTTATGTTTTTACTTAGTAGAGTAGATGAAAAATAAACTTAAAAGGCAAGAAATCAGAGCAGACAGGAGATGCATCAGTTCAGAAAGTGAAGCAAGAACACAACGTAACACATGAGCCTTGATGAACATTGTGATCCAAAGTGTAAGTGCTATTGCCATTCCTCTGACTTGCACATTCTATCATAGAGGTTACTTTTGTTTAGCAAGAAAGAAATCCATAAAAGAAAGCTTGATCTCTGTGATATGTAAAAGATGCTAGTTAAAACAGCAAGAAAAGAAGCATTTTAATCTAATGCAAGGTTAGGAATAAATTAGTATGGCTGTAAAGGAGACTGAAAAGTCTCCTGAAGAGAAAGTGCTTCTACTTTCAGTCTATACCATGCTTGGCTCCTAATGATATATTGTCATCCTGATTCTAATTACTTGTACTATGCGGAATTTTTCTCTTCCCCATGTAGAATTTATAGCTAATTTCCCTCTTTTGTGCCAGCTGTTAAATATAAATCCCATATAGCACTGATTCTTTTAATTAGTCTTGGTTAAAAACAATTAATATACCAAAGCAATTTTTTTTCCATATGTTAGAAGAAGATTAATGTTATACTGAAAAACAACCCTTGGGAATATTGACAGGCTTGCATTTTCTTGAGATGCTATAAAAACCATACCTTTGGAGAAAGGGGACACAAAGGAGAAGGTGAACCTTTGAAATCTTCACCCTTGGGGTTTATGCTGAAGACAAGTGGAGGCAAATCTTGCTTTAATAATTGAACATAAAGCCCTGTGCCACTATAAATCTTAGAAAATCCCACATGATCCAATTATACATCTTATGCTATCACTGTGAATTCTGCAGCTCAGTACTCAAAAGAATCAGTTCTTCTTTCATTTGAGTTATGCTTAGGCTTTGGTGCCCCTATTTAGAGCCTCCCTCTGGGATTGGTGTTTATCAGTTCTGAGCTTTAGACAGTAAAAGAATTAATCACAATACAATTGATCTGTCAGGAATACTGCCTCCACCCACTATTTTATTAGAATATTCTGTGGACAAAAAGTGGAATTCTTTAGTTTAGTATTGCTAGTCTACGTCTTTTGAGAGATGAACGACGTGAAAAGACATACTAGGTTTACATTGGAGAGGGTCACTTGCTTAGCATATCTTCAGTTGTCAAAATGGAAATGACAAAAAAAATCCTTCCTGACATTTTTTTTCAAATTTCACACAATTGTCTTTATAAAGGAATCAAAATATTGATTTTATTTTATTTAGATCATCTAGTTCAATCCCCATACTTAATGATCTTGTAGATTATTTATGTGCACTTACTCTGGCAAAACTGACAGGTTTGGGAACACTGACAGTTAAAAATTCTTCTGCATTAGTTTTCATACAGGATATCAAAGGAAGCAGAAGAAATGCCTTGAGAATTCCATCACCAACTCAACTGGACATTCCTGTTTATAAATACCTGAGAGACTATAAGGAAACACAAAATAAGTAAGTGGGTGCTCTATTACTAATGAGAATTCCGACTTGGTAGTATACTAACCCCCTGTTTAATTACATTACATTAATTTAAATTACTCTGAGGTGAAGGGAAATAAATAGCAGGGCAGGAGAAATTGTGAGTTCTCCAAACTTGTTCTTTGGTAAAAGACTGTCTGTATTGAATCAGAAATGGCTGAGCATATGAAAAGCAAACAAAAGAACATCTTGCTTTTCTTTCTACATTGGGTTGCAGAAAGATTCTTGTTACGGTATCTAGAAAAAGCCACTCCACCAAAAGAAATGTCACTTCATTGCAGCTGGGCAGATATCTATTGTGGTCTAAGACTGACTGAGAGGGATGATGTATCAGGGAAACAAGTTTTCATGGAGGACTGCCCTTTATATACTGTTGTATTTAACTTGTATTGTATTATGTATTATTATTATATTATATATTACATATTATTAATAAATTCTGTTGAAGGGTGAAGTACAGAAATGTATTTTAGTGAATACTGGATGCTTTAAAAAGCTATCAAAGCAGAAAACATACCAAAGTTATGGTTTGTCACAAATTTATTCCTAATTGAAAAGGTAAAATTGTCCTACCACAAGATAGGTTCTAATCAATGTTTTTGCTACCTTCTACTTTCTTCCCATTTTCTGTCCATTCTTTATCTGTCATTACCACTCCATTTTCTTCCTTATCTCCTAATCTTTTTTGAGAAGAGAACACAGACACATTCTTCAACTAAAATAATTCCTGTCATTTAAAGTCTTACTTGACTGATAGCTCATGGTAGCACAGCAGTGAAGGAAGAAGTTTAAGCACAATGATTTAATGACAATCAAATGTCCCAGGGAAAGGTGACAGCTTCAGTTCACCTTCTAGATAGTCCTAAGAGCTCTGATGCTGACCTAAAAGTCATCTTGCCAGGGTTAAAAGCTGTCCTTCCACTAA
This sequence comes from Gymnorhina tibicen, assembly GCA_013399875.1. NCBI lineage: Eukaryota > Metazoa > Chordata > Aves > Passeriformes > Artamidae > Gymnorhina > Gymnorhina tibicen. The sequence goes on along the minus strand of VXAZ01004547.1, from coordinate 7,538 downwards.
AGCACTATCATAGTAGATACTGAGGTTACCTTAGTGACGTCTGATGGCCCAGTAAGGCTGCACAATTTAGCAATCCCGTTCTCAGATAGCTGTACTCTTCTAGGAGCAGTGTCAGGGTATGTCATTAGGGAATTAGGGTAATTTTTTAATTGTTTAAGGAGAGTGATGCAGTTTAAGTCCATTAGCACATGCTAAGTAAGAAATGGAAGCATCAATTTGCTTCTGTGAAAGTGTATTTTGCAATTACAAGTTAGACTAAAACTCTTAAGAATATTTAGAATTTGCTTTACTGTTCAAAAATATTTACAAAGGAAAACAAGCACAGTTCAGCCAAATTCTTTATTGAGTATTTGTTTCAAAACAGAAGTAGAAAAGCATGTTAGACAATGCCTCTGAAACTTTGGTCTGCAAAATTAAGGAACTTTGAATATGTTTTTTCTACTCCATTAATAATCGTCTTTCACCTTTTTTGGATAAAGGCAGAAAACTTTTATGAGTACAAAACTAGAGTTATAAAATTGACATAATTTACAGAAAACTCCACATTAGTACCAGACATTAGCGAAGCATGTTTTGATACAAAAGCTTTCAGACCCGGCCTCGTTTTTGTAAGACCCTTTTCCATGCTGAGTTAACTGTTTGCATGCATTTTATTTATCCCTTTTATAATCCACTTTAATAATCAAAAGACACATTTAGGGAAAAGTGGGGAAACACTTAAGAATCCCAGTATATGTATTGTTATAAGATTCCTTTAGTGGGAATGATTTTACTTATAAATAAAGAAGTCAACATGATCTCGAATACATTGCAAGAAGCTCGTGATGTTTGCACTTTTTTCTTTTTTCAAGAGCTTCCATTAGCCAAGTTACTAGGAAGTATTTGGATAGGCAATGTAGGACAAAAGAAAAAGATACATTTAATATAAGGCATATTTGTTTTCTTAGAAAAGGTAACATTACTGGTATCATTACAAATTTAAACACGTGATGAATTTTGACTTATAAAAAGTATACAATACTACTGAACCAAAAGTGCTATGTTAACGTCTTGTATTTCTTTAGATTACTATAAATGTCACCTGAGGTGATTCTTTTTTTTTTCTAGAAATCATCTAATTTCATTTATATTTCTTATTTAGTGGAAATAATAATAATAATAAAAAAATACACTCTGTGTTGTTCCCTGCTCATTTTTAATCCAATCCTGCAAGCACTAACTAGCCAGCATAAGAACGAATCCTGGTTCTACAGAAGTTTTTGGGCTTCCAGCATCCCACTTTGCATAGTGCTTGCTATCAAGAGCAGTAAAAGCACCTCTGATGGACTACTCCTAGTAAGCACTGTGCTGGCAGTGAGTATCTGCAGGTTCACATCTTTTTGTGGATTCATGGTTCAGTTTATGTTATGTCATCAAAACAACGTCATTTTCTAATGATCTCATTAAAAAAACCCAAAAAACCCAAAAACCAGTTCCTCTGAAAGACCATGTTAATTTTTAATTCTGTGAATTCTGTCTTGGCAAGCATTTAGGAATGATCCAGTCTTGTCCTCCTTCTTGCTGCTCCCCCTGCAAAACATGGAAAATGAACTTTATTACCTATAATTATATATAGCATAGTAACACTACATACTGTATTTACTTGTGAAACAGATGTGAAAAGGAAAGATGAAGCCTGGTGCTGAACATTCCTCTCTTGTGCTGGCAGCTGTGAAATTAAACTGATCTTTCAGCTTCTTTGTTAATCAAAATAACATAGATTCTGAGAGTTATAAGTCCTGTGGTGGAGAATCCCAGAGTGCCATTTTCCCATTGTTAAGACTCCAAAGTCAGATTTCACTTTGATGGCTTTATTCTCATCTGAAGGACTCTTTGGCTAAAGCACATAATCTAGGTTATTTTCAGATAGCAGAAAAAAACAATTAGCAATTCCACATATTTTAAGCTTTTTTTTAAAGTAGAAATACAACTTTTTCCTTTTGAAGTCTGTATTTTTACGAGCTTTTTTTTCCCTCCTTATTCTTAAGATAACTGAGAATAATATCTGGTATTTGTTATATGTTTAAATGTATGTTTTGCTTTTACCTTGTGTCCTCCTGGTTGGTTGTGCTCTCCGTACAGGTGCTTCTAGAAAACAGAAATGTTGCAGTTAGAAGTTATTTGCTGAAGCCTTTGAATTAAAACTCATTAGAAATATTGGAAACTCATTGATGACTTCTGAAATTTGTTCTTTAAATTTTCCAGTAAATTAAGAATTTTGTTCCAGTAGCATGTTGGCTTGATCACCTGAAACATGAATGCTTATGAACACAATTCCCACATTTCTCTCATGTGCAGTCATCCATTAAATCTTAGTAACATTTCAAAAGTATTTTTGCATTTCTTATCTGCACTGATCTTCTACAGACAGTTACATGATGTAGGCAGGTGTCAGGGAATTTTGTCCATGCTCTTCATTCATCAAACACTGTGTGACACTGTCAGTGAGGTAAAAGCTCAGGTTAAGGCACAGGACTCAGTAGCAGCTTTCGGCAGAGGATATCCAGGTCTGTTGTATTGCCATTACTTCAGGAATTATTAATAAGTGAAGTCCTTGAAACCATTACAAGATGTTGGCTACATTTCCAGCTGTGTTTGGGACTTGATTTGTAAGTGCATTGTGAGTCCACAGTGTGATTCCACATTAAGAGTTCAGTTAATTTTCTCAGGCTTCTGCTTTAAAAGGTGGAGCAGAGCAAGGGCTATTGAATAGGTACTACCCCCATTCAGTGAAACTATTTCTCATTGAACCCTGAGACTTTTTTTTTAAACCAGATGTCTCCTAACTGGGAGACAAAACACGTCACAAGCATAAAAAATAATCCTTCTGTTACTGTCACAGAAATGTTACTGCAGTAATTTAAAGAAGTATTACTTCTTTACAACCATGAAGTATTTGTGTATTCACTTAACAAGCTGCAGCCAGTTCTCTTTTCATCCTGAGGTACAGGGTAAATCAATGCATAACCCTGAGATACAGGCTTGAGCTCATTCCAGCTGAGGCTGAACACTGGGTATCTGCACCATGGCAGAAAATTTCAAGCTCTGCGCTGCCCTGACAAGGACAGAATATGGTCCATCCAAAGTATGCTTTCCACACTTAGATGCTGTCTGTACAATTATGCTTTCAGATAAGCCTCATGTTTGAAGATCACACCCATCTGTCATTTTCAGGCAACAGGAGACTCCCCAGCATGCCTTGTGCTATTCAGCACCGAAGCTGTACAAACACTATGTATCAACCTTCACTATTTGCCACAGACTTCAAAATTAAAAAGGTAGAAACACATTTATTTCATTTCATTCTCCAAAAGCCATAATATTTTTTCCTATTCATTTAGTTCAAAGGCTGACAGAATAACCTATTCTGCATTATCAGAATTAGAATTACAATTAGGAAAAGACATAAATACAAAAGAAACCATAAGCAAATTACTTCCTAACTTTGAATGAAGATCCTTAAACAAAGATTGTTAAACCTGAAGAACAAATTGCTGGTATAAAGGCAGATTGAATTCTATTTGGCTCCTTTTGGACATTTATTCCATTCTGGTTTTTCAAATCCAAGAGCTTCCCTCATTTAACAACAAGACAAAGGTAGAGAAATACCAAAACCCTGTGAAATGTTTACTCAACCCCAGAGGTTATATTCCCTCACCCCACCCACTCCTTCACAAAGCTGAGAAATCCTCATGGCAACAGATCACATTTACACTGACAAGAAATAAGTCAAATTAAAATCAACTCACGTGGTCTTCTTCTTTATGTGCTGCTTAAAGAAAAGTCAATTCTTTATGGTGCGTTTTCCTTCAAATGTTTTACCTAAGCTTTGTGGTTGGGTATTTCCTCTTGTCTACTATGCTTGCCAAATCTGTTAATTACTTTTAGCCACAAGATAAGCCTCAACATTTTCCTCTGCAACATCAGCCAAAGAATTATTTTCCAAAACAATTACAAAATTCTTCTTGCAAAAATGCTGGCTTCAGACCCAGTAATTTTTATGAATAGATACTATAAAACCCCACCTGGAATGATCACTTTAGACAAAGCAGGTCTTAGTGATACTGAATTTTTGACAAACTAACCTTCCAGATGAACTTTCTTGATTTCTCTCTCGATAATCTGTGGCTCTCCCTCAATTACTTTAGTAACCTTGGTGTACTCAGTTCCGGCTATGATGAGCATTAAAAACAAATGAGTTAAATCTGGCATAGCATTTTTCCATATGCAAGGAGCTTCCGGTGGAAACAATGTCATTTTTGGGCGTAGGTGTTGCAGGATACCATGCTATTCATGCCATAAGGGATGTTATTTCTAGGGATGAGTCATTCATTGCAACCTCAGTTTAAAGTTTTGTTTCAGCAAAGACTGCTAAATGTTTTAAGCAGTGCTGGATATCCTATGAGTAGAATATGAAAGCCCATATGAAATCATTCCTTTATTTAGACAGTGATAATACATTTTTTCGTGACTGCACTCAAATTTAAATGGTTAGGAAATTCTCAGTAAAGAATTATTTTATGTAGACAAGGAGGCCATAAAGCATTATCACCATTATCACCAACAACCCTAAAGCAGCATGTGTATCTGCTTTTATTGGCTAAATGTCTAGGAAGGTATTACCACTGCAGCCAAGGGTAGCTGACTGGATAAATCATGGAAAAGACAGAGAAAAATCAAATTAAAGCAAAAGACAAATCTGCCTATTCGGTCCATTCTGTAAAGCAGGATGGTTATGCAAACTAACATATAATAGCAAGGAAAATAACAAGAATTCAAGAGATGATACTGTCTTTTTCAAATTTCCTACAGAGAAACTATTTCTCTCTTTTCCATGTGCCTATATGATCTAAGATGTATCTTTACAGATTATGCCTATTTAATTGTACACCTCTATATCTGAAGGTGATTACAAATACAGTTATAATTGTTAGATTCTGGTATCAGACTTTCAGTTTTGAACAGTTCTACAGTTTGATCCTGCTCATTGTTGCCTGGTTTAAACCAGTAGAACATAGTGCAGTATATGGAGGCATTTTCTTGCTGCAGTTTTTTGATTTCCACCTTTTCTTTTAAATATTCAATCCAGAAATAGGCATCTCCAGAGAGAAAATCTTTTCACATAGCTGGGGTAGTTAGGATAAAATGGAAAATCCTGTGGAAGTTTAGGTTTCTGTCCAATATTACAGGCGAATTCTGGCTTAGGTCTGTAAAACTAAGATTCAGATGTGTAAAACTAAGATTCAGATGTATAAAACAGAACAAAGAATTACAGTCAACAGGAGTCATAATCATATCTTGGTTTTTCTCCAAGACTAGTTGTGTTATCAACTAGCATGTTTACGTTTGGTGGACAGCTGTTCACCTATTTAGCCACCAGGAAATTTTTTACTTGACTGAAGTTTAAGTCACATCCAAGAATAGTGTTTTTGAAAAACTGCGAGATTTAGTTCATTGAACTAAATGTGGCTATAAGTTACTGGTATACAACCTTGTAACTTACTAAAAAGTGAACATAAAATGAAATGGATTCATTTAATTTATGTCAGGAGAAGCATCTATCTGTATTTTTGAGCTTCTGACTCAGGTTTAAACTAACATTTACAAAAACCATATCACTTAAATTCCTTTTTTATTCCCCATTGCTATTATAGATAGCTTTTCTAATCTACATTAAGCAGAGAACATTCCAAATTCATAGATAAAGATTAATTTCATAAGCAGAAGTTCTTTTACTAGTTTTCTACAGCTACTGGTTATATACTGCCAAAACTGTTAGAATTAAGAGAGCAAGAAGGAAAGAAAACCATTCCTTGGAATGCTGTATTTGAAGAGAATTAAAGTTAATTTCTTCATATCCATCACCTGTAAGCATTTAAAGAAGGATGTTAAACATGCCTTTAATTATTAACTTGAGGGCAATGAACACTCATTTCTGAAGAACTGATAAGTAAGATGAATTTGGCCTGTTACAATATGTTCCATTTCATAAGTGTTTTTCACAGATTTAAATTTACTGAAAAAAAAAATGGAATGAATTTTCATTGCTCCCCTGAGTTTTAATTAGGTATAACTTTTTAAAGACTGAAAAAAACCAAATAATTTTTTTTCTGTGATCAATCTCATTAAAAAAAATTGATTACTCAAACTTTGGTACTTATTTCCATTTCACGGATATGTAGTACTAGAATACAGTACTCTATTTTTTTTTCCATTAAAATTCCACTTCCACTATGTCAGTCTTTAAAATGTTGAGTTCAACATGTCTGAGAGGGGTTTCAGTTATCATAACCTGTTGCAAAAATATTAGTTATAATACACTGAATTACCTCCCTGCAGAAGTCTTTTGATTTCTTCATCTTCCAGCAAATGACCATCACCTTCAATAAATTTGGTCACCTTGGTAACCTCTGATAGGATACAGGTTATGGCAAAAAAATTGATTTACAGAGAACATTTGGCAATCCCACAAGAGCATATTACTGAATTAATCCTGTCATAGCATTGTTCTGAATCGAAAAATTCATCTGTTATGATATCAAATTCCACATAAACACTGGAAACATCATATTTTATGACAAACATATCATACTATATAATAGACCCAGGCAGTCTCAACTCTAGAGATGACTGAAAAGTGAAGATCAAGGACTCAAACCGGAATGTTACATTTGGATGGTTCTGAGGTTTAATCTCTGGGCAAGGCTTTGCAGTATGAGCATTATTTTTTAAAACATGGAATATCCATTCAGTAATTACTTAAGTTATATATAGAGCAATTTATATGTATTAAAGGAATGAAATAAAACAAGCATACTGACCTTCTTCAAGGATTTTCTTTAACTTCTCTTCATTGTCTGGATCCCCTGCAGTAATTCTGGTATATTTTATTTCAGGACCTGGAAAAAAATTTATAAGATAGTGGCTTTTATCAGATATACCAGCTTTGTCCTTTAAATTAATTTTTCCTGATTAATACATGTGGTGATTCCACGGTTAAGATGCTGTAATCTGCTTATATGATAACTTTATTTTTTACCATTTCCCAAATTAAACTGAAAGAGCATTAAAAACAGTAGTAAAAATTATTCGTGAAAGTAATTAGGGGAAATTTATCACAATTAGCGTAATTACCTGCTTACATTCTTAGACTAAGACACAATTTTAAACACTGCTGTATTGGGTCATAGATCAGATATTTCTGATGTCCCATGATTAGTCTGAATTGACTGTTGGAAATAGACATTTTTGCTTTTATAACTATGAATCATTTGAAAGCTTGACATTTGAGATTCCTTATCAGTTTCTATAGGTAAAAATAAGGAGATATCAGCTCTGAAATTCTGGCATTTTACATTATATTTACCATTTCATGTGGGATATTAGTGAAACTTGAGTCTGAGAATTGAGAAAATTATATTTTTACATCTCACCCCAAAATTTTTTCCAGAAAATAGTCCCAGGTTTATGCAGACACCACTAATGCCTTTTATTCAGTT